>VXBN01008141.1:0-212591 GCA_013397395.1 Sinosuthora webbiana | reverse complement strand
TTGCCTTCCCTTCCCTTCCCTTCCCTTCCCTTCCCTTCCCTTCTTCCTGCCTTTGTTGAGGATGTTTGAGTGTGTTCTGAGAGCGCTTCCTCAGCAAAGTCCCAGGAAGCAGAAGATGGAAGCCACACAGGCCTTTCTGAGCTCTGAGGGGATGCTCCCAGGTGTGCTCTGAGCAGCACCCAGGGGGATGTGCAGACCTGTTTTCCTGCTCAGGTTCCCTGGGACATGCAGACTGGGATGTGCAGAGCTGTTTTCCTGCTGGGGTTCCCCAGGCTGCTGAGGTGCACCAGAGGGACATGCAGGGAGGTCAGCAGAGGCTCTTGGGGAGCACTGGGCACATGGGGAGCACAGGCTGCCTTGGTGTGTGCAGCCAAGCAGGTGGATGGTCCCATTCTAGGAGTGGCCCCAGCTGACCCAAGGGAGGTTCCAAGAGTTGGAAATTGCAGATTCTCCCAGGTGCATGCCAGGCCTGTATGGACAAAGCTGGAAAATGGACCATTTTGCCCATCACCAAAGTCTGGTTCTAAGCACAACATGCTTCTCAGACCAAGAACTTTGGTTTCAGTTTTTTCCTGAGCATTCCAATATAAAGCACAAAAATCTGATGCTTTTCATGAGAAGATGCCAAGAGCCTAAGACATATGCTCCGTAAGATTTATATGGAGGCTGTTTTCAGCTGTTTCATTAAAGCATATTCCAATGCAATGGCCCGTAATCAGCACTAGGACTTCAGGCTGTTCAATTCACTGTGATTTGATTAATACTTTTTAGAGGCAGACTAGTGTGATAGAGTGATTAGACCAAGCCATCCAGCAGTTTTGGAAAGCCCAGCTTATTCATCTGTAATTTTATCTCATTACAATAGCTTTATTAATTAGATTTTTTAAAATAAATTTCCAACTTGATGGTATTAAAATTTATTTGCCAGTGTAGTACATTTTATAATTTTCTTTCCTGCAATACGAATGCTTCGTATTGCATTCCATTGCTATGGAAGAATACATGCAGTGAAAAACTTGGCTTGCTGTGTTAAGAAGACGAAGAAGGTGTTTGAAACAACAGCATAACAAATTACACACCACATTCATTTATTTCATTATTTTGTTGCTTGTGAAATGGCCAGCCATGAAGTACTACCTGCTGCTGAATGACTAGGATGTATCACAGAGTTTGGAAGTAATTTTTTGCTTCCTTGTAGAATATTTGTTTTTACACTGAGGCCCACTACAGATACTGAAAGATGATTTCGAGGAATAGACACGTGTCTGTGTCTCTAAGCTGAATTGAAATCGGGTGACAATTAAGATGGCCAACAAGTGTTGTTGAAATCTCAGGAACAACTGAGCTGAGACTTCAAGTGTGTAAATTCCCATCAAAACAATGCTTGATGTGTTTATGTGTTGAAATTTAAGGAAATGCAGGTAAGTCAGGGTTCAAGGATGTCACCAAGCTGTCTGCACTTGCATTGTCTTATGTTCCAGAATGTGTAAGAAGAAATAAAAGTTACTGAGTACTTTGTGTGGACATCCACAGTTGGACATCTGAATTTTTCTGGAAAGCACTTGAGCCCAGCTGCAGGAGCCTTGAATTGCAGAATTTATGGAATGTGTTTCCAGGAAGCATTTTCTTTGAAAAATATAACTGCCTAATGGAGTAATTACACTGGCTACACATTATCGTGCTCTTTGTGTGTGTAATGCCCCAAAATGTTTTGGTTTGCCCTGGCAAAGGCTCTTGCTGTAGTTAAACATGAGGATTACTCACTCATTGGGGCTCACTTGGGGCATCCTGCGTGATGCAGTTCAGGGTTGCAAAACAGAAATAGTGTGGAACAGTTCTCCACAAAGTGCCAGGTATTCATCCTGTAGGTTTGGCCATGCAAGGTCTCTCAAAATCAGGTTTTGTTTTCTGTGAAATGTCAGCTGCATGTAGTATCACCTGCTAATGAGCAGGTCAGGGGCTTTTCCAAGGTCAAGCTGCTTTTCCATGAAAGGCAGGGCTGCATAGTACTGGTGGTAGCTGGTGTTTGTTGAGTAAAATTTTCAGTCTTCCAATTTATTTACTTTCAATTTTGGTTTCAGTTCATTTAACCTTCAGAAAACATTTGTACTGTCTGCTGCTTACAAAAGGAAGGCTTCCTCCAGCAGCTCCTTGCTGCATTTATCTCTCGCTGTGGAGCTACCATGTCTGCAGCAATAAATGTATCTATTTGAAATAGAAGTGATTAAGTGCTTGTTGAAATGTCTTCTGGAACAAAACATTAGCTTTTGCTTTCAAAGGGCAGATATTGCACCAGATAGCATTTAACCTGGCCAAGGACAAAGTGTTATGTTTAAACATCACTTTCTGCTTGCTTCTGTGAAAAAGCAAGGATATCTGCATTCAAGCACTTCAATTTCTTAATACATCAAAACAAGGATCTCTCCAGAACTGAAAGTACCATTGTTGTAACTATTGTTTTGTTTTTCAAACAGCCCACTCGTCCTACCATTTTGCTGTGATTCATTCCTTTGAACTTTTAAATCGGAAAGGTGCACCAACAATAATTGGGCAGACATTGATATTTGCACACCAGACTTCTGTCTCTAGAGGCATGGGTTCATCCAGCTGTACATTTGTGAACTGAAGCTGAATTTGGCCATCCTGCAGTAATCCGTGGTTGTCCAGCTCAGAAATTCATACGTGATTTGACACTAATCTTGTCATCCTGAAAGTATGTTGTAACTGTGGCTGTTGCTTTTGAAAGCTGGTGGGTATAAGGGAAACCATAAAAATCCTCATTTTCCCACCATCTGGGAAAAAGCTCAAGGCCAAAAGATGAAGGGTGGGGAAGAGGTGAGTTCCCTGCTCAAACCTGTAGACAGCTGGTCCCTCTGTGTTACACAGAGCACAACCCTGGTTCTTTTAGCACTGTTGAGGTCCTGGCAGGTTGCACAGAACTTTCTAAGTACTGATGGGATAAGTTAATAATGACAATCATTGGTAATACCTCATCAACCCAATGACTAAGGGCTGTATATTTTCTTAATCTGAACCTAATAGGTATCCCCAGTAACTATGCCAGTACATCCTGTGTGTATCTTACATGAAATGCTGTGTTTTTAACTGTAGAAAAGAATTACAGTAGATAAGAAATAAGTAGACAACATTAAGAAACTAATATTATGTATTAGCAAATGTGAAAATACAGATCAAATACCAAATTGTCTGAATTTTCTATTTTCTATCCATGTCTTGTTTTCAGAGTGTGTTTTAAGAAATCTGTATTTATCACGTATACTTTGCAAATATGCCAAGAGTATTTATAAACATTGTTTAGGCTTTCATTAATGTTAAAGATGTAGAAATTGCAGTAACATTATTTCCTATAAGTGAAATTTGGAAACCACACAATTTGAAGACCTTGTGGGATCTAAAAATCAGTCACTGTAAGAGCTAACTAACAGTTTGCTGTTACTCCCAGATCTGTGACAAGGAGTGGCACTACTACGTGGTCAACGTGGAATTCCCTGTGGTGACGCTGTACATGGACGGGACGACGTACGAGCCATACCTGGTGACCAACGACTGGCCCATCCACCCCTCTCACATCGCCATGCAGCTCACAGTGGGGGCTTGCTGGCAAGGTAAAATCACACCAGCTAACAGACAACACAATCAGGAGTTCAGCCCAAGAAAGAATCTTACTTGTCTCACTGATTGCATAGGAAATAAACTTCTAAAAGATTGATGGTATAAAATGAGAAGTAAATCCAGAGTTGTTAATGAATCGTGTCCAAGGATAAAATGGACAGGACATTAGCAGGCTTTGCATTTTCATCACCTGAAGTAGTATTGGATACAGTTTGTCTATTCAGTGTGAAAGATTGTCTTCTTTATCTTTTGTCTTTGCTTCTTTTAATTGTTTCCCTTGTTTTCCAGCCTTAAGCAAACTAACTAGATATTAAAGAACTCCAGCTCTCTCTTTTTAGACCCTGCCTCAGATTCCTTTTACAGCTTAGGGCCCAGTCCTGTGCTCTTCATATTGGATGTATCTCACCAGCAATTTCAGTAATTTACTTGATTAACCTTGTTATACAGCGGTAAAAGTGAGAGGAAAATAAATCCAAAAGTCCAAACCCCTGTGCCATACCTCTATGGGTGTTTGCTTAAATACTACCTTTCTCTGTTTTCTACCCTTTATAATCCCATACTTCTCATTTTTTTTTACCTGGTCCCTGCACCACTTTTGTTCTCTGTTCTCTACCTGAAGTGCTCCTCTTTCTCTGCTTCTCTGTTTTATATGAAGTTGTTTCCATTACCCCTCCATATTGATTTTCCGTTTACACTGTCTTTTTTCCACTGAAAGTATGAAGTGAAGGAAACTACAATTAGGAAAAAATGCTTTAACATTGATTGTGTTTCTTCCACACTCTTTCATGTGGTCTCACTTTCTCCATTATCACCTTGCTTGCTAATATGTTCTCTGCTTATTTGCAAAAAAATTTGGACATCTTATGCATGGCAGGGCTGTTCAGTGTAAATAGTACTCAAAGCAAATTCAGCTGTTAGATTATGAGTGGAGTAAAGATCCAGTCTTTACTTTGATGACAACATGCAGAATGAAGCTGCACTAACCCTAAAAACAAAATTTGGTAAGTTTACACTATTGATAATTATTGGAGGTGTGATAAACTGGTTGGCATTGCACTAATCCCATATACTTGGGAAAGTACAGACTGTTTCTTATCTAGCTGGTGTTTGCGTGGGTTGATTTTTTGTTATGCACTATTGGTGCAGTACTTTTAGATCAAAGTTCCAGAGTTAGCAAATGCAAATGTCATTTGTAAATTTAGTTCTTTCCAGACATGAGCAAATGCCATAGAGGCTGTGAATAATCATGAAGTATTGCCTTCTGAAAAATCACCATTTCTCTGTAGCTGTACTAAAAAAAAAAAAATATTCCCTTACTTCATATTTATACAAGGTTCTTTATAGGTCAACATAAATGTTTTGGTGCATTATTTGTATTACTTCTGCCTCTTATCTTCTTTCACTCACACTCAGTGTTTTTGTTACTCTCTAAAAGCAGTCTATAGTGTTTTGATGGGTTTTTCCTGAAAGTCTTGGTATTGCTGGGAATCCACTCCCCTCAGCCCTCACCTGAATGGCATGTTAATCATGCTGCAGGTGTCAGTCTGGGGGCCTGCAGAGAGTTTGGGTATCTGTGGAACAAGCCATGCCTAAGCAAAAGCTGTGCCAGCTTTGCCACAGACCTGTGTCTGTAGGGTTCACCTGCCCCCAAGGCAGCTGAGACCAACAACAATAATCTTGTTGCCTTTGCACCTCTGTCTTCTTGCTTCAAATTGGGAAGAGAAGGAATGAAGGCAAAACGACTCACATAGACTCGCAATGCTTTCAGACAATGGACTATATTTCATATTTAAGCTGTTAAATAAAATGTTGCAATTGTTTTCAAACATTTTTACTTTAGCCTGGGATAATTTGATGGCTTAATCAATAACCATTAATAACAAGATAAGATTCTTCTTCCTTTTTGGTGAAACACCTGATTTAAACTACTGAAATCCTGCCTATAGCTGCCATTAATATTCACTAAAATAGTATCTTATTGCTCTTTTAATAGTAAGAGAATTGGAGCTCCTCAAAAGAAGAAACAAATTTTCCACCTCATGAAAATCATGAAAATGCTAAGATTTAGTAATACAGTGTGCTAAAGAGTCTGATAAATTATCATGTGTCAGACAAAAAGATAAACTTTTAATGGTTATGTGAAACAAGATTTCAAGATACCACTTTTGACAAAGCTTATCATTTAGTACATTTGTTTTGATCACCTGAAACTATTTAAAATGAATGGTGCGGAAAGTCACTTTGTTAATAAGATTCAGTGCTGTATTTCAGTCTGTGAAATAGTAATTAGTCAACATAGAAAACCAATCTATTCTAGTCAAAACATTAATTTTCAAAGTTTGTATATTTCAAGAAAAAGGGGCCATATCAAGTAAATATTTTAACTCTGTATGTTTTCTGTGAAATTGTTAAGTCTGCTTAGGCTAATACATTTTAGCCAGTAACAATAGTCTGAACCTCTACATTTGCAAAGCCTTATAAAGCTGTTTTACAGCATTCTGTGATTTCCTTCAGTAAAATATACAGTGACTTTGGTGTCATAAGCCATTCAGGAGTGGCCTTGTTAAGAGGATATGAAGAGTTTCCAGCTCTGGTTTGCTAAGAGTACTTCCTTTCTTTTCATCAAAGCACTGGCAGAAAGGAACACTGCTCTAACCTCTTCCTTCAGAAAGGGCAAGACCCTCTTTTCTGTCTTTATTAAGACACTTCACAGTTCTGAGTACGCTGCATCTGTTTGTCAAAGTCAAATTATTTGAAAAACAGTCTCAACTCAGATGAATAAATGAATCAGAAGAAATAACATTCCTTTTTTCTTCCCATACTGACTCTGATTTGCTGACAGTCAAAAGTCATTGTGGCTGTGGAGCAGCTGAAGGACTGGCAGGGAGCAGGAAGAGCATATAGAGTATTTAGAGAACAGTGAAAAATCAAGAACAAGAATTGCAATTTGTTCTGTTAGCCGTAATAGGAAAATCTGGTGCTGCTATGAGGGATTTATCCCCTCGTAGATGAAAATATTCAGTTCTGGTCTAGAAACTGGGAATTGTTCTGCTGCTATTTTAGGAGCCCTGAGTGTCCTCTCTGATACAAGTGACTCTTTGAGCCCTGATCTTTCCATCACTTACCCTGCTCCTCATCCTGGGATTCTGTAGCAAGAACCATGCCTGCACCTCCTCCTTGTCTTTCTCAGAGTAATATCCAACAGGAATCTTGGACATGAAAAATTCTTTTCTTTAAGATTATTATTGCCTATTATTAATATTTCAATGCCTGAGTAACTGTTTTCAGACTTTTATAGCCTTGTTTATAGCATAGGTTGTTTTTTATTTCCACCTTCAGCTGCTCAAGTGCAATATAGGAAGATATATAGAGATCAGTGCTGTTCTCCTGCCCAGAACATGAAAACAAACCAAATGTGCAATTCCTCAGGCTTATGTGACAAATTCGAACTTTAGCCTATGATATGGTCACTATGCCTCTGTTTGTCTGTGGCATAAGCAAATCTCTCCTACATCTTTACCCTTTCCCTGGCAGTGTAAAAGTCTTGCCTGATGTGTTTGTTCCTGATTTTATGCAAAATTTCTTTAAATAATGTGAGTTGCGTGCTAGGACTCTCCAAAAAGGAGGGAAGCTTAGCCTTTTCTTGAAGGCCACATTCTTAGAGACAAGCTGGGAGTGAAGATGATTGAAAGAGTAGAAAGCCAACCTTTAAAAGTGATAGAAGAGACCCTTCCCAGGGTCTGTCAGGCACTGGGTCAAGTTTACTGCAGCCCAGGAAATGGCCCAATTATTTAAAACCAAGCCTGGGGAATGGTTCCCAGCTCTAATAAAACTCTGTGCATGAGGAAAGTTGCATGATTTGTTCTGGCATAATCAATATGAACTTTATCTACTAAAAATTAGGTATACTGTATGTTACTGTGGCATAGTTTTTCTTTTTTAATCTAAAAACCTTGGTTATTTCTTCAGGGATCTTACTAAAAGGAAGATCTAAGGACAGCTACCTCATTGATTTAGGGTCCTTCACAATGGTTAGTCTAAAGAGAATTCTTTTCTGTGCAGTTGATGTTCAGTACTGCAATACTTGAGTGGGAGTGGTTTATTTGAGGGTGGGAGTTTAAGCATTATCTTTAAGCTAGTGTTGATGTTGGTTTGGTTACATGTGACCCAGGAGCAGTGACAGGTAGCACCTAACCCCAGCAAAGTGCCAGCCTTCATGCATGGGAAGTCCCAACTTACCCCTTAGCTGAGGTTTTAGTGACGTGAGGCCTGGGAAAAGGTAACACTGACAACAGAGCTAAGCAAACTGGGCTCTTAGTGAGGGCAGAAACAAGCACCTGTTGCAGCTGTTCCTGGAATTAGCTCCTTCTGTACCCTGGTGAAGTCTGACAGCTTTCTCTGCAGGTATGTTGGGTTAATTACATTACTTAATATCTTTAAAATTTTGTTCATATCACTGGTCTCACTGATGATTGTTAAGGGTGTGATTTTTATGTAGGTCAGGTTATTTAAGGCCAAAGTACTGCTCTGTCTCTAATGGTGAAAGAAATTTTCAGGCAGAATTACTCTCTCAGGGTATCTAAAGGACAAAATTGGCTTGCTTGCACATTTGTCTCCTAGAGCAAAAGAGACAGCAAAGAGAACAGGAGGGAAGTGGCCCTGTGTCTGAACTGCTTCTTCCCTGAATGGGTATTAAAGCAGACACAGTCCATTGGGATAGGAGAGAATTCCCCAAGCCTCAGCTTTGGTTCTCATTACTACTCTTTTTCTTCTTTAGCATAAAAATACTTTTAGATTTTCCCTTTTACCTTAAGAGTCTCAAGATCTTTTCAAATAACAAAGAGGTGCAGCAAGGCAGGAGAGTCACTCGTAACTCTGTGGGGACAAAGTGCAGGAGATGATTTTTTCCTTGGGTCACTTAAAGAAATCTGCATCACAGCAAGAATAGAATCAGAATTCTTGATCTTCTGTTTTTATTCTGCCTTTTAGGTTTTAACATCCTGTTTCATTCTCCTGAGTGATGCAAACAAATCATTAGCTTGTCCTGAAGTGTACTTTACAAGAGCTTACCCCAGGAAGTTCTCCTCTGAGTTCATTATTTCTGATTCAGTTTATCCGAGGACATAGCAAATGGACCCTTTTACAGAGTGCAAAACTTCTTCCATTAAACCAAGGTTTATAGGCTCCCACTCTGATCCCTTTATTGCTGCTATACATTCAGGGGCAAAAGCAGACAGACGAAGGGAGCAAGTTACATGATTTGGTAGTAATTTTTTTTTTTTTTCCCAGAGGCAGAAAACAGACTTTCTCATGGTTTCTCTGAAAAGATAAGGTCTTGAGTTCATAACAAGGCAGTTTGGGAAGGAAGGAGTTTGTGTATGGCTCCTAAAACCCTGTCAGGAAAGTAGTGACATATGTGAATGACTTGCCACAAGGTTATGCTATAGTTTATCATGGCTGGCACTAACAGTGCCACCCCTTCATCAGTGCTGGAGCCTCACAGTACAATTCTGTTGGACACTGCATAGAGAGGGTCTTTTGGAGAAGCCTGTCAACAACTACTTTATTATCATGGAGACAGCAGAAGGCTATTGTAGTTCCTGTTTTCTAAGGAATTGCTGTTTTCTATTCTGTTTTTCTTTTGCGTTCTCCTGTAATTTTCTTCTTTCCTTAACCTATGCTGGAGAGATCAGGGTTTTCTATAAAGCCCTTCTGTGGAATAACCTTATTATCTTCACATGCCAGCCCTCTGGTGACAACAGAAATCACCCAGTGCACTCAGAGAACTGACTGATGATTCAAGGGAAGAAGCACCGTGAGAGTTAAAATTTGCAGAGGAGTTAGAAAAAGGAGAGCCAGTGTGGGCAGTGTAGCAGCAGCCTGTATCACTCAGCCTTAGACTTCCTCCAGAAATAAAAGTATTCAACAGATAAAAATTCCCCCTACTGTGCATCCAGCATCACTGGATCGTGCCAAGGGGGCTGACATAGCCTGCCAAATCTGACACCGCAGAGGAGTGGTATAAACACACCTTAATGCAAGAACACCAGGACAGATCTCAGCACAGTGTGATGCTGAGTATCTGTGTCCCAATGCCTCCAATGCTCTTGCTGCATTGTCCTTCTCATCAGGAGAAAGATGGGGCAGATTTCAGTGCACTTCACTGACCTTTGCTGATTTTCAGCTGTAATAGAAACACAAACACATGTGGACGTTTAGGAGGGTGCTTTCTTGGAGAGATGAATTTACATTCAAATCTGTCACCCTAGATATATGTCCTGTTTTTAACTGAATTTCTGCAGAGAGCACTATTTACCAGCACAAAAATATTTTTTGGAGAATAGGGATATAGGTTTTTTGAGAGATATTTATCTATTGGCTGAATTGTGGAAAACTGTAGAGTGTTTTTATTATCCTGAGAAAAATCGTCGTCAATAGTGTAAGTTATCTCCACTTCAGGTTTAAGGATGTATTGCACAGAGATTGTTTGGTATTTGGGCACTTAAGAGCAGGGAGCCCTTAGTGTTCTCTAAACCTGTTGTACTTCAGCTAAAGCTTAAAAGCTTAAAGCTGTTTGAGTGAGGTTGTTGGGTTATGATATCTACCCAGAGAGGGGCAGACTTAACGTGGGCCATGTTTGATGACAAATTTCTGATTAATTTTTATCTGAGTGATATAAAAAACCCCACTAAAACTCCTCTCTGCTTAGAAGCTCTGGGAGTATAAAATGTTATGTCACTAATTGAGGCTACTCCTGAAATCTGTGGTAAGTTTCATCCTTTAACAGTTTAACAGCAATCTACTTGTCAGGGAATTGAACCCAGCTCCCCTAAGCCATAAGCCAGCTCCTGCCATAATAAAAAATGGGATAAATTTGGAGGCCTGGACCTGAGGATTTCAGAGCCAGAATGTCTTGTGCCTGTTCCCAGATTTATTCAATTTTTATGCTGGAACCCTGAATAATCAATTGTTCTTGAATTATCTGTCTCAGTATAACTAGAGTCTAGAATATCTTAAAAGAATTCCGTCTCAGTGGGAAAGTCTCTTGATTTCACCATTTCCCATGAAAACCTCATTCTGCTTTGACTACCTTTATAATTAATTGCTCATTATTAGGAAAGCGCAAAAAGCCTGCTAAATCTGTGAGCTCAATAAAGTCATTTGTTTTGATGTGCCTTTTTGTCCTTTGGAGATTGGTAAGGAATGCAAACAGCACTTTACATCTGTGTAGTCAAACCAACAACTGTAAAATTCAATGCTAATCCAATTCTGTCATACTTTATATCAACTCAATGCAAAATGAAAAACAAGTGTCATGGAAACAGGCTCTGCTTCTTTAATGAATGCATTTTTTACCCCATGAAGTCCAAACCCTGGGACTCTAGTTTTCCCTGGACTCTCCAATGCTGTATCTAACAGATATATCTAGCAGAACCTCTCTGTGGCTGCAACCAGAGGTGACTGCTAAGTAATACTTCTTAACCCCCCCTAAATTGTTGTTCATCAGTCTTCAACTGTTTATAACAAAACATTTATTTTCCTCCATGTGTGTAAGGTGTCACCCCTCACTGAGGTGTCCCCAAGACAGACAGACATCTGCAACATGCTCAGCTAGTAGATTGCTCTTCTCCATTTGATCTGGTGTGTTTGAATAGATACAGGCAGCAGCTGTAACTGTGCCTGTGCCTATTTAGGTCTGTGCCAAGCACTGATATTGTAAAGTCTTGCTTTCATTGGCAGCCTGATCACTTTCCACTGAGGGGTCTGTGGGGTCTCCTGCGTGTCCTGCTCGGTGAATCTGTCCCTGGCTGTGCTCCCTGCTGGGCTTGCTGTGAGCTCAGCCCCAGATGTGAATGGCACAGGAGGGAACCAACACTCACAAGGGCTCGGAGGCTTGTAGGCTTCTTGTGGGAGGGGAACACCTTGGCCCCAGTGTAGGAGATGCCTCTAAGCTGCAGCTAATAGAATGGGACACTACTCCTCAGCATACCCTGATAGCTCTAGTTATCTAGATAATTCCAGCAGCAAAAGAGAGCAGGTCCAGCACCAAAAACAGTTATTTTAGTAAGTGAAAGATGTGATGCATGCTACTTGAACAATGACTAAGGAGTGAACAGCATTATAGTGAATAATTACGGATGTCACAGTTCCTCTGGATGCCTCGACAGTCTGTTGACGCCATCTTCCCTTTACAAGGGTTGAATTAATGCCAAAAGCCACCATCCATCCTCCTGTACCTGCCAGACTTTGGGAGTGTTGGTACATGCTGGGTCAGGTGTGAAAAGAAATGCACAATTTTATCAACAAGATATGAACAGCCCTGTGGCCTGTGTTCCCTCACAACTGCGATGGCAACCACAACATTTACATTAAAAGAAGAGAAAAAAATCAGTAGCTTCAAAACTTTTTCATAGAAGGAATTGCAGTAAGAATAGGTGGTGACTAAGCTATAGTTTCGGTCTTTTTTATGTTACAGACATAACTGTAATTCCCAGACAGCAGAGAACATTCTGTTTTCCTCTCTTGGCCCTATCATACATCAGCTTTAACTACTTGACTGTTCCCCAAGAATTAGCACTGACAGCATATTAATCCATAGCAATCAATAAACATAGTGCTGAGTAAAATACAAGATACAACAGAGTTGAGGACTAGGTTTTCTCATTCTCTGAGAACTTACCAACAGGTTCATGGAGATGAGCTGTATCTGAGCAGTATTTCACTTGTAGGAAAGGGCAAAAAGACCCTGACAGCAAAGAAGCCTCATGAACCTTGCTGAGGCAGTCCAGATTAACTGGATATGCTGAGCTCTGGAGAGAAACTGGAGATGCTGTGTTCCAGAACTATTACAAATTTTCATATACTTGGATTACCTCAAGACCGTCATCACTGGAGCTCCACATTCTTCTCTGTGTAATCTGTTTAGGTCTTCTTCATTATCCCAAAAATGTTGTTGCTTAGGCTCAGTTTGGTATCAGAATCTAGAGCTCAGAGTGCCTTAATGCAGTCAAGGCTGTTGGGAGCAGCTTATGTCTTTTCTCACTTGTTTCTTAACAGGTGTAACGTCAGTGCTAAGTCGAATTCAGGCAGTGGAATTGAGCATCCTCCTGCCCAGCAAAGCCACTAACTCTGAGCTGGTGTCAGCTGCATGGGGAGCATGAAATGAATCATGCTCTGGGTCAAAGGTTCTCTATTTGAGAAACTGGTATTTTGAAGAATTTGGAAAATATTCTGTAAAATGTTACTATCAGCATTAGGTACAGTTATCCACTGTGCTTAAACATGCAATTATCATGTTTATTCTGGATTAAATACATTTTTGCTTATCTAGTCTTGAGAGCTCAGAATTTTAGAGTGACTAGGATTTGGAGGTTGGCCATGTGGGGCTAAATTTCCACCCACTGAGAAGCTGAAGTCAAATACTCAAGGGATACCAGACTGCAGAAGCAGAAGGAAACAGCTTTCAAACACACTAATACAATAGAACCAAGTATGAATAAAACATTCTATCAAAACTAGAAAGCAGGATTGTAGGAAAGTGGCTTTAGGCCATTCCTTTAATTTTAGTGAGAGTTCTGGTTTTTGCTTCCCAGTTTTATTGCATTTGATTTTTTCCATTTGCAATCTAATAATTACTGGTGATGGGAACATCAGCAGCTAGCATATGCCACTGAGTTGAGAAGAATCTGAAATGCAGAGACAGAAGAATATCAAAATGACAGTATGCTGCAATTACAAGCAACTGTAAGAAGAGTCAAATATAATGACTTCTGTTCACCTTGAAATTCAGAATTGGCAGGTACATAATTTTGTCTTTAGCGCTGGTAAAAGTTGCTTATGGAAGGTGTATTTAGCAATATGGTATAAGATAGTATTCTGTCTTTAAGCGTTCTTGCTTTTACATCTGATTAACAGCTGGTGTTCTCACTGCCCTGGATGAACAGGCACAACCTCTTTTACACATACAATGACAAGAACACTACATTAGAGTTACTACTTCAGCAAGATAAGTTCCAGGAAGAGCAACAGGGATGTTCATAGTCTACAGTGTTAGGTGGAAGATGTAAAGAGAAGTCCTTGCTTAGCCTGGCAAAGGAAAATTATACAGCTATATTTTGACCACTCACGTTTCCTGTTGGGAATAAATGTCCACGTCAACAATCAGTAGTTGATGGAGGGAATTGCTTGGGGAGCCTTTGTATTCAGAAGAGTTTAGAAAGCTCAGGCAATATTCTCAAGAGTAGATAAGGTACAGCTGTATTTGTCTTGGGACTGGGGACAGAGTGTCTCATCCCTCCGTGTCCCTGCAGACTCTGCTCTCAGTTGTTCACATGCATTGTCCCAGCCTGGATCACCATGTCATTGCCATGGCCATGGTTCTGCAGATTTTCTCTACTCACACAGTATGGCACTGGCTGCTCCCAGCTATTTTTCATTCACATTTTGTTGAAATACTTGGGGGGTTTTGTTTAAATAACAGTTGATAGCCTCTTCCCAGCAAAGATTACATCACCTCCTTTTACAGTTCGGTCTCGATCTCTGCACCTGCACAAACACCATCCTTATTCCTGTGAAGAGGGCGTGTAAGCCTTGTTCTTTAAATGCTCAATGTTTTTGTACTGCCTGTATTTTCAGAGTGTCTTAAAAGCTTATTCCTGGAAACACTCATATTCCCTTCTATGCTTTTATGTTGGTGGCTGGACAAATGACTTTAAACAAGAATTATACATCTCCAAAATGGTAATACCTCCTTGTGCACCAGTATTTGCTAAAAGTGTAGCTTGGGCACAGTGGATACCCTGCATATTTAATGATTTATGGGCAAATACTGTATCACTGCTAATGAGCTAGCAATGTAATTGTAAGTGCTTTGTCAAGAATATCAGAGAAGAACTAGTCCAAAGTGGAAGAACAGCCAGTATCTGTTCATGGATGCTTTGGTTCATTCTGCTTGTTTCTGTCAGGCAAAGCCACAGCACTGAGTTCTTTGTTCTGGCTTCTTGTCTGGTCTTCTATATACATTTTGATGAGTGTATTTCACATTTAAATACATTTACTGACCTGAGCCTGCTTCTTATTTTGCATCTCCTCAGAACTATTAAGACCTACTGGCAGACTTACTAAGGTTTCTAAATTTCAAAGCTCCAGGATTAGTGTTGGTATTTTAGCCTTGGAACTTGCTGTCTTCACAACTCAGTAATGATATGAGAATGTGAAGCTTCAAACAAAATGTGATTCCTTCTGCTTCTGTAAGCTCTTAAATGGTTTTCTCTCTTTGTCTCCTTTTTAAGGAGATGTTTGCCCTTTTTTTTTTCTTTTTTTAATTTGGCATACCTTTTTCTGTACAATTACATTACTGCTGTATACATACTTTTAAAGAAAATGTAAGCAAATAAATATAACAGTATTTTGGCTGAAAAGCCAATGTCCCCATAATGCACTATCAATTCACCAAATAATTACCAAATAATTGTCTTGTTAAGTATCAGAAAGGCTGAACTTTAGCTGCTGCATATGTGGAAGTTTCTAGGAAATCTCAGCAAAATTCTGCCCAGAGAAAATTTTCTGTGTAATGAACAAATGAATGAGACTGGACAAGAATAATATCCCCTTGGGAACCTTCCTTTGGGGTAAGAAAAAGTGAGGCAGTTTATGCTGTAATGTAAAAAAATAAAAAAAATCTGCCTACTCCTCTGAAGAAACAGTCTGCTTGACAGCTCTTTTCTGCCAGTACACCAGTGTGTATTTTCTTCACTATATAAAATACCTCAAGTCTTCTTCATAATGCTTATCCTGCAGAGACTGGAAGTGGGGGTTTTCAGGCTTTTAGGTAACAATGCACCTAAAGACAATCTGCCACTTCATCCCTATCCAGCCCTAATCCACACACAAGTTAAAGTTAAAACTTGAGCTATCTTGCCTGGCAAAAACAAGTTGTTTGACACTAAAGCTATAAACACTGCAGAGATGAGTTATCTACCAATTACAACACTTTATCAACAGCTTATCAACTGCTAATCCAATTAGTCTGCCTGGCTCACTGCTGTGCAGCTCCCTTGGTCCTCCCAGGCTCAAGGTAGGCAGTAATTCACATGCACTTCGAGAGATAACACTGTAGGAAAGACAAGCTCTAAAAATTCTCGTAAAGGAGAATGAGTAAATCACTAACTGTCTCAAGAGTAATTGAGATGCCATGATCACTGGAGCAGGCAGTCTGTAATCATGTTTTATTGACAAGTCCTAAAGATCAGTCTTCCTTGGGAGCTGCGTGGAGTGAAACCCAACTGAGCGTGTCTGCAGGGCCTGGTGCAACACAAAGTGACAGGACCAGACCTGGCACCAAATGATGCACCTTGGATCAGGGACAGCACTCCTAGCCTCTTAGAGAGGGGCTGTGCAGACGTCCCTGCTCACTGCTGGAATTTCCAGCGTGTCCTCAGACACAGCCCCGGGAGTGTGGCAGTTTGTGTACACAGAGCCACCATTCTCAGCTCATCTGGTACTGTGTTGTGTTCTTGGAAGGACAAAGGCGGAGGTAACTGATCTTGTTATGGAACACTTGCAAATACCGTTTCTCTATAAATAAACATTGCACTTAAACATTTGTTAAATTGGTGTTTGAGTACTTGAATAAGTTAATTTCTAAAAATCACATGCTTCCTTGTACACATTTGGGAAGCCATCTTTCATCTCTGGGTTCGCTGTCTCAGCTGTATAAACACCTGAACACAATCATGGAAAAACAAGAATCTTGAAGACAGCCTGCTACCAGGTACCACCCAACAACTCAGGAAGACATTCCACTGTATCACAACAAATGGGATCTCAAATACACTTTGTATTTGAGTGTAGATATAGATTCTTTAAATGTGTTAAAACATAAAGTGATTTGTTATATGTACAGTTCATGCGTTGGTACCAATAACTATTTTGCATCCTCTTTCTTGCAGGAGGTGAAGTCACCAAGCCCAGATTTGCTCAGTATTTCCATGGCAGCCTGGCCAGTCTGACAATCCGGCCAGGGAAAATTGAGAGTCAGAAAGTGATTTCCTGTTTGCAGGCCTGCAAGGAAGGTCTCGATATTAATTCTCTTGAGAGTCTTGGCCAAGGAATAAAGGTGAGGGATGAACTGACATCATCTTTGATAAAAATTTAGATCTGATTTATGAAGTAGAGAGGCCAAGGTAGAGTACACACTGTACAAATGTACTCCCAGAAGCAATGTAATTTCCCATAAAATCATGCAAATAAAAAACACAGCAGTAGAAGAGCTGTGACACTGCAAAGAAAAATGTTTCCATTATTGCAGAGCTAGATGATCAGAAAGTAAGGCACTGCTGATATTTGAGAGTCTGTATGAATTGCTGGGTTGTGTTTTCATGCTCATTTTGTTACTTTTATAGAAATAGACATGATTCCAAAGATATATTGATTTTTGATCTCAAGTAGTTTTAAAGCAGTGGAATACATAAGTCCTAATGCAATAGCATTATGCATATGACTGCTGGTAATATAGAGCTTTTTCTAAGATTGGAGAAAAACAGACAGGGAAATCCTGTTTCAGTTGACCTAGTGGCCAGATGGCTTTGCATTCATTCAGATAATTCTGAAATTACGTTCTTTGGATACATATGTAGGATCTTGTCTATTCCAATTCTCACATGAGCTGCATTGTCAGTTTTCCTTTACCGACACCATTATTTGGTGACACCATTATCTTGTGCTCAGTGTAAATGCACTTGTGAAGCTGTTTCCTAGCACACAAATACCACTTCCAAAGGAGCTGAGCTTCAGTTCCAACGCAGGAAGTTCCCTTGGGTGCTGACAATGCATCCTAAGAAACCAAACAAGGGTGTTTCGGTATGGGATTTTCAGAGGGGAGGAGGGTGGTGCTGTAACACTTCATCTAGAACATGCAGTGGGAATGCCATGGACTGCATTTTATTAGCCAAACCTTTCTGTTGTACAGACTGACCTGAAATGTGCCAAAGTGTCTGTCCAGGTGATGATAGGTTGCAGTGGTGTAGTATAACTGACACATTTTTGTGAAAAAGAGGGTTAAAACGAAAATTGAAAGTGCAAAGGTAAGAAAGAATTTTGCTAGCTCTAACTTTGGCATATGAGGAAAGACCCCAAAGAATTATTTTGTCATCCTACCAAGGACATCATTAAGAATTTCACATTGCTGCTTCTCACAGCAACAGGACACAGGGGTCAGTTAAAGCTATTTTTAAAAGGCAGTGCATACAAGGAGCAGGTAGGGATTTCTGGAACATGCATGTGTATATGCCTAATAGTAAGTTTTTTGCTAGGATTTTGCATGAATTAAAGCACTGTATACTTTTCCCATGGTGCTTAAAAGCACAGTAATTCCTCCCCTATTGTTCCCTTCTGAAACCTGACAATATTTGAGTCACCTCAGTTTCATGGCTTGGGAAAATCCCTCTTCTACCACCCACTGCTGCTCCAGCATTTTTGACTGGCTTCCTTTCTGTACTGGGAGTGAAGAGGGAGAAGGGAAGACAGGGGATTTTTTTTCTGCTTTTTCATGTTTTTGCAAACCTTCAAAACATTTTCATTTTCTGAAATACACATGAGGCATAGTGGGGTTTTTTAAGCTACTGATGTTGCTTTTACTGCCTCAGCAAGCCGACAGTGAGAGCAACAGCAGGAGGGAAAAATGAAAGGAGCAGTTAGAGAGAGATTGTGGAAGGGTTTCTTTGGAGGGCTGACAGAAGGAAGCTCAGCTGAAAGCAGAACAGTGGCCTGATCTTGAAGAGAAAATGAGAGGGAAGGGTGTTGTGGTGTCAAAAATAAACACACCTGATCCCAGACAGGCACATGTGATAGATGCACAGACGATGGTTTCTGTGGGGCTGTTTATATGATGCCTTGCAGATTCAGTGTTGGCAGACTGATGCTGGAAGGTGTTTCTGGGCACTTTGGACCATGGAGATTTACCCTTTAACCACATAAAAAAGAGCAGTGCAGCAGCAGTTTTTGACACAATAGTGTTGGACTTTTTTTGGTTGCAGCCTAATTTTCAAATATCTGCAACACCTCACTGAGACACTGTCTAAATTGTTGCTGGTTTTAGCGCTTTTTTTAATGAGAAAGACAAAAATGGCTCAGACTGGGGCTTTCTTGGGTCCCTATGGCAGCGTTCCAGCTGTTTTGGCAGCTGAGCTATTAACTGGCTAGCTAGCATCTCCTTTTGTTAATTTCATTCTCTACTGCTGCAAGCTTAAAGAGAGGTAAAAGAAGTGTATGCAGGCTGGGATTCATTTTAGTCCTCCTCTTTGTTAAAAAATACTCTTCACTCTGTTGTGACCTTGCTGAGTAAGCTTTAAACCCAGTCCTCCATGTTCTGTTTGACAGAGGACCCTGCACTTCCTCCTGTTAGAGGTGTTTTGCTTTTTAACCTTCCTGGCTGTAAGGAGGTGTTGGCAGTCATTGTCTGTTTTTAACAGAACATCTTCACATAATCAATGCCCAGCTTTGGGGGGGGACTACCTGGGAGAGAAGGTGCATTTGTGTTCTGTGCAGACAACAGTGGGGTACAACATCAAGGGGATTAGGTTGGTTTCCTCTGCAATGCAGATGGTTTACTGATCCAATTAACAGACAAGACATGGAATTGGGATTAATTATGATGAAGGTAAAAATCAGTCATTTGTTGTGTCACAACAGTGACAAAGTTTCTTGGTCAGCAAGACTGATCTGTGTTCACTGCAATGGAGCAGAGAAGGCTCAGGGCTACAAGAGCAGGCAGTGACTTTGCAGGGTTTCCTGGCCCAAGTGAGCATCCACCTCCATCTTAAATCATGACACCTTTATTGATCATGAGGATGGAGAGTCCCGTTTAGTGTGTCTGATGTCAATGAAGATGTAGGAGGCAAATGTTGTAATTGTTTTCTTCATTCATGTTGAAATATATCTTAGAAAGGTAGCCCAGGATAAAACCACACAGAAAGCAGCCAAAATATGCTTCTGCACACTAGACTGACTCAAAAGGCAATGCTTTTATATGGGCAATGTGTTTAACCTAAAAAGATTACATAGGAATAATAATCATGGGGGTAAGTTAAGGTTTTGAATCTCTACAGAGTTCAAAAATAAATGGCACTGGAAATTGCTGCAGAAACTGTATCAGCAAGGTTGATAAGGCTGGGCAAAGAACAGCAAATCTGGATTGATTTACTACAAAATTAATTATAACAGTAGTTTTTTAGGTGACTGATACAGGTACATGTTTTAGAGAACATGTGGATTCAGCCAATGATAGCTACTAAGATTTTTTTCTTAAATCATTAAATTGTTGACTTACATCTGTACAACATTCCTTTAAAAATATATTATTTTGTACTCTGTACTTGGTCCCTTAAATACTAATGATTTGCATTTCTCCTAGTATCACTTCAACCCTTCCCAGTCAGTCCTTGTCATGGAAGGAGATGACATTGAGAATATAAATCAAGCCCTCCGAAAGGTCTCATACATCAATTCCAGACAGTTTCCTACTGCAGGCATACGACGTCTCAAAGTCTCATCTAAAGTCCAGTAAGTTGTACCTCAGCTGAATTGAATAGATTAGGAACATTTTTAATTAATGACTTTTTTGTTTGGCCATGTAAAAAGAAGAATCTTGGCTAAATTAAGTTGATAAATCATATTGCTTTGTTATTGAACCTGAAGGATTAATTTAATTTACTTTTATGCCAATTTACATGGAGGTTTTCTCTTGATTTTATCCTCTTAAGAAACCTTTCTTTTTAATGTAATGTACTTGCATTCTCTTTATAGCTTGGGGCATATAGTCTGGACTGAACAGTGCATTTACTGCAGTCTTATTTACTTTTAATTTTAAACATTTGTAGTTCCTTCTGAGATATCCAGAGCCATGACCTTCTAAAGCAGGCCTGTTCCATGTAAGAGGACATATCTGCAAAAGCAGTGTGTGTAGGTGTGTTTGAAAGAGCCTGTGTGTGTCTGTCCCCTGCTACATCTGTGCTGTCCCTGGGGCACTGGTGGAAGTTGTTGAACGGGGTCTGTGCCCATCCTTCTCCGTGCGGCAGAGTGACAGCACCTGCACGGGGATGTTCAGAGCTTCCACAGCCTCTCCTGGGCTCCCCTGGGCTCATTTCCCTCCAGACCAGGGAAAACAGGGCTTTGGAGGGAAAACACACCCAATTCTGCCAACTCTCCCCTGCTGTGAGCACAGTTGTTCCCAAGTGCCAGGGCCAAGCTGTGGGCTGAGCTCCCTGCTGGGAGAGCAGCTCCCGAGGCAGTCCCACTGGAACCAGCCCATTGCACATTCCAGGGCTGGCCCAGCTCCTGAGCCAGGATGAAATGAGGCAGAGCTTGTCAGGGGGCTCAATTCCAAAGCACACTGCTGATTCAGATGAAAATAGAAGTACAGGCACCTTTTGTCCCCTGCAAATGTTGGAGGGTCCCAAAAAGAGTTAATGAAGGGAGCAATTTCAATGGAAAAATTAGGCCCTTTTAATCACACATGACAAGATAACCATGTTGTATTCATTAGCTGGCACTTTCTGAATTAAATGTTAGGTTTACTAAAGTTAGTTGTTATCTAGTTACCTTTTTTAACCATTTACTGCTCTGTTAAATGTTAGTTAACATTAAAGTATTATTCTGAAAGTGGCCTTAGGAAAAACTGAGTTTGTCCCTCAGGGTGAGTTTCTGTGAAGGTAGGAAGGGAGGAGAGAGCCAGAGCTGGCATGCATGCACAGTGGTACAGGAATATGTCCTCATGTGTGGCAGTGCCCAAGGATGAATTGGACTGATCTGAGAAGCATGAGCTGGGTTTGAGGCAGTGACAGTGCCACACTCCTCTGATGTGCAATGCGTTACATGCAGTTAACGATCAATGTGTTTTTTCAGATGTTTTGGTGAAGATGTCTGCATTAGTATCCCAGATATAGATGCCTATGTAATGGTGTTTCAGGCCAATGAGCCCAAGATTACCATAACTGGGATGGACCACTTTGCTAGACCAGCTGCACAGTTTGAAAGTGAAAGGGGTGTTATTTTGTTACCTGACATCAGGATTGTCAGCACAGTCACTAAAATGGAGCATTCAGTGGACTTAAGAGAACATAACAGAGGTTTGTGTCTTTCTTTTAAAAATTATTACTCATTTCATGACGTCTCCTTATATTTTTTAAAGGATGGTGCAAACAAGTAATGCAAAGGAAGTCACTTCACCCAGATTAATCAGGCCACAGTAATGCTGTACTGAAGAAATTCAACACGTTGAAAAGTGTGTTAAATGGTGGCAGATCAGAAGGTGCTTCAAAAAAAGCAGATTCTCCACAAATTTTTGTCCGTTTAGTATACTTCAGAATAATTCCTTTCTGCTCTTCCTTTCATATTCTGTTATGTAGGGTATTTTCAGTAGAATACCCTACTTGTAACAGAATTTTGTTAGCTGTACTGATAAAGTGAAAAGCAGTAATCGAACAAAAGTTGAAGTTTTACTCTGCTCTTATGTTTCTAGCTCTGATACTAGCTAGTGAGAGATACTTGAGAAAGTAATCTTATGTCTCAGTTTCCCACCTATAAAATGTATATATAATCCTTTTATAATATTTATTTTCAATGGATATGTTACAGCTATATCTAGAGCTTAGGTACCCAAATTCACTGCACCAGGAGTTGGCAATCTAGGGTGTAAGACTCCTGGCCCTCCTTCCCAGTACACCCTCTAACATCAAATTTGCAAAATGTGCAGGAAGTTCCAGTCTTGCAGTGTCTGTGCCCTCAGGGAGCTGCTTAAGCAGTTTTGTTGCAAACTCTGTTCTAGGTTGATCAGATAATTTTAATATTAATTTGATATGCGACTCTTTTTCCAGTGACAGAATTATTTTTTTACTTGGACATATTGAAGGACAGCCAGTTTATGACTTAATTTCTTAATTTCACACAGCACAGTATCTTGCTATTTATAATAATGCCTTGCTCTTGGATAGATGGCCAGGTCTTTGCAAGGGAAATTGTTTATGGGGCATAGAGTAACTGAGAGAATCATCCAAGCATAGATATGTTGGATGTGTATTTTTCCAGTTTGGTTTTCCTTGAGAAAGCTGGTATCAATACAGCATTGAAACCTGGAGTTTTTTACATTAATTTATTTCCAAGATCAAATTTCAGTTTTCTACTTCCAGTAATGTTCTTGGGTGCCTTTTATTACAGAACAATATGTTTTCTACTTATCTCACAGGGCTTCATCATCACTGCACCTGTACAGACAGCACACTTCTCTTGATTTGCTTTAAGCGTGCTGGATTTAATATCAGCAAAAACAGTTCAGCCATCTTGGCCAAAATGGAAAGCACTGATGCAAAGCACATAAATAGACTGAGCTATTCTGTGATCATTTATCTTCATTTCCTTTTTTTTTCTTTTCGTGCTCTGTGCCATGGGTTCACAGCCAATAAGCAAGCGGTAGTAGAGGAGATGCTCCACAACTTGGATTTCTGTGATGTTTTGGTCATTGGTGCAGAGCTAGATCCTGAACAAGAGTGTTTAGAACTAGATCATGGGGAGCTTCAAGGAAAACATCTAGATGCCACAAATTCCACTGCAGGATATTCAATCTATGGTAAGTTAATGAAATTTGTTTTCCCTTATTTTGTCACATGAATTATATATTGGAACAAAAGCTAAAGTATTTTTTATAAGAAATTGGACAGAAATCTGTGATTTTCTAGCCATGAAAATATCACAAAAGCGACTGTATCTTAAAAACCACAGTTGCTTCTTGATCTCAGGATGTGCTGTGTTTGCCCTTTGGATTCTCAGCCTCCCTCCTGCCACTCCCCAAGTAAGGACAATGACATCCCTGCTCTCTTCAAATGTAGGGCTCTTGTGGACCATCACAGTGGAACATAGGAGTGACGGGGTCCCTCAGTGTTCCTGCACATTGCTGGGACATTGGCCACCTTTTTCATTAAGTAATTTATTTTATGCCATTGTTGTTGTATTTATCCCTCTCCATTAGGAACCTACATTCAGTTCTGAAGACTATCCCCGCATAATCAAATATCAGGGAACATTTGATGTCCTGTCATTTCCAGACCATTCTGCCTAGTTCCATGTGTTCTGTGAGCAGTTGATTTGTTGCATACTGCCAGAGCAGTGTTCCTTTGCCTGTCCCTGAGCTGCCCCTGCCCTCTCACCCCGCAGGTGTGGACAGCATGTTCAGCTATGAGCAGGTGCTGCGGCAGCTCCGCTACCGCAACTGGGGCACCTCAGCCACTTCGGACAGGAAATTCAGGGTCAAATGCTCCGAGCTCAACGGGCGTTACACCAGCAACGAGTTCAACCTGGAGGTGAGCAATGAGTTCAGCTTGGAGGTGAGCAATGAATCCAGCTTGGAGGTGAGCAGTGAGTTCAGCTTGGAGGTGAGCAATGAACTCAATCTGGGGGTGAGCAGTGAGTTCAGCTTGGAGGTGAGTGATGACTGAGCCATGTTTTCTGACCTAGAACTGAGGCCTAGAGCCCAGGTAACAACTCCAGGAAAATTGCAGGACCTACTTAGCGATATGGTCAAAACTAATAATTGTTTATAAAGACAATTAACAGCTTAATAATTGTTAATAAAATGAACAGATTTCATAATGTTTAGGTAACACCTAAAAGCTGATCGATAGAGAAGAAAAAATCACTACTTATCCAAAGAGGTAAATCCAAAGAGTCCTGTTCTGTGCCACTTCAGAGTCAACAGCCAGAAAGGTTAGAATGCATTTTTCATGCTACAAATTAGGAATATATTAAGTTGTGCATTTTCCACTGGCACAAAAAAGGAGTTAATTTGGCCTTTAGGATCTATGAAGTAGTGTTCCTATCTGCTAATGAACTTCATAGTCCAATGTAATATGTGGAACCAACAGGCTTGGAGTATAAAACGCATCTTCGTATCTGGTCTCTTACTTTTCTCTTCTCCCAGGTTAATATTCTACACAGTTCTAACTCCAACTTCATGGAACATGTAAATCACATTATAGTCCAGCCTCAATTTCTCCAATCTGTTCAGCACCCTGAAGGGAGTGTAAGTGCAGTTCACAGCTCAGGTATGTGACACCTTCCCAGAGACTGCTTACAATGATTTTGGTGTGGCAGTGTTTCCCTTCTGCATCAGCCTGCTCCACAGACTAAAGCTCTGAGGTCCATTGTTTCAGCTTCTAAAACCTCTCAGAGATCATTGCACAGGTGTGAAAGAAGGTAACACTGAATTCTATTCTGTCCAGGAATGTACTTTGTAATTAAAACCTGGGAGAAAAACTTTTTTTTAAAGTCTTCATTACTGGTTTTGTACTCTGACCCCAATAGTTAAAAAATGCCTTGTTTCTAGTATTGAATGGTATGAAGGGTAATATATATGCTCACATTGCCCTTGTGCGTTTGTAGTTCTGTACCATATTAATTTCTACCCTATCCTTTCTAAATAAAAGGAAGAAATTGTATTATTTTTAAAATGCATAATTGCTGCAGGGCCTCTGTTAGCTGCTGTCAAGGCCTCTGTCTGGGCTCTCTGGAGATAAGATGGGTTCATCTAGTTGTGTGCACCAGGCATTAGCGTATATTTGAATTTATTTTTAGGCTATATGAGTTAAAATATATATCCAGATCTGAAACCTTTTCAGTGAAGTTAAATCCAGGGCAAAGATACCTGTTTAAAAGTTGGATTCTGAAATCCTTTTAGCTGAATAATACATATGTAAAGAAATAAAGTTGATGTAAAGTGTAGGCAGTTATAAGTACTATATACAGACATGCTTGGAAAATTGCTGTATTTTTCTTTACATTGTACAGACAGTTCACTAAAATGAAACTGAATATTTAATGGATAAACTATCGGAAACTGGATATTTTCTTCCTAAATACTGTTTTGATTTCAGACTTCCATTCTTATATGCAAAATAAGAATAGGCATTCTTATTTTAAGGCTATAAAATGGGTTATGGACTGGGTTATCCCATTGTTCCTGGAACTGCAGTACCTCAAGGTACATAAAAAGTGGCAGCATTTCTCCACTAACCTGAATGTGGAGCTGTAGTAGTTCAGAGAGGTTTTTCCTGTGTCTAGGTGGAGACAGGCTTCTCAGAGTGAACCAAACAGTGAGGAAAAATATCTTGAGTCCTCAAGAGTCTCCCAGGAAGGCTGTAACACAGGCAAATAGGGTGGCAATGCATTTATTTCTGAGAGCTTGAGATTCAAATCACAAGCATTTGAAACGTTTGAAAATATAGGCTTTGAGATGTATATTTTGTCTCAAGTAAGGTTGAAGCCTCAGCTGTGATCAAAAGGGGTCAATGCACAGGTGAGATAACAGAATTTTACTGCAAAAACTAATTGGTTCTACACTTACTAACTACTTGTCTTCTGTAGTTAATTTGCTCAAAGAGCAAAGGAAGGTGGGCCTGCTCAATTTTTAGTTAGGATTTATCATACTCAGGATAAGATATCTGTGAACACCATTTGTGTGTGCGCCACCTTAGTGGATGGGCACTGGTCAACCCTTTCTGTCATCCCAGGCACATGGCAGGTGTCTGTCCTGATTCTCAGTCCAAAGGAGGGGGCACTGTGAGTTGAAAAAGGTTAGTGGGGTTTAGGTGACTTGTTCCACAAGTGTAACTGCATTCCCTTTGTCCCAGTGGTTCCCAGCGTGGCCACGATTGTTATCATCATCTGTGTGAGCGTCCTGGTGTTGGTGATAACGCTCGGCGTGTTCCGGCTCCGCACAGCTCGTCATCACGGCTCCATGGGGCACAAGGGAGCCAAGGAGAACGAGATGGACTGGGATGATTCTGCTCTCACCATCACCATCAACCCAATGGAGGTACTTAACTGGGGCACAGCACTCTAGCCTGGCACTGCCAGGAGCCACTGGGTGGGCTGGCAGCGGTTTGAGCCTCTTTCAGGGTAGAGTTGTTCAGTTGAGTGTGTGTACACTCAGGAGCCCAGTCCAGTTCTCAGCTCTGCACACTATGATCAGATATAATTGAAAACTTCAGATGTGTTGTCATGTATAACTACTTAAGAAGATGGTGAGGAACACTCTGGTACAGCATCACTTCCATGTCTGTTTTTATGTACCCAAGATGGTACAGTTGCTTCGGTTTTAATTTTTACATGTAAGCATTTATACAGTGAAAGGAGGGGAAATCATCAGCAGTTCAAAGAAGTTGATGTTGAAGGTTTAAATTTTGGCAGTGTAGCTAACAAAGAGATTGCTTATTGACATTCCATTTTTCTTATTGTGGTTTTTAAATGTTTGCTACTAACTTGTATGAATTTGATGTCTAATAATCACATAATGATGGAAAGCAGATTTGCCCAGCATGTTAGCATTTCTGAACGCTCATTTGAGACAGCTCTGGCTGGCAAGAAGGCACATTTCTGCTACTGTCTTATTTATTTAAATGTATTTTAGAAATATGAAAAGCCACACCAGGCAGAAGAGGAGAGTGAGCAAGAAGACATAGATGATGAAGAGGAAGACACAACCAGTGCTGAATCAGATGACAGTGAAGAGGAGGAAGAGGAGGATGAGGAAGTGATTGTCGAAAAGGGAGACAAACAGAATTCTACCAGGCAAGAGCAGTTGGAGTGGGATGATTCAACACTCCCCTACTAACAAACAGCCCTCCAGCCACAGCTCTTTTGTAACAACCAATACAATGTTTTTCATAGTCTATGAATTCACTGACAGGATTTGAACTTCGGCTTGCCTATAACTGTTTTGCCTAAAATGATCTTGTAGTAATTGATAATGACAGAAATGACCCTTTTCTTACAAAGCCTGGGGAAAACGTGGTACAAACCTCCTGGCACACACAGTAATAAAGTAATCCAGAACTTGATCTGTTAGCAACCATAGTTCTCAATTTCCTGTTTCTAACCTGCAGATGTGTGACAAAAGTCCTGTCATTCCATCCATAGAAGTTTTTTGCCTTTGCTACTTTTTCACACAGGAGAGATTTCAGCTTGTTATGGAGAATTTCTTCTGTGGGTCCAAATACCAGTGCCATCTAACTTCACATTCTTATAGGTGTAAAAACATAATCCACCTCCAAATTGGGGCAGGGCTTTAGTGCTAAGGGGCTGAATTTACACCTGTCATCTCATCCTGCCTTTTGGATGTCAACTGTCTTCTACAAGGGAATATCTAAGACTTGACAGGGGATGCATGTGTGCCTATGTAGACATGGACAGTGTATTTTTCCAGGCATGCTGTCAGATGCCCAAGAGAGGGATTTTAAAAATGAGCTTTTAAAAAAACTGCAACAAGAAGGGCCTGCTGAAGGTTACTGAAAAAAAAAACAACTCCAGCTCGTTCTGTGTCCACAGATTAATATGGTTTTATGCAAAATGTAAATTCTAATGGGATTGATTCACTGAAAATCTAAAGAACTGCTCATTAGTTATGTATTGAGCAATTCGCAGCAAGCCAATGCTTTGAACCTTCTGTCTCATGGAAACATTAGCTTGCTGCAGCATCTTACTGAACGAGTGGAAAATAAGTTACCCCATTATACCATAGCTATGTATGGCTGGGATTTAAACAATTATTTTAGAAGAGGAAAATGTTCCCTTTTGCTTAGTGAAAGCCAGCTGGAATTCCTGTCTGATTGTATTTATAAAAACATGATGCCCTAATTCTTCTGTACCCCTGCCTGCCTCTCATGCACAAGAGAAAGGAACAACACTGTGAGCCCTCTTCTGTGCTCATAATTCTCCCTTATTTCTTCTTCTTGAAGCCATTAATATTAAGAGAAGGTTTTATAAAGCAGACAAATAAAAATAAAACCTACATAGAACCAAAATAGTTGAAAACAAAAAGTAAAATCTTAAAAGGTTGAAAGAGTATTTTAGTTTGTTATGGTAACACAGCATATTTTTCTTAAACACTGTTTAAAAAGAAAAAAAAAAAAAAAGGAAAAAGCAGAGTTATGTATACAATGTGTTGATATGTTTGTGCAGTGTGTTTTTTGTCCCCTTTCCTTAAGTATCCTTGCATTTTCAACTGCTCTGCTTACCAAATGCTGCAGCCCTTGCTGGTGTAGCTGTTCCAATGCATAGAAACAAAATGGCATGGAAGTGAATGCTGCTTAGTGGCTTGTCTGGGTTATTTTCCTCAGTACTTTGCTTTCTTTGCAATTTCATCTTTGACTTTTGCTTTTATGATCTGCTGTTTAAAATGAGCTGCCTCCTCTTCTTCATTCTTGCCAACAACAGATGTTGTTGCCTTCCTGAGCACCTGAATGGTGGCTGATGTTGTAAAGGGTACTTGGAGCAGCCTTGAGGGTATCCACTTCCCTCAATCCTGGATTATTAACCATCCCTGAATGTTGTGGGACATAGGGAATATATAGTGTGTTTGGGGGTTCCTGTAATTCCAGTTTCTGCATTTGATAGCTGAAGGGAAATATAGCAACTAGGCCTTGTAGTTGAATAGCTAGAAAGCAAATGAAAGAAAAATCTATATTAATTTTAAAATTAGAGATATTCATGGTTTTATTCATTGTGCCAGCAATCACATTGCCACATGGTTGTTAAAATTGGCAATACAGCAGTTTTCTTTTGTTATCAGTCCTGTTTCATTTTATTCTCTCACACATATTAAACTTAGAAGAATATTTGCAGAATCAAGGCCACATAAATACATTTTATTTGCAGGAGTAACAACTGTAAAAATTTCCACAATTTCTGTTTAATACAAAATTAATATTAAAATTTCTGAATATCTTGAACAAATATATTATGTTAGATCAATTCCTACCATCCTAGTATCCTAGATCATTTCCTGGTTTTAATTTTTTTAGTGACATGAAGCAGGCTCTTCATGATGCTTGTTATCAGCACATATCAGCAAATATTTCTGCTCAAAAAAAAAGATTTAAAATTAAAAGTAAATATTTAAAAATCAATTTCAGATTTAGAACTGGACTTAAATTATTTTAAAGTTTCTGTTATTCCTGATTATTATTATTGCTGTTGTTTTTATCATAGCAAATATCAGGGCAACTCGAAAACAGCAATTTACAACCTTATTGACAGCATTTAATTCTTTTATATATCTGTGAATTCATGAGTGTGCTTATCCATCAAATAGACTTTTATCTTTTTGTTACTGGAAGCAAAACTTTTCAGGTTGTACTCATACACTACACAATAAGCAAGCAAAGTATTTTCTCTACTGTAAATAAACCTACATTTTTAAACCTAAGCAAAGTAATACAGGCATGTGTGTTATCACCAAAACTTGGTTTGCAATAAGATATCCAGCAAACTAAAATGTATCACTGTACTTATTTTAGATTACTCGTTGGAGTGCATTACACAGCATTTTCCATTCAAATAAGTAGAAGCATTATTTTCACAAAATGGCTGTGAGAATGAGATACATCTTTACAAAATGGGCCCTAGAATATTTATATAGCACTGAGAGCAGTGGCTTCCTGAGCAAAACTACTACTAGAAAATCAGAGAAATATCACTTTATCTAAAACAATTCTAACAATATTTCCTCCCCTCCAGAAATTATTTGTTGATATATCCTTTTTGCTTAAATACCAACCAGAACATATACACACATACATACATACATGCATGCATATAGATACACACGTGGGGTTTTTTTATCCCTAATCAAAAGCCAAAAGTCTCTCCTTTCCTCCCTGAAAAAAGTGTTTAGAACTGTAAAACCATTCAGGTTGGAAAAGACCTCTAAGATCACTAAGCACTGCCAAGCCCACTGCTGACACGTCCCCATCTCCCCCATTCATGTGTCTTGGAATTCCCCCAGGGATGGTGACTCCACACTGCCCTGGACAGGCTCTTCCAATGCCTAACCATTCTTTCAATGAGGAAATTTTCCCCAGTATTTAATCTAAACCTCCCCAGCACAGTTCAAGGTTGTTTTACCTTGTCCTATCATTTGTTACTTGAGAAGAGAAACCCACCCCACCTGGCTGCAGCCTCCTTTCAGGGAATTGGAGACAGTGAAAAGGCCCCTTCTGAGCCTTATTTTCTGCAGGCTGAGCTCCCCCAGCTGCCTCAGCTGCTCCTCATCATCCTGGTACTCCAGACCCTTCCCCAGCCCCGTTCCCTTCCCTGGACTCACTGCAGCCCCTCAGGGTCTGTCTTGTGGTGAGGTGGTTTTTTTACATTAGCAATAAACAAGTGTATCCGAAGAAGGCAGAGGGTAATGCAGTAGCTGACCTTACTTCACTTTGGCAAAGCCTTTTGAGCTTTGATAAAATACAAATAATAAAATAATAAATAATTTGTGTCTCAGCTGTCCATTTCCCCAGCTCAGAGGCAGCTTTACACTTCTCCCTGGTAGGGGTCCCAGTGCACTGGGACACAACACTGCCTCTTATCAAAGTTTTTGGTGCCAGCACCAGGAAAGACTTTACTGGGGTGACAGCAGGTAAAGGTCTGGTGGGATGGTGCTGCTTCTGGTATCCTGGAATAGAAACTATAATACCAAAACTAAGGATGTTTGCAAAAACATATGGATACTGAGAGAGGGAGAGGAAAAAAAACTGTGAGTACATCTCCTCTAAGGGGCTTTCCTTTCCCTTAATTCACACATGCTGACCAGAATAAGTATCTCAAATCTAGGACATCCCCTGTCTCAGGGGGGTTATAAGGTTTTATCAGCTTCTGCCCTGATAAAATTACTGAATAAAAACAGTGGAAATGTTGGGAGGAACCTGGATGATGCAGCAGCCTCATCTAGGCTTTCAACAGCTGGTTTTGGGATTAATGCCCCTCTGGGTGATCCCTGTAGCTGCTGACCTTTATGGAGCAACTGCTTAAAGCAGTTCTATAACAAGTGAGCAAATCTAAGGAGATATGAGAAAAAAAACCAAATGACAAAACATAAATATCAAAAAGATTGCCAAAGAAATCAAACCACCTTCTAAGTCACTAAATTAATTCCTGATGATTGTACATAATCCTGTGCTGTATAATCTCCCTTATGCTTCAACCACTATCACTAACCACAGAATGGCATTAGGTTTTCCCTCTCAGCACAGCTGAGGAAGCTGTCAGGCCTTGTTCCTGCATAGCCTCACTGCCCCCAGAGCCTGCAGAGCTCACAGCATTCCAGTGCCGCTGCAAACAGCCATGGGAATAGCAGCCAGCCCATCCCTCAAAGACCTTGGTGTTCCCAAAGAAACCAATACTCCCATGCACCAAAACCATGCAACACTTTTTAAAACACATTTTGTAAAAATGCTTTTTACAGCACCCAGAGGGTATGATCCTGTACAGTCTTTGTACATATTGGTCAAATGGGTTTTTTAAAAATAAAGGCAGGCACAACAAGCGATGTGTGGGGAGTAATGTAAACTGAAATGGATCAGGTTCCCTAAAGCTACCTGTCTCAGACTGTGTATCCAATGATCAGACTTCTGATTGCTGGACTCTCCTGGAATCCAACTTCATTTCTGTTAGCATGGAGAATAAAGACACAAAGAATAGAGATAAACACTAAAGCTACAGAAGAGCAAAATTCATACTCTCTTAACACACCCAATCTCAAGAAATATTTTTGCTAAACATATTGGGAAAACTGCTCCAGTGATATCTCAGAAAGTAATTATAATTCATCACCTTTGTAGGATTAGAAATGTTCAAGCCTTGTATGTTCTTTGTGGTTTTGTTTTTCTCTGAAAAAGATATGGCCATAAACTAAAAATACACAACACTTGAACAGTGCAAAAATGAAAGGGGAGCAAGGGCTTTAATTTCATAAGCCTCTGTCTAACATAGGGGTTTAAAACAATAAACAACTGTAGCTCTCATTACTGAAACTTAGCAGAATCAAATGAACCCAGGAAGTTTTGTGTGTTCATAACTTCATTCCTGGTGATGAAAAGGCAGGCACCAGAGCAGGTACCCTTTTTCCCTAGAGGCATTTTGCCACCTTTTGGAGTAGGTATTGCCAGTGGTTTGTTCATTATGGTTTCTATGTCTCCGCTGGCAACAGAAACAGTGCTGCTGGCATCCTTTGGAACAGCCCTTGTGAAAGAGCCTGGTGGTGAACCATTTTCAATAATTCTCTTGCAGCTCTGCTCCCCGCCCTCCATGGTGGAGCACTCCAAACATGTGCAGAGGGAATGGCACAATGGTTGCAGTGGAGACCCCTGGGCTGACGCTTCATTAGTTACTGCCTACAAAGAAACACTCTCAGCAGTGTGAAGCACTGCAAATGTGTGAAACAGTTCAGGAAAAGCTCTCATTCTTATTTTCAGTTCTAGCTCATGGGGAAATTGTGCATTCATCAGCTGTTGAAGCTCCACGGCCGTGTATTGTCACTATTTATGTCTGTGCTGAGAACAAAGAAGTAGCAGAAATTTTTTTTCCCAGTTAAGTACATTGTACAATAAAAGAGTTCAGCTTTCCCTGGGCAAGGTGCACAAAGCTTGCCAAACACAAATAGAAGCTGCCTCCAAATAGGGAACAAAGATTTTACAATGGTATTCCATCCTCATACTTCAGAAACTCAGAAAGTTTCATGGGAGTAAAATGCTTTTCTGCAGCCCTACCTATTCCTTTTGTATGAATCTGGATAGTCTTGGGTTTTCAGAGGCATTTAACTTCCCAGCTGGGTATAAAGTTGTTTTTTGGTGTACTAACACATAAAACTATTTTTGGCTGAATGTTTCAGGATATACTAAGGGGGAAAGAAGAAAAAGGTTATTAAAATTACAATGTCTTTTTTTTCTGCTCCTGCCTCCCTTAAATACATAAAACAGGTACAAAAGACTTTGATCAGACAACCCTGACCAAGTCTGGGACTACAATGACATTTCAAACCAGTACCAAAATTGGCAATGAATCCTTGTCTACAAACTGCTTGATGTGCAGTACATGAGAAGGTAGATGGTTGTTTTAACTGGGCATGCTCTTTGGAATGCAGAATGGATCAACTACAGTCAGTTCCATTAGAAAATCAAACTATTACTTAAGGAAGACTGGACAGGAAGGTAGGAGAGACTACTGCATGAATAACAGAAAGAGTTAAGGTTTACAATGGTGTGAAAACAGTTGAAATTTAATCTTGTAAGTAAGAAAGAGACATAAAAGCTTGAGTATCAAATAGTAAGAAAATGGAAACATTTTCTGTTTTCATGCCAGAACTGACACTGTCATGATGAACAAGAAAGAGAATGAATGTAGGATATCGAAGAGTTCCAAGATGACCAGACATAGATGCAATACACACATATGTGTGTTGCATACATATACATGTGTGTATACAGGAAAATCACAAAATGGTTCCCATGGGGAGGTGGTGGCTGTGCTGATGAAGGAGAACTTGCAGGTTTTTAGGCTGGTTGATGCTGAAGTTGCCTTCTTGAGTTCCAGTTACAGCACCTCCAGCAGAGTTGGGAAGGGAGCGCGACGTGTTGCTAAACTTTGTGTGCATTAAGTAGAGAAATTTAGAGCCAAGGCCAGCCCAGGGAGCTTGAAGCAAACATTCTATCTGCTGTGACTCAAGTTTGAGGATACAGTTACCTCACAGTTTAATTTGAGGTAAGAAATTGAACTTTTACCCACAGACAGTTGTTGATTAGTTTTAGAGATTTTAACAAACATGCTCCATGGGTTGATGAGAAGCTGGAGACACCCAAGGCAGACTATACTCTGTATTGAAAAGGCCCTCAAGTAAACTTTTTGTAGTGATACAATCTCCTAAGTGGCCACATAGTTAGGACTCCTGATTTTTGAAAATTTACATAATAGAAAACTTCCCAAGGATAACAACCATCCCTGTGCCAGTCTGAGAGCTGAAGTTATTGCCTCCATTCTCAGAATCAACTACTGGCACTTTTTTTTTTTGGCCTCTCCACAAACTGTTGTAAAAGTGAGAGGCACATCTGAAAAGCAATGGAGTTTTTATCTGTATTCTGTTACAAATACTGTGCCACCCATTGAGTAAATTTTTGATTGTGTTTAATAGGCAGTTCTAGTTCTATTCAAAGGATCATCATGACAGGGATGGGAGGATACACCACAGTGGATTATTGCTCTGTAGGGTAATACACACTATGAGTGAGCTTCCTAGGAACTGTTTCATCTCAACTGCAGTGTGTTTAGAAGTTCATACTAGACTTAAAAAATCTTAGAAATAAAGATTAGTAGACAAAAGGAAAAAGTAGTGCAAGTAGAGTATTATGCTAACCAGTGCAGAATTTTTTCCTAGAATATATTTTTTAGTGTTAGGGATGCTTCAACCTACTTAAATGTTTCTAAGCCTGGAGCTTCTACTGCTTCCCCCAGAAGATTATTCTAGAGTCTATTAGAATTCACCATTAGAAAGCTTTTCCTGAAAATTATTTTAAATAATCCTTTTTGTAATTTTTGTCTCATTAGTCCCAGTTATACCCTTTTTGCACTACTCTGAATAGTTCTCTAACCATGATTTATATCCTTTGAATATTTTTAGATAGTAATCAAGTTCATTGCCTTTGGTCATTTACTAGAGAAGCTGTGAATCCCTTCTCATCCCAATTCATTCCTTCAGTCTTGTATTACTTACCTTTTCATAAAATGTTTTTAACACATAAACTAAATCCCCTAGTATTTCTTTGAATGAGTCACTGTCAGTTCACTCTGTTAAGGTGCTCTGTTTTGGTGTGTGTCACTTAATAAGTTGTCAAAGGTTAAACAATAAATTTAAATTGAAACTTGATTTTTAAAAAATTTTTTCTGTAATCTATGGAAAAATTCTCATATGTAATGAATTTGGCAGTGTCTTTCACATGGGTATGATTTAACAAAGCCAGCCAATGAATGCTGGAGCCAAACAAACAATAATACAAAGTATAATCTGTTAAAAATTAGATTGCTGTCATTAATGTGAAAAAAGGCATTGTCATTTATGTGCCCATGTTTTTAAGTGTCCCTACATTAACCAGCAGCTATGAACCAGTACTTTTACTTAAGACAGATGATAATTCTTCTCCTCAAATGTCAGTAGAATGCACCTACTTTCTAAAACAAATGCTCAGAATTTCTAGCCAGGCACTAACTGCTGCAAAGAAATAGAATTGTGCCTATTCTTCTGATTACTGCCATGCCTACTCTTATATTGCAAATTCATGATCCATTCCTGGTGTCTGACTGGCATGATGATCATGTGGTTTGTTTTCAAGCATACCCCAAGCAAACTTGTGTTTTCTGGCTCAGAAGCCACAGGCAAACAGGGAGGATGTACAAAGTCAGCTTGGGTCTTTTCATGGATGTGTTTCCTTCATCTGCTCCTGCCTCGTGTACCTGAACTCCAAATTAGAACTGAAATCCTTGTGCTGGAAGAGCCACTGCATCACTAAGACTCAAGGGAAATAGAATTTGATGTCTTCTTCATTTGCTCTGTCTGCAAGGATTGGTGTAAAGAGGAGAGCAGGAACACTGAGGGTTCCAGTGGTGGCTTTAGGGGGCTCTCTGCTTCCCTCATCTCTGTCCCTATGGGGTGTAAATTGTGCAAACCATACTGTAGGAAATGATGAGTTACCAGGAGTGGGAATTCATGAGAAAAAATGACTGCCTTGGCATTGGTTGTTTGCTGTCACTGCTCTGCCCACCTTCCCAAAACAAGCCATGGCATGAGGAGTACCCAAAGTCCGATGGCCAGGGGGAAGATGAATAAGCCTTCCAAGGTCAGGTTGCAATACAAAGGAGAGGAAAAAGAGGAATTCCTGAGCTAGGATCTGTAAAACATGACTTGTGATGAGCACCAGGGCAGGAATCAGACATGCACCCTGAATATTGTTGCAGTGTGGTGAAAGGGGTTTTTCTAGTTAGAATTAACTATATAGTTATTAAATATTTTATATATGTTACCAAGAGTGTAGGATTTTGAAGAGCTGAGAAATAATCTCATCATGTTGAATGTAACAGCTGTGCTCTAATTGGCTGGGACAACTCTATTTTGTATTTCATAATCTCTTGACAGTAAAAATGGTATTTCATCTGCCTGCAAAAATGTACTATTTTTCCCACACAGTTCTTCATTTCCCAGATTGTTTCCATGTTAGTGCATTGGTCCTTGTTGAGGAGCAGTAACTGCAGTTGGTAGCATGTATTTTGTAACTTTGGATTGCTTCCTAGCTGTCCAAATTCTGTGCAGTTGTGGCCACTTGTATGGATAATAAAAAATATACCAGAGACGGGATTAAATAAACATATGCTGTATGGTTGTACATACAACGGTTGTACTCTGTAAGTGTGTCTCAAACCAACAGACTGTTCAGCCCAGGAAAAATGCTCTTACATGAAATATCTTATTGTTGATGTGAAACAACCATAAACCATATCTTGACATGTCTTGTTGCAGATTCTAAATGCATTTCTGAAAGCATGAATCAACACAATTTATGCAGTACGATGAACTAAATGACTATATGCAATTAAAAAGATGAATATGAAATTATTTTCAAATAGATATGAATCAGCTGTTTCAAGAAATAAAGGAAAACTTTTTTCCTTAATGAAAATGTACATTAAATTTTGACAGACAGTACAGTACATAAACCCTAACTTTACACAGAGTAAGAAGAAGTTGTACAAAACCTCCTCCATGGCATAGTGGTGTATTTCATAAAAGCCATGTCAAGTTGTACAGTAATTTATGAATTCTTACCCATATGTTTTCCACAGGACTGATTAAATGCATATTCCAAATAGATCTGTTATTTTAAAATTTGTATCTGTACCTGTATAAAGCCAGAGTCATTTTTGTGGTCACTACAGCACTTTCTGTGAATTGGCCAATAAATATAATTTTAGAATTTCACATAAAAGTAATGTTCTGTAATCTTTATTTCACTGATTAAGGGTATTCTCATTTCCTGAATCATAACCCTTAACTAACACACTAACACACCTCTGGTGGCAAAGGTTACATATCTGGCCCATATCTGCCATCTCTCTTGCTAATTCCTAGGGAGGAATTACAAGAATAAAATGTGGAATAGTACAAGGGAAAAAACCTAATTTTGGGTCACCAGCCTATGAATTGCATTAGCACATGTAAGTGATATACGTGATCTCATCACACACAGGAATGTGCCTGACTTCTCTTTGCCTTCTGCTCTGTCTGGAGCTCCCCTCCTTGTCAGCTCCTCAGGCTTGATCTCATTCTTTTCCAAGATATTCCACTAATTACCTCAGGTCTGATCTGCACATCACAAACTCACCATGCACACTTTTTTACCACACACAGCTAAGTATTGTCTATGATGCAATTCAGTCCCTTCCAATTTTCAGAAGGGTTCATCTCCCACTTCACAAGTCTCAGTGACAAGCAAAAGCCAAACCTGAACATCCAGATCTCTGTCTCCAACCCCTGCTGCACCAGGCTGAACACAGCAAGTACTGGAGGCAACATCCACCTTCACAGCCCTGTTTCAGTGGCACAGCCTCCTATGGCTGGCTGGAGTTTGAGAAAGTCAGGTGTATTGGTTTAGATAGACAGGTATCTGCCAGGAAAGACTGGAGTCTCCCATGGAATGTAAGCCCCCCTTCCCCCTTTCCAAGTTATTATAAATTTGCAATTAAAAGGCTGTCAGGCAAAGATTTTGAGAATAGGTATAGCAGTTCTTTACTAGGGATATTAAAAATACAAATGCTGTAGTACAGAAGAATAAGCAAGCAAACATCAAACAAGAAATCCTAGAAAAAAAAAACAAAACAAAACCCTGACAGAGTCAGAAATACAACCTGACACCCTGTTGGTCTGGGTGTTGGAAACAGCCTAAAAGTAAGCCCTCCTGGAGTGGCAGATGTGGTCCTGTTGGAGGCAGGGATGGTGCTGTAGAGCCAAGGGTCCAGTCTTCCTTTGCGGGTCCCATTGGAGCACTGGATGTCTGATGACAATTGTGGCTCCTTTTATCTAGATGGAAATGGTTTTGCTCCTCCTCCCTGGGTAGAGCATCTCACAATGGGATGATGTAATGTGTCATGTGAGCTTTAAAGGCCCATTAACAAAAGATATCCCCATGGAGGTAATGGGAGGGTGAGCAGAGATAAGAAACAATGCCCCACCCGGTTTTAACAGCTCGCTTGTTATCAGAGAAGGCCGTTACCCCCTCCCTTCTGGAGTTACAACAGATAAAGAAAAATCTCCACAACCAGGGTTCAACAGCTGGAATAGAATAAACTTTTTTGGTTGGTTGGTTGGTTTTTTTGTTTGGTTGTTTTTTTGGTTTTTTGTTACAAAACCCAAGACATCAGGAAAAATGCATATCCTACACAGGGACAGTGAGGCTAGTCCCGTGTCGTCGTAGGTACAGGCAGGTGTTAAGAGTTAACAGATTCTAAACAGAAGTCCCTGTTTCCTGCATCTCACTTCCAGAGAGTGGGGCAGCCTTAGCAATTCGCTTTGGTATAATGCCATTAAATATGGCCACATTCACCTTTTAGTAATAAAACTTTTGAGGGTCTTAAATATTAGTTAAGTGTGCTTTACTCAGCTGTGCTGAGTGTGCCTCCAGCAAGGCTAGCCCCATCATCAGTCTGCATGGCTGCAAGGCTGGTTTTCTTAATAGAAAAAAAGCTCCTAAATCTAATTATCCTTCCCTCCTTAGAGAGCAGTTCCTGACTGCCTTTCCTCTCCTCTCATGCCTCAGTGCAATCTAGGTTTTTACTTTTTGTGTGTTGTTAGTTAACAAAAAAAGGAAGGAAAAAAAATTGTATCCCACATTAGTCCCCACCAGAGTAACCATTAAGTCCTGGCACACTGTCTTAATAGAAAATATACATCAACTATGCACTGACCTGAGAAGGCATACAAGTCACTGCAAGCTTGGACACTGCATTTTCTTTCTAGCAATTTAAATATCCTTCAGAACCTATTCAGAATTTAGGGTGGGCTTTCCACAACTCCCGAGTCTAAACCTAATGATTTGCAATGAAATCGCAGTGATTCAAAGAAACAAAACAAGTTTAGAGAAAGAGTCTAAAGTTTTCCACCTTGTAATTTTCCTCCTTTTGTGACAATTCATACATATATAGAAGAAAACTATTTTGGCTAATAATTAAGTCATAATGTGATCATATATTTAATTTGGAGATTCCTCAAAGAGGTCCTGAAAAATCGTAAATGTGAGCTAGGTCATCTTTAGGATTTCCACAACCCTCTGCAAAGAATTACTTCTTGGTCCAGAAAATACAACAATTTTTACTTATTATTTCATGGAAAAAAAAATTATTTATCAACTCATTCTGTTCATAATTCCAAATCACTGTTACCTCTGCAAGTTTTCTAATAATCTCTGTGATCTTTGTTCCTGAATTTAGAGAACATACAACAAATCATGGTGGCTTATTCTATTTAAAAATATGTCTCAAGTAGTCAAACACTCTGCTACACCTTCCCCAATTTAGTGCAGTGAAAGCACTCCTAACAGAGATGCACAAAACACACAAGTTTTTGCTTTAGTTACATACAAGATACACTAGGAATAAAAAATTGAAAGTTGAAGCTTAACTGATACAAACGGCATTTTAACTTTTTTGCAAGTTGTTTTTTATAACAATCTTTAAACATCAGTCCTTTACCACATGGAAAAAAAGGATATGAGCAGCTGGTGCTAGTGCCAAAATCAAGTGCAAGGAAAGGTATTTACAGTCAGGAAGAGAAAGTAGGATTTAGTTCTTCCCTGCCATATGGCCTCAAACAGAAAGAGAGTAGGTTTAGCTTAGATATTGGGAAAAAAATCTTTACTGTGAGGGTGGGGAGGCCCTGCCCAGAGAAGCTGTGGCTGCCCCTGGACCCCTGGCAGTGTCCAAGGCCAGGCTGGATGGGGCTTTCAGCACCATGGAATAGTGGAAGTTATCCCTGCCCCTGGTAGGGGGTGGAACAAGGAGGTCTCTAAGGTCCCTTCCAACACAAACCATTCTATGATACATTGATGGATCACATAAAGACACATATAGACAAATGCTCGTAGATATCTATGTTTTAAAAATTGTAGTTGATCTAATGATTACATATATGAGATGCAAAGACATAAGCAGGAACAGATCCAGCAACAACAGATTCCTTATGTGATGAAGATTTTTGTGCAAAACACAGGAGCCAGCATACAACTTAGTGGTCTAGAAATTCTGATTTTCAGTTATTCCAGTTTGACTCCAACAAATGCACTGACTCTAGCCTGGCAGCAGAGATTGGAGCCTGTAAGGATTGCTGCCTTCACCACACTCACTGGCTGTGGCAGTGACCAAATATTTCCTCCTGTCATCAGCACTGCGCCCTGACCACATCAGCAGCTCTCCCTCACAGCCCTCCTGCCTCTTCTCTCACTCTCCCCAAGTTAGAAGTTAGAGTCTGATGTTTCTCAACAAAAATAGGACAGACTAGTAAATAAGACCGCAGGCAGTTTTTACATTTCCCTGGCTGCTTCTGCATGAAAGGGCTTAGAGGAAAGCTTACCAAGGGAATCAGAGTGTGCCTTCCAGCAGGGAAGCTCCCGAGATAGAGAATTTTTCAGTGTGACTTCTGCAAATACCCCTAACTTCTCAATCAGAAATGCCTGCTCAAATGAAAACACCACCAAAAAAGGATTCACAAACATATATGAATGAGAAAAATTGCTGCAGGGGCTCAGAGAGAAAAATCTGTGTAAAAGATTTTGGTAAAATAAAATTAACACATATCTGTCTCCAAATTTCCCGAGACCTTGTGAGATGCCATATGCTGTAGAGTTAATGGTGTTACAGAGAGACATTGACAGAGTCATGTATTAGACACAAAAATCACTAGACCTCAGAGTGAGGAAAAACACCTCGAGCAGGCTGCCCAGAGCCATGTTCAGATGGTTTGGGAACACCTCCAAGGATACAGACTCCACAGCCTCTCTGGGTAGCCTTTGCCATTGTTCAACACCTTCACAATTCCCTGAAGTTCAGAGGGAACCTCCTATTTTTCACATTGTACTCCTTGCCTTTTGTTCTGTCACTGGGCACTGCTGCAAAAACCCAGTACTCCTCTACACTGTCTCTTGAGATATTTATACACTTTAATAAGATCCCTCATGACTCTCTCAAATGACAGAAATCAGTTTCCCTGGTGTCTAAATTTCACCTGGATGATCCAAATTAGGCACTGTATTTACACACCTCAGAAAAAATTACATCTCTTTATATACTATTCGTCCCTTCTTCTCCCATAGTTCTCAGCAAATATCTAGCCTTAAACTAAGGCTCTCATTCAGTCAACAAGCAAAGATCAATAACTAGATGAAAGAAAACATTTGTTGCTTGTCTAATGCACTTCATGTATTGATTAGTTAACTCTGTAAAGTGCTTTGTTTCTTCTGGAAGAGAGGATGAGATGGGAATGTAAGTCAGCCAACCTGTCTGATTGACAAGCACAATCAATTCAGATTAACACTTTAACAGTTTATCTGTGGATAAACAGAACTACAGGTAAAGCAACTTCCAAGATACAAAGGCAGATGGATTGGGAAGGGCTGAGCACCTCAGATGTGCTGCCAAGGAAACGCAGGGGCACTGCCTCCCTACTGTGCCAGGAAACCCAGAAGAGGTGTTTGCAGAGCACAGAACAGGCTGGTCAAGGCTGCTGGGCCTGAGCTGGTGGAGCTGGAAAGTCAGCCTGGGCATCTCTGTCCGAAGCTCCACACAGTCACCTTGTATTTCACACAGCTTGTTAGCTCAGGCTCACTGCTGCCTACTAAAAGCCTCTGGATATCCAAGATATCAAAAGTTCCTCTGATATCTCCACAAAGGAAGAACTGACTATTAAAAATACCCTCCTAGCTTTCCAAAGCTGTCAGGCTGACTTTTAATACTGGATATTTATTTTTTCAATTTTCTGTAGCATGCTTGTCTTAAAGTATTTGTGCATTGTGCCTCACTGATACAGTTGTTAAGACCTCCTTTGGCTCATGTAAAGAGCTTTTCTTATCCAGAAACAGGATTCTGTTTATGTGGGCAGTGATTCATGGGCACTGTCATTAGGAAGTGAAATCTCTGGAGTGCATCTCAACAGGGCTCTGCCAGTCTTTGCTATTTGTATCAGATTCTGTGTCCAGCTGAAATTTCTATTACGCCATCTAGATTTCATAGCTGCTATTAATACAAGTTATGCTTCATTAAGCATGAATTCAAAGTAAACCAGGCTCTGAAGTTCAATAACGTGCTGAAGAACAAACAGAACAAATGTTTTTATTCCTAGAAGTGTCAGCAAGACAGAGAAGAACATTTTTTTCCACTGTATATCCACCTCAGAAACAGGTGGCTCTTTTAGAATGATCATTCCCTCTTGGATTTGATTTTTCCCTTTAAATAAAACTTATCTTGCTTCAGGCTTAGACAAAAGGTGGATGAATACTGCTCTGAAATACACATTTATTCTCAGACTCAATTTTTTTTACAAGTCCATTGCTGCATATAGGTAAAACCTTACAAAAGGAAGGCCTTGTAAAATCGTGGCTCAGGACTGTTACTTCGGCTAAATAGAAAAGGACTACAGAAATGTGACTCAGCTGAATTAGAGGTAGAAAAACAAGTTGTATAACCATAGTGTGTTCACATAGTGGTGTATGGCTGTGGGGAATGAAACAGAGAGTATAATGGAACTGATGAAGGAGCCTGGTATCTTAGGCCTGATCAAGCAGAAACCCTGGGAGAGACAGACACAGATAAAGGCTCCCTGGGGTAGAAGTGACCAAGAAGCATGTTGTGAAAATTTGTAATGATTACCAAGTCGCTATTCATGAAAAATTAACAACCAACGGGAAATTGTTACCAAAAATAGAACCCTATATAAGTGCTACACAAGAAAAACCCGATATAAACACCTTGTATGCTCAATAAATTTGGCTTTTTATCAGAACTTGGAATATCCCTGTCTCTCAATCACTGATATATGGTGTTTGGTTGAATTATGTTTGTTATGATTTAAAACTATGTAACTGATAAAGGCCTAACTGCTTAAAAAGACCTGGTTTTTGCAATAAAGTGGCTCTCCTTTGCACCTGCCTGGGGACTCTGCATCACTATCGACCCTCACTTATAGTCCATAGTATACAATATTCTGGTTAAAAAAAAGTTTTCCAACCTGCCCTGTACTGCCAGGTGCATCTGAGGTATCTTCACTCCAGCGGGGCAGCTTTGCTCACTGCCAAGTGCTCCATGCTCTCCTGCAGTCTGTTAGGATTCCCGATGTCAGCCAGACATCCCAGAAGAGCTGTGTCCTGGCCATCAGGCCCCCCGTATGCGGCTGTGCTGCCACATTCCCTGGACACACAGATGCACAGCCAGGGCAGTGGGCAGCTTGCATACTGGCCTGGCCTGCTCTCCGAAGGATGAAGGACGCTGCAGGTGGCACATCCTCTCACAAACATGATCACTCTGAAAGCTACAAATTGACAAGCAATTTAGTTACAGATGGGGAGGCAGCTCTGGTCCTTCAGGTACTTGATAGTGATTGCTTTTGTACAGCAAAGAGAAGTTTTGGCTGGAACTGAGAGCAGCCATGTGCCTGTCACAGGGATAAGGTTCACAGGAAGACCCAGGACAAAGTGTGAGCCTTGCTTTTGGCTTCACATTTCCCCTTATTCCAAAGGAAAACCAAATGGGGTCAGATCTAGGTTTCTATAAGGGTATGAGATGTGCTCAAAAGGTGCCACTCTTTGGAAGTTACCACGGAATAGCTCCTTGCCTTGGAGTGACTTGGTTCTGAGATCACATGTCCAGCAGGGCAAGGGGAACACCTCCCCCCAGCATTACCCTGGATCCATAAGAGCATATAAAGAAGGAGGTTTTAGTGAAAGTGTGGCACTTTACAGAATGACAGAGATCTGAGACAAAAGCAGTTTGGATACTGATGGAGAGGAGGAACAGGGAGAAGCTGCGCGAAAGGAGATTATGCAGGCAGGGTCTGTGAGGCCAGCGGCTGGCAAGGAGTGGGTCTGTAACTGTAGTAATTAGTGCAGTGTAGGACTCTCATCCATGGGGCTTGATTAGCATTGGGAAGCACCAGCAATTGTTCAAGTGCATTCGTGTTGTGCAACTCCAGTCTACAGGAGTTGTGATTGACTTTTAAGGATTTACAAGAGGCTATTCAAATGCCAGGTCTGCTTCCAGTTACTCAGTTTTCACAAACGTGAGAAAACTGTGCCTCTGAGCCATACCTAGCTTTGTCCTTCTTGCAAGCCATGAAAAGATTTATTTCCTATTTTAATAGAATACTTACAGCATTCCTACTTTGTTGTGTCTGTAAACCCTAACTCACTCTGCAGCTACTTTGCTTCCAATTAGCTCTATTGTTGTGTACCAGATCCTAACACCACAATTTGTTACGATTGTAACTGCTTAAATTCTTCATTTACCATTAGACAAATGCCACCTGTATTTCCAGTCATGCTCTTTGGCTACATAAGTACTTTAAGAAGAGGCAGCCTATTCTGCCCATTGTACAGCAGCAAGGCAGGTAGTCCAGAAATATTTCAAGTTTCAATTGTTTGAGTCTTGTAATGATAGTATTTTACTCATCCCAGAAGCTTCTCATTCTATTAAGCCTTCCATTCATCTACTTCTTTCTAGTGATCTCCAATGTTAAATCCACAGTTACCTAGGCTTTCCAAATAAGTAACCTGAAACAGAACATGACTTTAAACGTTGCTCAAAGTCCCAGTTACTCTCGGGCAAAACCTGGTAGAAGACCCCTAATAGTGTATTGTATCCAAATCAGGTTATATCAAGAACAGATTTTACAAGAAACATGGAAATTATCACTGACAGACAACAATTAGAATTCATAAGCTGCAAACATTAAAAGATCTATAGAAATAGAAAGAAATAGAATCAGTTGGGAAAAATATGCAGGAATTGATGGTAAGAGAGACTCTGTCCTCTTGAAGGACAGCTTGCCTCAGGAAAGCCCCCTTTCTCCTCCCCAGTGAGCTACTAGTACTTAAACAACTGCTTCCAGCTGCTGAATTTCCAGATAGGAGCTTTTAACCTTCAAAAAAAAAAAATCTAATCTTTTTACCCTATAAAACCTTTTTATTTTCATGAGGAGCATAGAATCATTAGACATAGCACAGGGACATTTTTCTGTACAGTTTAAAGCCAAAATATACTTTAAAATGTAGCTATTCATCTTCCTGGGTCTGGCCTCCACTCTACCCTGTGACACTATTTTAGAAGAAGTAAGCGCCATTAGTTATCAGCCAAGTCCATGCTGCCCATGTGTGATGGCCCACAGGAATCAAGCCAAGACTGAACTCCCTGGCTGTTTCTCCATGGCACAGCATGGTGGAGGAGCTGGAGAAACAAACCAAGTTACCACCACAACAGTCCCATCACAGGGCTAATTAATACATCTCTCTTATTTGTACACAGATCTGAACTGCACTGGCTAAAATTCTGATAAAAGAGCAGACAGAGAACATTGGTTATAACAGAAAACTAAGGACAACTACAAACAACTTTTGGGATATTCTAGATAGTCTTAGCATTGAAGAAAAATTGTAACCCTTCACCATCATGGCTATTAACCAGGAAAGTCTTTGGGTACATAATAGTAGATGGGATTTTTCAAGCGTAGACATAAAGGGGTTTCTGAAGGAACCAAAATATGGCTCTTCTACCTCAAGGTTTGGTGAGCCTCTGTAAAAATACTCAATCCTCAAAAGTATCACAAAAAAAAAGAGTAATTGTCCTAAAGAATATGATCATACTGACGAAAACAATTAATTCCTCTGGGAAACTCTTGCAGATTTTTAAAAACAGCCTCTGATATTTGCCAGCAGAGGTATAATTATTCATGATCTTCTGAAGGCCAATTAAAAAAGAAAACCCTACAAAAAGACCAGTTGCTCTTTATTACATACAGTATCTCTTTGAAAGAAATTCAATAAATCCTCTTGGGTTTATTCCTAATTGGTTTCATAAGCTGCTCCCAAAAGGGGAACATTTTTGAAAATAATTCCACTGGGATCTCTTCATCATCTTTGCATAATTCTGATCATATATCATTACTGAAAGCCTGTTATATTTCTATCCCCAAGTTTGATGTAAAGAATTTTTCTTCTGATTTTCTCATGTTAAGCCTCAGATGCAGAAAAGACCACAGGCAGCTTGTGGGCACATTACATATGGTATTTGATAAGCTACTTGTGCTTGAATAAGAGAATATTTAACAAATGTCCTGTGTTTTATAAATGAAAGAATGGAATCATGACAGAAAGAAATTTACAGGCCAAGGATATTCAGCAGTGCTGTCATTGCTTTCACAGCTCACGCTCATATTTATTATGCATTACTTGGAGCTACTGTTTTTGAGAGGGAAAGTTGCACGTTGCAGACAACTTCACTGTATTACTAAGTACCAATATCATTTTTTTCCTTATCTCTGGAATAAAAATGAATTTTTTTTTTTTCTGTGAGAACTAAACATTAAGATTGCTCAGAAGTTCTCTGAAGACACTGCAGCTAATCCACACTATTCAATTCACACGTGTCTTGGTTTGGGAAGACAGGTATCTAGGTATCTGCCAGATAAAAGCTGGAGTTTCTTTTGGAATGGAGAGTGTAAGCCACCCCCTTTTTTTTTCTAATTATAAATTTAGAATCAGAGACTCTTAGGCAAAGATTTTTGGGAATAGGAATAGCAGTTCTTTACTAGTACGTATCACAAAGCAGACAGNTCCGTGCCCCTGCAGGATCCTCAGGGAACCAAGCTGGAACAGTGGAAGGTCCCGGGCTGGTAGCTGGGATGGCACAATGTTCCGGCAGGCAGGAGCAGGATGTCCCGGCAGGCAGGGGGGTGCAGGGTCACACTGTAGCAAGAGGAGCAGCGCTGAAGAAGCCAAAGGCGAGGCAGGGGGGCAAAGAGCTCCCGCGGGTGGCAGAGAAGGCTCAGGATTCAGGCTGAACTGGTGATAGTAGATTTCCCAGGACTGGATCCCTTTGGCCACAGTGAAAACTCCTCTAGCAAGCAACAGCCCAGCAGCTCTCTCCCAGAACGCTGAAAAAAGAAGAGGCCACAGCTGCCTCAAGCTCTGTCTTTTACTTTTTCTTGCATTATGTCCCCCTTCAACCTTTGTCCACCTCTTTGTTTCGGTTAAGTACTCTCAAGTATCCAACACTTGGTCTCTTTGGTAACTTATGGGGGAAAAATTCTTAAAAGAAAGAAAGAAAGAACAAACCTAACCCCCAACAACATGACAGTCTCAGTTAGCAGATCCTTGAACCTTGGTATGGGTCCATAAAAGGACAGGATTCTCCTAAAAGGGCTCTTAAAGTTCTGGATCTAAACAAAATGTCCATATAACCCAGCTGCCAGCTAAAATATTTCCTGGTGATTAGAAGCATGTTAAGAAACAAACTGAGGTCAATAACAGAGTTTGTTGGTGGAGATCTAGACAAATCTGCAAATATAAGTTCAAAAGGTACCAAATTGCTCCTGCTTTCTTTAAGGTTCTAAAGCTTTCATAAACATGGTGATGAATACTCAGCTGTAAAAGTCTTTTCTTAGGGCTAAGCCAATGATCCAAAGTGACAGAACAAGCAGTATATTGCCGCTAGTCTGCAGAATAAAATAATCAGATTGCTAGAGGTAAAAACATGCACATGGATATTGGAATGTGCCTTATAGAACACAAGGACTTTTTTAAGCAACAATGATTGAAATGCCTGTTTAGACCCTAATGCTGAGATTAATATTTGCTTCAGATTATGACAAGAAGGAGCAAACAAATGAACAAAAGCAAAAAATCAAGAATGTCCCTTCAGGGACATTCTCATGGAGAGCTCTCGGGTTTCTTCTCCACTGGAATGCCCACCCAGTGATGCCAATTCTTGGGTTTGGTTTTCTTTTCCCGAGATTCAGGTGGTGGTTCGAGTGGGTCTTTTTTGTCCTCTGAAGGCCCTGAGCCAGATGCGAGAAAAAATTGGAGTCTTCAAGGTCTTTTTTCTCTTTGGTTTCTCGTGTTGTTTATTATTTTCTTATCTTACAATGTTCTCTGTGCCCGGCCGAGATGTTCACAGCTGCTCGGACACAGGACGACTCCCCCCGTGATGGGAGGTCGCTGCCTTTTGTACAGATAACTACGTTTACATTATTTACAAATATGTGCCAATGCCTGTTACCTATACTAAAGGGGTCAACTCTACTCTGACCCAATCTCCTTTAACTACTTTGTGCCACCGTCACCAGAAGATGGAGGCCAGGGGAGAAGAAGGAAGAACTCAGGGCAACACCCTAAATCCTCCATCTTGTTCCCCATGCACCTACATGCTAAGAATCCTAAAACTACAAAATTTTCCACCCTGTGACACACTACACTACTGTCTGTCACATCTTTGTGACTTGTAATTCTTCTCTCAGTGTTAGAAGCTTTTTCCATGAACTGAAGTCAAAGACGGTGCCTCTCTGGGCTCTGTGCCAGGGTCTACAACCCCCCCTGTACAGCTTCCAGACCCCCCTGTACAGATCTCAAACCCTCTTGCTCGGGTCCCAGACCTCTCTGCCGAGGTCTGTGGCCTCCCAGGGCGCCCAAAGGAATGCCCTGGACTCCAACAGAGAGCTGGCAGTTATTCTGTCCTCAAACTGATCAAAAATGGAAATGCAATGGCGGAACAACTGGAACTAATGGACAAAGCGGCTTCATCAGGAATAGTCTTTCAATCCAAATGACACCACTTGACATGATGGTGTCGCCAACAGAGCTAAAATACTGAGAGAGCAGACATTCAAACAAAAGATCCTCCTCAGTAACAGGAACTTTATAGATGTTCAAGCTTAACCCATGTAAAAATACACCCTGCCCGCCTCTGGGGGCTTGAGATTACTCAGTTATTAGGAGGCTTAGGAGGGAATTTTTACCAAGGACGAGATAAAGATATCAGAAGAGGCCCTTTCCCCAGGACCTTTGTCCCAGGTGTTTATTCTTCGAAATTCCAGGGCGGAAAGAGAACAAACAAGGAAAGGCGAGGCATTATATAGCCCCCCACTCAGGGAAAAGATAGTTGGACCATAGCCAATGGGGTCAGAGAAGGAAGGAAGGGTCATTCTATGTGGTAAGGAAACTCCAGGGGGTCAGAAAGGAGAAACCATTCCCCTAGAGAATTACAACAGACCCGAAGGGGCACCAACAGTGTGAGAGCATCACTCTTTAGCTGCCAATGCAAAATTAGTACAAAGGGCAGAGAATCAGGACCAGTACATCCAGACCATATCTGAAATGATCACTTCCCGTGTAGAATACTAAAACTGCACACCTTATGTGCGCATGGCCACCCCCAGAAAAATCCAACCTATTTATTCTTTCTCAATGCAGGAGGAAGAGCATAAGAAAAAAAACCTGCTTGCAACTTACTATGTTATTTAAGGCATGATTTAAAAAACAAAAATAATTAATGTACTACAAGATCACTCAATGCAAAGTGCAGAGAAGCACACATGATCACCTTCATTCTGTATTTGAATTTCATTTTTCTAATTCCTAAGGCACTTCTAAAAGATTTTCTAATAGGAAAAGTTTTGTTCTCTGGGGTAAAAGTTTTCAATTGCTGTGATTTTTCTCTCACTACCTCAAGGATAATTATCTTCTCTAACCACTGGTACATTGTCTGCTTTGAATCTTCCATCTTCTTTGACCAAGGAGTTCAATTTAATAGAAAAACTTTAATCCTCCCTTCCAGGGAGTTTCAATAATGTTTTAATTTCATTTGTCTAGAAGGTGATCAAGTCTAGCACTTTTATAGAATCTGCTTTCAGTAGCTGTCACAAAGATTAGCCTGTGGGAGATTATCCCTGACCACAGTGTGGGACAGGAGTCTGTGCAGGCTGACAGGATAGCACGAAACTGTGGCAAGCAAAAATAAAGCATCCATCGAGGGCCATTAAGGAAAAAAAATATTGTCTCCAGTTCAAGAATTCCTACATTTGCACATTTATGCAAGGTGGAGGAATATTCGGATGAACTGATACCTTTGCATTATTCCCATTCTCTTCCTGAGGGCTACAGTGTCTAACACCAACAACACCCTGCACGGGACGAGGCTCCAGCTCACACCAAAACTGTGTGTGAGCTTACAAGGGCTTATTTCAACACTCATTTGTTGCTAGAGGACATGAAATGAAGGACACTCACGGACTCAGTTGTCAGAGCAGAAAAAGAGGGCATTTATTTCTCGACTTCAATTTATATAGTGTTTGGGGTTTGACCAGGGATTGCACAATGAGGTTGATACCTCTCCGACCCCACTGGTCAAACTAGAAGTCCATCAATTGTCCCTCCTCCAGAGAGGAATTCAAAAACAATCACTTTATGTTACAATCCGTGAGAAATTCCACTACAAAAATGCAAACATCAGAAGGCTGAAAAAGATCAGGGCAACACTCATTTGTCACGAACTTCAGCAATGTCAGTAAGCATTAAGCCCATGAAGGAAAGGTTACTGGAATTGCCACCCCACCCTCAGAGCTCAGAGGGAGTTAAGCCTTCCTTTGTCCCCCAGCCACTGCTTTGCCCACAAGTGTCTGCCCACAAGTGAGTGTCTGTTTTGCCCACAGATTATTGCCCTGGCCTTTTCAGCCTTCTGATGTTTACGCTGTTGTATTGGAGTTTCTCACAGACTTTCAAGTGATGTTATGGCAATTGCCCTTCTTGTTTTGGAAAGTGTTCTGGTTGTTTTCACATTCCTGAGGAAGAACAATTGATGGACATCTAGTTTGACCAGTGGGGTCAGAGAGGTGTCAACCTCACTGCCCGATCCCTGATCAAACTCCAAAAACCACATAAGTCAAAACCCCAAATAAACTTTCTTCTTTTTTCGCTCTGACACTGACGGTGCGAGTGTGGTTCTTTCATGTCCGTCTAGCAATAACAAATGACTGCTGCAGCCTGAAGCCTGCCTCGCACCCACAGGGGCTGCTGGATTGCTAAGGATTGGGCAATTCTAACCCAGTGTTTCACTTCTGCAGCTAAACAGACTTGAGCAAATTTAAAAGCAAAAAGAGACTCTGCATTCTCACTTTATATTGTCCAGGTAAACACCCCAGCTGAATTAATGAAGCAGGATTCCTCGGGATTTGGAGTCCCAGGGTGCTGTTATGGATTTTCCTTTTCTCCTTTTCACTCTCAATGTACTTTTGTGCCATGTAAGTTGCATATGTTCTGTGCTTGATTCAAATCAGCCAAACCTTTCTTGGTTTCATCAAACTTCATAAATTTGGCATGTAAAAGGCTTGTCCGTTGACTTTAATGAACACAAACAGGTGTCTAAAGATGGTGAAGAAAGAAAATTCACTTTATAGTAAGAAGATTATTAAAATATTAAAATTATAACCACATCTTAGTACCTGAACTGCTTGAAAATCCATGTTCTTTTTGTGCTCATTCATTTTGTTTTCTCCTGAGCTCAAATCTATTTTACTGCACTATTTCTAACTGATTTTGAAAATGTCTAGCCTAAGGCAGGCAGTCAGTCTGTGCAGGGACTCTATGTAGAAGAAGTCTTGATCATCTCTTGATGACATGTAGTCTAATTAGGAAATCAGGTAAGGATTGGCAAGACAGAAGGAGCAAAACCCATTAAAAGCAACCAGGACTTAATTAATTTTCTTGGGAAAATAAAAATTAATTTTACAATTATTTTTTTCTTTTTCACAAAAAGTCTGCTTTATCAGAAGTTTTGTGCCCTGAACTGTAAATTAATTAAACTTATGGTTTCAACCAGCTCTCAGAGTAACCTGCTTATTTCACCCTGGCTGAGAGAAAACTCCCCAGCAATTTTGTACTTCCTTGACTTTCAACTGTCGCCCTGTTCTTTAGCCTTCTGATGACTATTTACATATTTCTAGTGGAGTTTTCTCACGAATGTACCATAAACAAGTAGATTGTTTTCATACCAGTCTGTGATGGACTGGTGAACTGACCACTGGGGTCAGAGAGGTGTTCCTTTCATCTACCAATCCTTGATCAAATCCCAAACTCTATTTAAGTCCTAAAATGATAATAAACTCGCTCTTTCTCTGCTCACCTCTGAACCTGAGTGGTCTGGTTCTTTTCGTGTCCCTTAACAGCTACATTTCAACTATGCAACTGTTTTAAAACCAGGAAATTTGGAACCTAATTGTGAAATAGCATGGTTGTTAGGATATTATTACTAACAATATTAATGTGTTATGCACTAAGACAGACTATTTATCATATTTTATAAATTAATTTTCTCACTCTCCGTTTGTATTCAAAATAGAATTTCCCTGAAGTCAAACAGAATGAAATGTCAGTGGTATGAAGGATCACAAAACCCAAAGTTTAGACTTGCATATGCATAGATTTGCTCTAGGAATGCTCTCATCCTATGAAGCAGAAGTGCATTCTCAAAGAAAAACAAAAGGAAAAAAAAAAAAAAAGCTTTAGCATCGAGATTTCTTAAAACAACTCAGTAGTGAAGGAGAAGGGCAGAACTCTAAGCCCAGAAGACTAAAATCATGGACTAAACAGATTCAAGGGAATTGAGGCTACTGAAAAGTAGTGCTAATGTACAGTAAAATAGGCTGTGTGGACTTTGTAGATTCCTTTTGCACTTTATTCCCTAAGGCTAAGTGACAACATGCTTGTGTGTTTTCTTGCATGGCTGCTTTGGATGACTAATCACCTCTCAGGAAGGTTTCAGGAAGGGCTGAGTGTCGCCCCAACTTCGCCTGCTTTTCAGAGTTTGCATTTTGTTCTCACGCAGCTTCAAGAAAACAATGTATATTTTTAGAATTTATCTTTTTGTTTACATATTTCTCCTCTGGGAGGAGAAAGGTGACTGATGGTGGTCTTCACCAACGAGGTCAAAGAGGTGGCAACCTATGTAGCCAATCTTGTGCCTTCTGATGATTTTGTATATAAGATGGAGTCAGAAAATTAAATATAGAACTTTCCTGCTGACCTTCCTGCTGCCTGCCTCATTCTTTCTTGTCCCAAAGTGTGACAATTGGTGACCCCGAAGTGTTCAATTGGTGACCCCGAAGTGTTCAGGCTGAGTAATTACTCTTGATATTTTGCATCATGTTGTCATGAATGAAGACAAACCTCTACTAGAAAATGAGAAATGTAATTCCACATAAGTGTCTTTAAAAAAAGCTGTCAAAGCAAGTTAGCTCAATAGTGAGTCCATCTCCAGACATCACGATCCTAATTTTTGTATACACTCAAGAACAGAAATTCAACAACATAAAGTAACACAGATTAACTATAATCAGTATTTCTCACCCCAGAAATTTTTGCATTAACACAAGGAAGTTTAGTTAAAGCTGTATTGTAATGGATGGCTGAACAAGACCCATATTAAAACCAGTAAATGCTGGTATTACCTGTCTCCAAGAGGAGAAAACTCTAAGCTTTATGTAAGATGAGACCCTGCATAGTATGTGGGCCAGATAAGAACAGAAGCAGAAAAGTTCTTCTCTACTGAGCAGCATTTTAATCCTACTTCTCTTTGCTTGGCCTGTGAAAGTGGTGTGGTGCAGCCAGGGACACAAGCCTGCTTCAAAACTACTAACATTGTTAGTTGTGATTAATCAGACTCCTGAGAAAGTGTAAGGGATGCCTGTTTGTGGACTCACACACTCTTTTGAGCAAGGATCTAGCTCACATCCTTCTACCCTGGAGCACAGGCAGAGCTGGATCCTCTCAAGCAGTGCCTTGTTGAGTACTGAAGAGGACCAGGCTGTGCTCCTCAGAGCCAGAAGTTTTGAGCACTTAGGTGTGAAAAAAGAGGATGAGAACTTGCACAAGCAGGAAGTGTTGAATATCAACAGACATATCAGGTGAAGCACATAAGACAGGAGATGGTGCAAATTTAGAATGATAATATAACAGGGAAGTTCGGAAATCACATGTCCAACAGGGAAATTCAGAAGTCACAGGTCCTGCAGCTGTCCTCAGCTGGCCTAAATGCTTGTGCATCCTTGGAACCGCACAGCTACCACCCCTCAAGGAGAGGCAACAGGGCTTCTGGAACAGACACCCCCCAACACTCCACTGCTCTGCTCTGCATCTGTTCCATGCTTGAAAGCTGGAAGAACAACAGGACATCTTTAAAGAATCAGGGAAAAAAATCACTGAAAGAAGTAGATTTGATCATCTCAGCCAGCAGAAGAAATACTGCATTTCTATCTCTTCTCCCAGTCTTGAGCTTCTAAAAAGTAATGTTCTGCTGATTTATTTCCCTAGAGACAGGGAGCTAAAATTGTCAGAGAGAAAAGGAAATAAAAGTTATGCCTGCGTATGACAAATATGGCTGGAGAAAGCAATAACAAAGAAATTAATGTTTCTTGTATATACTTGTTCAATTCAATTAGAACACAAGATGCTTGTTTCTTGTAAAGTTAAATTCTGCTCCATATAACAGACACATAAAGGTACAATAACCCTGTTTGCATCAGACCAAAACCAACAATAATGTCCTATAAAATTAATTTCCATCTTCTTATGAAAACAAGTAACTTTTTAATAATATGTCATGGCATTATTTATTTCCTATAATTCTAATAACAAATGAATTTTGAAAATAAGGTATATATTTGAAAAAGGGTACAATCTCATTTTTGGAATGATATTTGCAAGAATAACTTCATACAGCTCTTTACATGACACTTTTGAGTTACTATGCAGATTTTTTACCTTTTATTGCTATGATCCTGACAGGTCCCTTCCAACTCAGCACATTCTATGAAAAGATAAAAAGAACATGGGAGAGAAATTTTTAAAATTTGCACTGTGTGTATGTTACTCATCACATCTAATCAAGGGGCATCTCAATATTTTTGCTTACAGTGGAACTCTGTTAGAGGCAGTCCCTGCCACAAGGACTAATTGAAAATCTGGGTTAAAAAAAAATCATTAAGCCCATCAGACAAAATTAAAGCCCAAAGGATTACAGGGCCAAACTTGAGTTCTGCACTCACAAAGCAGCTCTAAATTTAGGGGTCCTAAATTTTCACTGGTAAGCCTCTCTACACGGCACACTGAGGCTGAGCTGTGTCAATGGATTGTGCCAATGGATGGTTGTGCTAATGGATTGTGCTGACAGATGACTGTGCCAATGGATTGTACCAATGGGGAGGATTTTGCCAGTGGATTGTGCCAATGAATCATGTCATTTGATGATTGTACTGATGGATGATTGTGCTGATGGATTTTGCCAATGGATTGCGCCGATGGATTATGCCGATGGATTGTGCCACGTGGCTGCAGGTGCTGCAAATATCTGTGTGTGAGAAGGTGGCAGTGAACACAGGCAGGCAGAAGGCAATTGCAGGCACAGAGTGTGGAGAACAGGGATTTCTGTGTAACTGCTGAATTACATCAGAATTGTCCCTGTCTTGCATCTCAGTATCCTGACACTGCCGCCCATGCTGGCACACTTTCATTACCCAGTCATTCCCCCATTTCCCCTTGGAAGTATACTTTCTGCAAACTCCAGGTTTTCAGAAGACCCAGATGTATTATGTGCAGCTTCTTTTCTCAGCTGCAAAACCAGATATGTTGAAATAACGAAACTGTCAAACTACAGAGGAACAAACTGCTCCTCTCCACTTCTGCAGTAGAAGACTTAGGATTATTGCATGTATAATACAACTCAGTAAAGCTTAACCAGTTTCTGAAAAAGTAATCTTGCTTTATTATCCCAAATTTGTAGGCTAGACCAATATATAAGTGATTTAATAACAGCACACACAGCTTACTAACATTTTTATGGACAGTTCAATGAGAAAAGGAGACAAAACTTATTTCTAAGATCCATTTTAATATATTTCTTCTGACTTTATGGCATGCAGGCAAAAAGTGTACAGGTAAGCTTAACAAGAGATGGACAGAAGATAGTTGACACCATTTTCTTCACTGCCAAAGAAAATATACATGAAAACATTGCCCCTGCAACTACATTTGAATTTTGGATTCTAGATGAGAAATGGTGGATCTGCTTTTGTGATACCAAAATTGTTGCCAAACCCAACAACTGTAAGCACGCATCCCCTCAGAAGCTCTCCCCCCTTTAGATTTCCCATTCATTCTTGCAGAGGTCAAAAGACCTTGGCAATCTGAATTTTCATTTAATTTCATCTAATATGTGCAACTTCTCACAGCTTGAGCAAACAGCAGAACATCGTGGTGCAGACACAAAATTGTTTATCTAAATCACAAATAAAATGTATATTATTAATTAATTACCTGGCACTGAAGGATGAATAAGGTACTGCAGCAGTATGGAAACCGAATTTGTGGGTTTTGGGGCTGAGCATCCCTTGTGAGCTGTACTTTAATTGGAGTTGCATAAAACATGGCAGTATTGATTCCCAAGGGTATGAGCAAGTGTTTAATTTGGTTGAGATTCAAACATTGTCTTATACAATGCAGGATTTTTTGCAATTTCTTTTGACAAGAAGTTGACATAGGATTATATTTTGAAGATGTCTGCCCGTGTTCTACGTAATATGCAATTTTTAATACTTGCTGCAGTCATTGAGATTGGTGCATATATATTTATTTTGTTTCAATAGGAGCCCACCCTCTTGATACCTGCAGGGAAAAAAAAAAAAAACAAACAAACAAACAAACAAACAAACAAAAAAAAAAAAACCTCCTTCATATCTCTGAGAGTTATTTTCTACTACAGAGCAAAAACTCAGACTTGAGATAGATGACAACAAAGCCAAAATTTCAGGGATATTTAGAAAATTTCTGACTACATGTCAAGATTGAGACTCAAAGAAGCCTTTTTCATTTTACAGACTGAGAACCAGAGGGACAGAAGCTGACACCACGACATCAAGAGTGGGATAAGAACAGAGACCTTCCTTCTGTCAAACAAGAACAATGTAGGGCAATAGCAAGCACATCTTGTACATGTCCTCAGATGTGTATTTCCACAGCAGACAAGCTCTGGATGAGAAATTCACAAAAATCTGAATATAACAGAGATGCAAAAGAACTTCTGACCCAGATTTATCCCATTATCTAGTTATTCATCTATTTAGTTAAACCACCACTGATTTGATATATCCTCACCTTGGAATTCCTGAAACAAAGATGTTTTGAGTGTAACTGAGTAATAACTAAGTGATTCAACAGAGACACCTCTGAGAGCTGCTCCTAAGCAGTCCTTGCCATTCACACAGCCCATTTCCCAGGTTTTTTCGGACTGGCAAAACACAGAGCACTCATCAAAATAGCCACTGAAACCTGTTCCTGACTTTGGATCTTCCAGCTAATTCGAAGATGCACATTAAAACCTACCACTGAGGATTATATGTATGGTCCTTTGAGTCCTCTGGAGTCACCTTATAGATAGACCAACAATCTAATTATATTCCTCCAGCTATATAGATTTTATGTAGCTCTGGAATGAAATTGTGACAGTAACATTCAAAATAGAGAACCAGCCTTAACGTGTTCGGTGGGCTCTAGGATAATATAAGCAAGTCTCTAAGAACTATAGTTTCCTTCTTTTCTCCTTTGCAAAAGAACACATTCAAACAGTAATTACTTCCACAAAGTTCAAAAAACTTTTGAAATAATATGTGATGTGTGACACTTCCCTTATGAAGTGAGAAACATGCAATATTCTGGATGTTATTTTTTAATTAAAGCCAAAGACCAATCCAGATAGATTTTTTTATTCTTCCAATAATATACAAGTCATCCCCAGCAACACAATGCTATGAACTATTTACCTCTTAAACAACAAGAACTGCAAACCATGAACATATTTTGCACTTCTTAACTGCAAAACATGAATAAAATATGATTGATGGAAAGATCTCTTAAGGCAAACTATTTTTTTTCTCTTTTTCTCCTTTTTTTTTTTTTTTTTTTTTTTTTTTTTTTTTTTTTTACCTATCTTTGAAGTTATGCTGCTGGAAATGTACAATGTGAAACAAATAATACTTAGGGGTTCCTGTATTATGTGTACTGTGCACAGAATGAAAACCCTGCTAGGGAGTTTATAATTTTAAAGTTCTGCTTGGCTTATTAGGATTGTTCTCATCATAGTCCTGGGTAAAAGGAAAAAGGAACCCTTGTTGTGGTTAGTTAGAAAAAATCACTATAGAGAAATAAAAGACCCAATTACTTTAACAGAAGTTTCCATATGGTTTGGACTACAAAACTTTCCAGCATGGATAAGAACACAGCAGAATCACATCAGCACACAAATTTTAGTAAAATGAAAGTTGGGCCACTTTTTACGTATTTGATGGATTGAAAACTGTTATATAACATTGAGTTTAACAGTCAACCCTTTTCTTTCATTTTGACTTCCTGATACCATTTGAGCTGTAAATCAGAATGCACATGGATACAAAGCAAAAGCAGTTTACTGGCTTTGTGACTTGTTTTTTACTCTGTGGAGCTACTCCAGAGCTTTGACTGTGTATATACTTTACTGAATCAGGACAACAATGAAGTCTATATAAAATCTCAGCAAGCAAATATATTGGGAAGAGAATATCTGATGAGTAAACTAACCTTAAGGTAGGTTTTCATTAGGATCTGAGTAGATACTGAGCTAAGTCTTGATTTTTTTCCCAAGCTTACCCTTACAGAATTTCCCCTCCGCTAAAAGGAATTCTGGTCAGAAACTGCACGCAAAAGACAGTGATAGACACAATGAGAGCACTGCTTGATTTTTATTGGTGAAGGCAATATTTTATCCTTGAAGCCAAAGTCATGGTACCTGTGCTGCTGTGTAGCTGCTGAATCCTTTTTCTCATCAACTTGCAACCTCAAATATGACTCCAAAGAATGATACCTCCTGTGATATCAAAGGCAGCAAGTTGGGAAAAATGCCTTGATCACATGGCCAAGAAATACCCAAGGGACATCCTGATGAGCCAACATTACCGTGTGCTGGAATTTGATAATGGAAATGCTGCTGCCAGACACTGATAAACAGACATGAAATGAAAGGCAAAAGCAGTCATTTTACAGAAAGTCTTTTATATTCAAGAAAAGGGATCATCAATACCTTTGATTCTTTTCTTTTAAGGTTTTACTTTAATATTGGTATGTTCAGGACCTGTACTTCAGCCTGCATTTTTAATTCCTGACAGTAACTTCTTTCATGTGTCTCAAAGAACAAAAAGTCAGATGCACATTTTGTGAATTGGAAAAACCATTTCCTTTTTTTATGTCTGTGACTTATATCACTGGAAGATTTTACACAAATAGAACTGAGACCAGGTTTCAGTCTTTAAAATGCTCTTTCTTGGGCATCATATAGTGCTCATCTACTATCAGCCAGTTGCTGTTACCTAGTGAGTTACAAAAACTGCACATTATTTGTACTATCAGACAGCCAGGCAGCCACCAGCACAGAACACTGAAGATGCTTTAGCTCTGAGGAGGTGGGAGCAGAATCTGTAGGCAAGGTCTGTACACCACACTATCTCTAACTTGCTCTGGGATGCAAAGATGGTCAGTTCATCCTACTGGACTGAGGTGTTGTTTGTGTTGTCTCCTCAAATGGCAAGAACCACTAGTGACTTCTGTTCCCTGCATCCACAGCAGCCTCTGTTGCATAGGGGGCTTCAAAACAGCCTGGGGTAACACCAAATGGCCAAGATATAACCCCCTACTACAAAGGAAGTCCATTAATTTTTCATCTGTTCACTTTTAGCAAATAAATTTCTCCCATGTCCTTAACAATAGAGGTATTTAAAAGCATGAAACAATCCAACACAAACCTACCATTTCAGTATCTGTCTCCTTTGGACTGAGGAGACCTCAGTGTATGTGATCAGTCATTAAACTCCTCTGGGAGTTGTCAGTTCAGCATTCTTGTTTTCATGTCACAGATTTCATGCATAGAAGCAGACAGAAATTATGATTTTCTTTCCAACTGAAATCTCTCACTGTCGCTGATGACGGAGACAGGAATACAACAAGAACTTCATGCAGCAACAGCCAAGTCTTATTGTTGGGTGCCCCCTTATATAGGGACTTCAAATTTCCCATGTTTATAAACATGATTGGTCAAGGATTTTAACTGTGTCCAGCTCACTGGCCAATGATATGGGTGCATTCCTGGTTCAAAGGGATCGGCTGGGGTCCCGTTTGAGTTTGAATCTGACCTATCAGCTACATGCCAAGGGATTTGTTTACTTCTATCTTCCAAAGAGCTAGGCTGGTCGAGCTGGTTAAGCCAAATTATCTGTGCAGCTATAGACCAGCTATAGCTGTCATCATCTCACATTCCATATACAGTCAAAATCAGTAAAACAGTAAGACATACAACAGAACTTATTTCCATCTTAGCTACAAGGAATATGCACCAGAATTTTTTTTTAGCATGACACACTACTACACTACTGTCGTAGTTTCTGGACACTTTATAGCAATTTAGCAAGTTAAAAACCCATGAATGTTCCTAATCTACCCATAGCAAATTTTTATTTTGCATGAACCTGTGTCATCACAGGCTTTCCATATATCCAGATGAAACATCCCACTTTCACCTTTACAGGTAAGAAGAAGTTTTTATGACAGATAAATATTAATATCCTTCTTTTGATCAGCATCTTGTTTAAAAAGCCACAAATCCAGATGTTCTATTAGAGTCTCTACCACACTCATGACTTTCCACATGTTTGTTGTGGCAGGCATCAGATACTGCCCAGTTGTCACCAGAGTTAAACTTGAAGATTGCCTTCCCTGCTAAGAGTCTCTGCTGCTTTTGGGCCTCTTTTTCCCAAATTCCTTCAAAAAGCTCTATTGCCTCCAGAGCTTTCCTCAGTTTTGAGCACGTTACGCAGGACCAGGTAACAACCCAGACCCTTTGCAGCAATACCCACATAGGCCTAACAAACACACAGTTCCATCAGAGCAAAGGTTCCCCAGAATTCCTGTGTTTCAGGTGAGTAATTTCAGCAATGACTCACCAGGAATGTGTTTGCCTTCACCAGAAACCAGTGACTTATTCCTGGCAATCAGAATATCCCACCTGCCAGCTCAATGCCCACAATGCCCTCACTGCAGAGGATGCCATTCTGATTACATTTTACAGGCACTTTTCTCCAGTATCTCACAAACCTTCTAATTCATCTTGAAATGTGCATGCCAATTTGTCTTTTGTTTATGTTTTAATCTTCCTGTTGTTCTTTATGTAGCTCTTGTAACAGACTTTGATTTGAAGCGGTAGTTTTTCTGAGTTTTATGAATTATCACACTCTGCTTTATCTCCAAACACATGATGCAGAAGTAATACTATCTACTGTCTACAGATTCCAGGTGCTTCCAGCACTGAACAGCAGCTAAGGGAAGACATAAAATATTTGTTTACTTTACTGCATCAGGCTGTCACCACGCAGCACAGGAAGTTTTTCACCTTGTTCTCTAGGCTGTCCTGCTGATTGAAGCCAACAAAAGGTGACAATTATTGCAACTACAGCTGTAGGGGTTATATGTCTTTTAATGTCTAAGTTCCTCTGAATTGGCCGCCCTGGGGATTTGAGACCTTTACACAGCCCTCTGACTACCAAAGCAGAAAGAAAGCCCTACATGTAAATAGTTATAAATAGCTTATGCACTTTTATGTTGAAAGGTTATTTTGACCATCATGCCTGAAGAAAACATTTGGAACAGGTTTCCCCCAGACACTTAAACGATAAAAAGAAGATAAGGAGTAACAGAGTGTCGCTACTACAGACATGAAAGAACCACACTCACCCAACAGGTTGAAGTGAGGAAAAGAAGGGCTGTTTATTATGGTTTGGGGTTTAAATAGGATTTGGAGTTTGATCAAGGATTGGAGGACAAAAGGGACACCTCTCTGATCCCAGTGGTCATTTCAGAAGTCCATCACAGACTGGTATGCGAAAACAATCTACTTGTTTATGTTACATTCGTGAGAGACTCCACTAGAAATACGTAAACAATCATAAGAAGTCTGAAAATCAGGGTGCAACAGAGGACAAAAATAAAGGAGGACAGAAGGAAAAAAACATTACTACTAAGCAAATCACTAGAACTTGGGCATATTTCCTGAAATCCAAGTAGCTGTGTTTCATTTCTATGTTAGAAATATCTCTTTTTGACACTTCATTATTGGCATGTGACAATATTCACTTCTTTCAGTCATTTCACTGACATCTGGAGAACTTTATCAGCTTATGTTTTTGACCTGGTTACAAATGTCTCTGCTGAGCATTTGAATAAAATTGTTTGCAAGAACAAAACAGACAAAAATTTTTACCTTACTAAGGGACAGACATGTTTTAGAATATCAGTGTTGAAAAAAAGAGAGGGAGAGAGAGAAAAAAAAAGCTATGGTGTTCTAAGATCTATTAAAACTATAATGATTGAAGAACTAACCAAGGATAATAACAAATTGCTCTGCTGGATGAATAAAAAATCACCCAGTATCCCATGAAAAATTGTTGAATAAAGACTGAAAACTTATCTCTGTTGCATCATTGAGTGAGTTTACATTTCAAGTAACAGCTGCAGTTAAGAACTCCATGGTACAGAAAGCACTCCTGGGTAAAGGTTGGACAGCAGGCTGATCTGTCAACTGTTATGAGTGAGTATGGCCTTACTGACAAGAAAAAAACAAAGTCCAAGTTACTGGGTGAGACATTTGGCGCAAGTCATGGAAAAAATATGAATTGTGCTGCTTTACAGCACAATCCAGGAATCACTGTTTCAATTTTTTTTACAGATTTCCCTTCCTGTAACTTCCATCCAGAAACCCGTCTGTCTCTGCGGACACACTGATGGGTTCCTTTGGTCAGCACTGATGGCTGAAGTCCTCAGATGCAGAGAGAGGGAGAAAGGACTATCCAGAGCCCAGCACAAGGAATGGAAGTGCTGAAACAGAGGTATCTCAGTGTTAGGTTTTATCTGCTTGCACAAATTAAAGAGATAAGTGCTAAAATCTACCCAGGCATCAGCAGCTGCTGGAGCTGCCTGCTTGCACCAGGAAACTTCTGATCTCTTATAATCTCTAACATCTTCTATGTCTTCTCTAACAACCTTTTCCAGAAGCCATCTGACTCTCTGCTTGCTCCATGGGCAGGCTACAAAAGCCTCAGGATGCAATTTGCCCAAATGTAATGTTCAGTCATGTTCATTTTATGAATGTTGCTGCACAGGTTTACAAGAGTCTTTCACAGTTTACCAGTTGTTCTGGAATCCCTGCAGAACCTGGAAAGGACATTCTAGCATAAATATAGATTGTTAAAATCTAAGTAGAACTGCTTTTAATAATCCTTGCAGCCTTGCTAGTGGAATACCACTACATTGTATAGACATTTTCAAGAGCTATTAAAACTTCTAAAAGTGAAATCTGGAGCTACTTCTTCACCAGGCAACAACAAAGTTGTGTAACAAATGCCTTAAAACTCCAGCTTTGGGTTGGATGTTTTGGGCTTATTCACAATGGAAATTACTTTATCTTATAGCTTAATGTAGCGGTGTGAAATTATTAGTTTGTAATTTTATGTAGAATGGTTTGTTCCAGACTACTCCGTGTTTTAACCCCTCTGGTTTTTCCCTAGTTGTGGGTCCTGTCCATCTCCCTGCAACCCAGCCCAGACGCTGGTGAGAGGCTGGGGTGATTGGCAGAGCCTATGACTTCTCCGCCCTGTATCATGTATCAGATGTCCTGTGTATTGTCTGTCTTGGTCACTCCCTCCTTACCTGGTATTGGTTATGGTTCATCCTTGCCCCTCCCCACACCCCCCATACAAAAGCTGAAACCAGAACCCCAGGAGTCACTCTCTCTCTGAACGTGGCCCTGTGGGAGCAATAAACATCCAGCTTCAACCCACGTGAGAGTCACTCTTTCTCCTTCCACGCTCTCTCTACGCTTCAGCCTGAGGTTCAGACCCACCAAACTTAAGGATACAAACTTTCCATGTGGACTGGTGAATGATCAAGCTGGTTAATGACTCCAGACACCACCACAGCTTAATTTATCACAGAAATTCTTGGTTGAGCATGTAAACACAGGTGACAAAGGAACGTCAGTAAAATAGGTACAAATTAAAGAGAAAGAAGCTCAGCTCTAATGAGCTGAAGTGTCAATTACCAGAATGAAAGTACAGAGATAATGGGAATAAATCTCAGAACCAGAAGACAAAATGAAAACCAAAAGTATCCCTGCTCCACAAGAAAAGAAACCCAAAAATTGCAGCAGACCTACTGTGAAGTCAGGTATGAAGTTATGTAAATACAGCAGCCCGAGAAGGGAGCATTTTATTGTGAATGAGATGAGCAAAATGAAATTTGGAAGTGTGAAAAACAAGTTCCACTCTCTTTTAGAATTTTATAAGTTTAATAGAAATAAAAAAAAAATAGACAAAGTAGGAGACAGAATAAACCAAGCTTCTCGGCTGAGGGGGGACTTGGCACCAGGTCTGCCCGTCGCCCCCTTCACCCTTTTAGGACTTCTACCTTTAAGGAGCGCCGTGTTGAATATTCAATACATGGTAATCGAACATTCTTTTTTGATGGTTCTAAGTATCCCCGATAATCTTATCTAGCAGATTTATTTTGTGGGTGTCTCTGTGCAGTCTGGAAACATGATTGTAAATCTTCTTTTGAGGTTTTTCTGGTTCTCCTCAGTTAGATAAGAAAACAGAAAGTTTAACAGGTTTTTCTTAAAAGGGTCACAAATTTTCTTAAAAGGGTCCCTTCCCATAACTTTGGGCTTGGTAGCTTAAGCGTTACAAAAAAACTCCTTTGGTATAATCAAAAATACACATTCATTACCCTTCTAAATTCTCATTAATAAAAACATAATACAGTACAATTGTAATGGTTATGCGAAAAGCCAACTATATAATATACATTTATAACAGAAGACAGAGTGGGAATTTTTAAATTATTCCATAGGTAACAGTTATTTGCTTTTCTGAGATGCAAAGGACTTGGATATCTCTCCCTGGGCTGTGCATGCATCTTTATTCATATGCACCAGTTTGCCAGTTGACCTGGATGTACAAGAACTATGCAGCTTCTGCTGCATAAAATTGAATTACGCACCACAATATCTGCCTGATGGGAGAATGGCAGTAGGGGACAGCGCAAGGGGACATGGAGAGGATTCATGTCCTTTTGCAGCATTTTGTTAAATATCCTTCTGCCTTTTTGCAAAGGGGAAACATAAGGTGTGTTCTCAGAAATTTCACCTGAGGCACTGGGAGGGGTGACTGCACTTTCCAGTAGGGAAGGTCAATATGAACCTGTCTGAAGATGACAAGTGACAGGTGTGATCACTCAGTGTCCATACATGGCCACACAGCACCTCACATGGAATTCTCCACAGCAGCCCACACACGCCTGACACACTGCACCTGAGGATTACAGAAACCAGGGCAAAGGTTTGTCCCTTCTCGTGCCACCATGTGGCAGAGCACAGCTGCTCTCACCCTGCCCAGAGAATGGGTATTAAACTCCAGTGCCCCTAATTGAATTAATGCATTCCCTGTCATGCTGAAGTGCTGCTGCTGGAGCTGGAATGGTCTCATTTTCTTATGGGCTAAGGTGGCTTTGGCTGCGTGGCTGCAAAATGCAAATCTATTCTTTAGGAAATGTGTAATGAGGAGAGAAAAAGAGAGTCCTCCTGTCACCCCAACTTTGCCTGCTTTTCAGAGTTTACATTTTGTTCTCAGCAGCTTCAAGAAAACAATGTATTTTTTTAGAATTTATCTTTTGTTTACATATTTCTCCTCTGGGAGGAGAAAGGTGACTGATGGTGGTCTTCACCAACGAGGTCAAAGAGGTGGCAACCTATGTAGCCAATCTTGTGCCTTCTGAAAGAAGTGTATATAAGATGGAGTCAGAAAATTAAAGATAGAACTTTCCTGCTGACCTTCCTGCTGCCTGCCTCATTCTTTCGTGTCCCAAAGTGTGATATCCTCCTGCCTGTGTTTAGGAACTGTGGGCATAAATGTACATCTAATTATATGATCATGCTCTGTTTCTAAATGGGACTGCATCTATGTGCAGTTCCATCACTGAGTATGCCACTGCACCTGAAATGGTTCCAGCTTATGGGGGGGCAGAGTTGAAAGCCCCTGCCCCTGGAAAGTGAAGAAACAACTTTAACCCTTCCAACTCATAAGTCTGTAATATTTCTTGGAAACAATAGGAGGAAAATGTTACCTTAATTTTTTTCCTCTTTTAAAAAAGATGATAACAATATTTAAGTCCTCAACTATCAGTGAAATTATATTTTTGTCTGAAGAGACTTGCTGGATTCCCCCTGCTGTTGCAGTCTCAGAGCTGTAGTGTTCCAGGACAGTTCTGTACCCCCTTGTTTGGTCTGAGTTCGTGGTTTTGTCCCAAAAGGTGCCTGCTCCCCCAGAGTTGTCAGTTCTGTCAGATCCAGCCCCTTTTCCTGAAGTTTCTACCAACGTCTGTCAAATCATTCATCCATATAATTTGTTCTTCTTTTACTGCTTTTCTATTAGTTTGGCTCTCCCATGTTGTCCTCCCCCTCCCCCCAGCTTATTGGTCAGAAGTCACTATTTGCCCCTTAAATCCAGTGCGTTTATAACCTGCTGTGCCTGGCACTCAGGGTCTTGTCTGTGACTGGTGATTCAGGGAAATACATCTGACTGGATTACAGACAGCAGACCTCTCTCTCAGTCCTTGCTCCCAGCCTGCACCAAGCAAAGACATTCCAGCCGTAGAGCCAAAAAGCTCTGAGGTGCACCACCTGTAGCTCGGCTCAGGGGAACGTGTCCCACTCAAATTGGTCTGTTGAGGCGGCTGAGCTAGCTTAAAGGTTTTGGCAATGGCGATTCTCTGCAGTGTATTATATCCTCAGTCCAAATCAGGGACTAGGGGGAGATCACTGTTCCCTCATGGCCATTCCCTGGCCAAGGAGATGATGCCTGCTTGTGACAGGACCAGCCCCAAAATACAACACAGAGGGGGTAATGTCTTCAAGAATCATAGTATGTGAAACATCCAACTATTTTTCCCAGGATGAGGTCCCAGACACAATATAAATTATTACAGAATATCTTATGCTTTCAGTTCAGGACCATGACTTGTTTATGAGTGGGATGCTTTGCAAAACATTCTTGAAAAATAGGTTTGCCTACTCCTTTTCCCTTTCCCTCGATTTTAGCAATATTTCTTCTCTGTATCTTTCTAATCTGTTTTTCTCACCTTCACCTGAAAGGAGACTTCTTTGGAAGGATGAATGATGAGATATCTGCAGTGTCTGAAGATAATTCTGCATGAAAGATGCTGCAGGAATGCAAGTCATTACCAGTGCTGTACTTCTCTGTGTTATGATTGGTTTAGCCTTATTATATTCTCTTTTTCCTTTGCCAGCTATTTGCACATGTGACCTCTTCTTTCAGTCCTATCCCTCCTCTCTGCTTGTGTTTACCCTGTGATATTTTCAGTCAATCAATCAATCAATCAGTCAATCAATCTCTTCACTGTTCATTACCTACTTAAAAATGCACTATGTTTCAGGGTGATTTAAAGTGATATTAGTAAGGACAACTCTGTTGTCTACAAGGGAAAATCCTTTGGTATTTACCTACATGTAGAATTCTGAGATTGGTTACAGCAAAGAGTGAAATGTGTCAGTATCATACAGGTAGAATGAGGATGCCACCCATAACCAGTCTCCACATTAATATTTTCCAGATGACTAAAGATTGTTGTTGCTGTAGAAGATCCATTTCTGTACCCAACACAGAAAGCTTGTTCAGGATGCAATGGGCAGCATACAGAGGAGTAGTTCTCTACTCCAATTTCTAACAATCCTCATTTAAAAAGAAAGAGGCTTACTTAGTTCTCACCATAACTGTTAGAACTATTTCTACATCTTAATCCAATGATGGAGATGTGTTAGCATCAGAACCAATAAATTCACTATTAGTTACTACCACTATTCAGTTAAAAACAAGACCCATGGTAGTCACCAAACCCACATTCTATTCCTTTCCAGAGGGATTTATTAAAGATTTTTTTTTCCTGTCTCCCACATCCACAAATCAGTCTTGTGAGACTTTTCCTTGAAAAATGTGCTATTTCTTCCTGTTTTGGCATTTAGGCTCAATGCAGAGATCTTAATTCCTTTCGATCAATAGTTTATTTAGTATTCTAAAAACTTGTAAATATGGTAATGAAGGCTTGGAGTGGAGGGAAGAAAAAAAAATATCTAAGAAAAATACATTTTTCTTCAACTCTGTTTTTTCATCATTGACTTTCAATACGTAGTGCAGCACTGTTGATGGAAAACCTCTGAATTACTCTGTTGGCTCTGCATCACAAGACATGTTTAGTATTTACGGCTACACACAGCCCCTTAATTTGCCCTAGATTTGGGCAAATCATCAAGAATTCCTGGAGATACCTCCCTTTGGAAAGGTGGGAGAAGCAGAATATAACTTTTTTTTTTAAAAGAACATGGAAGCACACACACATTTACCAGCTGTGGAGGAGGTGGGCTGGAGGGGGCAGGTTGGAGGACAGGAGGTAGATGCAGCTGTACACACATTTTCTTGTTGTGCTGAAGAAAAATAATTTTTCCTACACTGGATTAAATGTACTTTTTAATGCAGCTGGATCCATTTCACCCCCTTGCCTTCTTATTAAGCAGTTTCTTTAGTTTTTGGTGAATTTTCAAAAGGGAAAATTTAAAATGCTGTCACAAACTGATGATGGCTTTGGAGCTTTCTTTCAATCCATTTCATCCAGACAAAACCAAAAGAAAAGCAGGAGGAAAAAGAAGCCACTTTCCTCGTTTTTCTCAGAGTGTTCCCCACTCTGGCCTCCTCCCAGGTTTTCCTGGCCTTTTCCAGAGTGTTTCACAGTGGTCACTGCTGGAAATGTGCTGCAGCAATCAAATGACTGGTTGGATGCACAATGGCAGCTCCCATGCTCCCAAGTGATAGAGTCAGAAATAAAGCAGGAACTCTTGCACTCACAAATTAGACTTTAGACCAATAAAAATTTCATTTTAATCATACTGCCCATTTCTCCTTGGTAAAAAACCACCTATTTCCCCTTAAACTGACCTGAAAAGTTACATATTTATCCAGATTTTAATAATTCTTTTTGTATTAAAAAGCTTGAATCATACTAGATGACTTTAAATGGAGCTGTGTGCCTCTTAAATTAGCAAATACTGCTGTTTGAGAGGAGGGATGAGCCCTACAAATGCTCCCAGGCTCACTTTAGGCCCAGAGGGCAGTACAGTTGGCAGTTTCCATGTGGCTGCACACAGGTGCGTTCCCTCAGCCCTGCTGAACACTGCAGCTCCTGGGAGAGTGCACAAACCGCTCTCCTGGATCCTGCTGCATGCAATCCCTTCCCTGCAGAGCACCACAGGTGCAGCTTCCCTCATGCAGGGCAGGGTTTCATCCAGCACCAGGAACACATCCCTGCTCCACATAAGGAGAGAGAAGGGATGGAGGTAAACCAGGGGAAGAGAGCACACAGGAAGGTGGAGCAGCAGCTGAACTCTAGATGCAAGAAAGCTTAGCTAGAAAAACACAGGAGAGCCCCTTGATACTCCCCTGTACTCTGCTGCTGTCAACAAGAACCAGCATTTCTTATTCTGCCAAGTGCCTGCTGTAAGATGAAAATTTCATCCCAGTCTTCACTGCATTTATGCCAAAGTATCCCTGACAGAGGAAGGTGTGTGGTTTATAAAACACTGACTGGGACTTGGTTTTAACTATCCAAAGCAAAACAGAGCTTATCTAAACAACAAAAAACAAAGCCCTCCAAACCTGTCGTCTGAAAGATTTCATCCTAATAACTACAGTGGGAAGTAATGTTTAGCAAAGGATGATTTCAGCAGGACTTTCCTTTTCTGCACTCTGTGCAGGAAATCAATTAGAGGTTTTATCTGTCTTTTGAAAGAATAAAAATTCAAAGAATAAGTAATCTCTACTTTAGTCAATACTACCATTCTGAGAGAGATATGTGACACAGATAAAAATAGATCCAGAAGCCATTGACATTGGAATAAGATGCCACAACTGTTTCCTTTCAAAGTACTGAGTAAACCTTGTATTGCCTCTACATAATAATCCTCGAAGTTAGGACAGCTTTTAAATATTGCTTTTCCCCTTACTTAAATTGCATAATAAACGCCTCTCTCTTTCATTTCTTGCTTAGGTTATGAACTCCCCAGAACTGGCCCAGGTTGCACATTTGTGCAGTGCTTACTCCATGTACACATTTTCCTCTCCTAACTTTGGGAGCAGCAACCAAGTACAGCAGGACAACTCCAAAGAATCTAAATAGTCATGTATCTGCCTTCTGTTTAATGGAGTTTTTTAAACCACTTCCTTGTGGCTCCTTTCGAGCACAGTAGCTGCAGAAAATGTCATTGTTGACTTTTAGAATTAAACAGGAATGGTCAGGCAATAGGACAAGGTGATTGTGTAAGTTCTATCCAACTGAACTTCTCTAGTCAATCTACTGGAATAATAAACTCAAATAAAATTTAGGTGGAGTCTAATTACAGGGATCTTCTAACTTCTTATGAGCAGGGAGAATACCTGCATACCAAAACATTTGTATTGGACAAAACAGGTAATGTAAACAAAAGCATACATATAGAAAGATAAAAAGCTCAAAATATGTTACTTTTGTATTTCAGTTCATTTTCCAACAGAAAACACACAGAAATGGATTTACAAAGCTCCTAGGAAATATGTATAAAACAGACACATACAGGATATTTAGATTTTGATACACAAATATAGTTTCAATGCATATACATATTACATCTGCCATAAAAATGCCTTTCCTCTTCTTTGACTGCAGAAGCATCATATTTTGCCAAAAATGAAATACACTCATTTTTTCACTTCTGTGTCATTGATCAAATAAATGGCGGTGCCCACTGATCCTTTTGAGGAACAATAATTGTGACCACAGTAATATTTCCAGAGGCTTTGAACAAAAGTGGACAAATCTGGGGCTTTGAAACACATTCACTCTGTGTGCCTCATTCCCCCCTGCCATGAAGTATGATACAGGTGCTTTTTAAAAGACATGATTCACTATCCACAAGCAAATTAAATACATGAAAAACTAGCTCTTTCTGGAAATGCAGTTCTTGCAATTGACTTCCAAATCTTATCTACTACTAATTTTGTTTTACTCTTTTAATTGGTATTTTTTAATACATCAGTAAAAATCCTAATTGAATAACATTTTGTTCCTGAAGTGTTCAATGCCACTTCACCCTAGGACCCTATTTTTCAATTTGGTTTCATCTTCTCTGCCTGATGTATTCCTATGGATTCAAAAAACAAACTATCAGCCCTAGGTGGTATCTTAACCATAGGGTCTCAATGTCCCTCTAAACTCAAGCACTGTTCTCCTTCAAATGCAACACAGGACGTGCGAAAGAAATACCCCACTCCATTGGGACAGCATGCCAGGAAAACAACAGAACACCAAACTGATTCATTGCTGTAAGAATCTCTAGACTAAAAATCAGTCAATCTCATGATAGGAGTGCAATGACATATTAATGCAGCTGTAGGATAAAACAATCTCCAGAAATCAGTCAGGAATAAGTTGGGAGTTACCAGGAAATTCGCTGCCTCCCCAGCGGGAGATCACATCAGTCTCCAGCCACCATGAACTCACATGTGTGTGCTAGACATGAAAAAAAGTGCAGTTAAAAAATTATTAAAATATTTTAAATATAAAATTTTTAAAAAACCCACAGATTTCTTTTATTTTAAAAGAAATACCCCTGTGCCCCCCTCTCCCCTTCCCCCCCCCCAAAAGCTACATAGTATCTTAACTGGGTCAACTGTAGTACATTCGTGCTACAAAAGCACTTGACAAATACCCTTCTTAAAAACCTGCAAGCTACAATTCCTTCGATACCACAGGAATACAGAGAGAAAAAAAGTTTTACACATTTTACCTTGGTTTTTTTCCTAGTGAGCTATGACACCTACTGTTTCTCACTCATCTTTCCTCTTATCCAGCAAATTACTCACTGTGTAGACACACCCATGTATTCACAGTAATTGTCTTCAAAAACTGTATAGATGTTTTTGAAATGGAGAGCTTTCATCTTTGTTTCATTAAACTAAAACTTTAAATAAGCAACTTCACATACCTTTTAATTTTCTTTAGGCAAACTCTATTCCTTTGCAAAGGTTTCCTACAGACAACAAAGCTGTGAGGAAGCAGGCAAAGAATTATGAGTGACTTTTTCCTTCTGAGTTTTTGTGTTATTTTGAACAGCCTCAGAGGCATTTCTGGGAAGGAATGAGATAGCAAACCACAACAATAAAAATTATCATGTCATTAAGGACGCCTGAAATGACATTGTCAATGTTAAGGAAATGTCTGTGTTTGTAATATCTCATAATTTAAGACTGCCACTGACAAATTGCCGTAACTAAATGGCACTGCAGATGCAGCACTTGCCAGCTACTTTGTGCACAAACTTTGACCCAATCTAATTGGTTTGGATACCATAGGTTTAATTAGGCAGACAGAAACTACTGTGTACTCATGAATAAATCTTTGTAATAGTGACTTTACATTGATCTTCTTTACACAGGCAAGAATTCAAGTTATGCTATATTGTTATAAATCAAATTATAGTGAATGTCTTGGAGAATTTATCAATGGATCTGATTGATTTTTTTAAGAAGTACATCTCTGAGATTCATGTTTGTGTATCTTAGTTCAAACCAGTCATCAAAAAAGCATGTTAGAAAGCATTCCAGTTTCTTTCTTTGCATTTTGCTCTACATACAAAGAAAGTAGAGAATTCATGGAGCCCTATATCAAGAAATCTGTGATGTCAGTGCAGAATTCCAAACATTTTGCATTTGCAGTTCTAGTGCATCTGGTTGTATCTGACCATGTTTTTCAGTGCCTTATGTTTTATGTCACCTCCATTTTACATTTCTCCTGCAAAAAAAAAATCTATTTAAATCTTGCAGCTCTTCCCCTTGCAAGGAAAGAAAACAGATTAGCAGATTTAGAGTGCCCTCCAATTCACAAAACTCCATAGATGTACATTACTGTTAATACAATCCTTATTGTTTTGCTGCCACTACAGGAAATTAGCAGGGGCACAAGACAGCAAAAGGCAGCAGAAGGGTTAGAAATACATGGCAAGAGATAAAAGGACTCAATTTTCTTGGAGAATAAAAGGTGCATCTCTGTGTGGTCTATCTGTCCCTCCCTCTTTCACCACAAGCTGACCCCTGTGCTTTGTATTCATGGTGAATGTGCCCCAGTTAGGTCAATGTAATGCTTCCTTCTGTCTGCTGGCCTCCTACTGAAAATTAGCTACCAAAGACAACTCAAAACAGCAGAAATATTTTTCAAAACCAGCTGAGACAAAATCCGAGTTAGGAAGCAGACAACCCAATTTTCAGCCAGATACAGATTACAGAGGGTTGAAATTTGTCAACAATAATTTTCATCTCTTTTGAGGTTAAAATTAGTTGATACTATTTATTAATTCTAAGGTGAAGGGGGAAAAAACCCACCCAAACCCTTCTCATTGCAATGCTATACAAATATTGTGGGAAATTTGCTGCTGAGAGAAGAAAGCTGTGGGCTAGGCACAATGCACTGTGGGCAGCCATAGCCTGCACAGTCTCTGCCCAGAGAAGTCAATATTTCCTTTTTTAAATCTCTTTCTTGCCACTCTTCTTAGAAAAATAAAAGGTTCAAGCAGTATCTCAGACCATGTGTTACAACTCCAAGTGATCTGTTTGCCTTTACTATCTCCAGGCTATTTATCTCTGCCTTCAGCAGGTACCCAGACTGTCTGTGGTAGTTTTTTTTAATGAGAGAAGAGAACTTGAGTGTTCAGGTTAAGCCTGAGAAAGAGCACTTAAACCCGCCATTGATTTTGGAGCATGTCTTCCCTACACTCTATTCCTACTTTTTTGGCAAATACGGTCATTGTTCAACATAACAGCAGTATTTATCCTGTGCCAAAACAAAATTAAGGGATACACTGTGATCTCAGCTAGTGTGAGGGATTTATGGTACCAGGCATGTGGAAAAGCAGAACTAATGACAAGGCTGGGAACTTTACAAAGCAAAGAGATGGGATACACTAAGAAGCGAGGGAAAAGAGAGAATGTATTGCAAAAGATTCAAGCGTCTACTAAGGGATTGTGAAATTGAATCAGCAATATCTTTACTGTATTTCTAATTTTGCTGTCTTGGACATTAACAAAACTGCTCCTTCTCCACGTTTTTCTATTCTTTATCCTAACCCCCAAAGGGTATGATGGTTACTTGGCTATTGAGGGTAAGGCACTTAGCTGAGTAACTCAGACCTTTACAATTATCTCTGCATTATCTTACTCAAAACAAAATATATTCTTCAGGGCAGGTGCTTTACATGTCCAACTTTTAGAAGCATCACCCTGAAAAACTGTACGTAGTCATCATCACATAAGGGAGGGAAAGGGATCTGATAGTTGGATCTTGACTCCTTCTGAAACTTTTTTCACATGGGTGAGATAAGATTTACAGAAAATCTGCTGGTTAGAGTGATGTCATTGAACAAACAAATGCAGAGAGTTTTTCATATTAATGTTATGCTCCAACCTCTCTAACTCATACAGTGACATTTTTTTCATGCACTATATGCTGCACTAACTTTGCTGTCACAGAGATGAGCAATTGTAGTAAAGCATTTCCTACACCCCTAGCAGGTGCTTCCAAATAGGAAAAGAGTTTCAGTTTACCTGTAGACACTTTAGGAAGTTTACCTAGATTTTTTTTCATGCCCTCCTGGCAGTAATTGGCTCAGGGCCAAGAGATATGTACCTATTCGACCTTGTCTCCCTTCTTCAAACCCTGTATCCCTCCTTATTGGCAGCAAGCCAGGTTTTCCCTCCTAAAACATTCAGTATTTAGGAAGAGGCACAAAGGAAGGAGAGGCTTTTTGGAGTGTTTTAGCAAGGTGTCAAAGGTTTTCTCGGACACCTGTGCACGCCTTATCNTAGAGTGATGACATTGAACAAACAAATGCAGAGTTTTTCATATTAATGTTATGCTCCAACCTCTCTAACTCATACAGTGACATTTTTTTCATGCACTATATGCTGCACTAACTTTGCTGTCACAGAGATGAGTAATTGTAGTAAAGCATTTCCTACACCCCTAGCAGGTGCTTCCAAATAGGAAAAGAGTTTCAGTTTACCTGTAGACACTTTAGGAAGTTTACCTAGATTTTTTTTCAAGTCCTCCTGGCAGTAATTGGCTCAGGGCCAAGAGATATGTACCTATTCGACCTTGTCTCCCATCTTCAAACCNAACACTTCTGAAGAGCAGTCTCACTAAGTAATTTCAGCCACTTCTCTGCAAAGGCTGGACCCTCAGAGACTGATACATTTACACCTGGTTCATTACACTCCAACCACGTGCTAACCTGTATCAAGCAATAATCCAGAGAAGGAAATGTTTACAGCCTGCTTAACTTCAAATTATGAGCTGTAACGACCCCAGACATATATCACAGATTATGGATTATATGAACATTTCTCACTTTTGGCTCAAAATCAAACAAATTAAAAATAACCAGTATTCCATAATTTACTGAAAAGTAGAATATTTAAGATAAAATATAATGTTTCACATCATCTCCATTCAAAAGACTTATTCAAGCCTCATACTTTTCTTACAGACATGATTCTTTCTTTTGTGTACAAAGCAATGGTTATAGTCAGCCAAGGCAATAAAGATGTCATCTTCTGTAAAAAGTACAACTCTTCTACTACTCCAGATACCAGCAGTTCCAATTTTCACAGTCACTAAATTCCATAAATGCTTTATAAGTTCTGTTATGTATTTCTAAGACACGTGGTGTTTATGAAGTTTATCACACTAACAGTTTGAAAACTAGAATCTTCTATTGTGTCTTCTTTTTCTTCCCTCCCACCCCATGATGTAATTTTATGCTTGAACAAATTAGGCTTTTAAAAACTTATTTCCATTAAACATATATGCATGCTTTTTGGTATAGGTGTGCATACGCACGCAAATAATTCATGTCAAGGCTATGAACAGTTTCACTGCTTTGTTTTCTTTAAAAGATAAATTTACAATCTTGCTATCTTAATAGTTGTAGTGGAAAGATACATTATATATTATTTCTTTTACTTTGACTGTAGCTTACGACAAGTCTTCCAGATGTCTCTTTGGTCATCTGAGTGAGGAAGCAAGAGATAAAAATATGGTTTCTTCCTTCCAGTTCTTTGAGATATTTCATTGGCAGGTTCTTATTTGCAAACAGAATTGTCCTAATTTTGCTCTAGTTTGATGGCTAAGCTTTTGTTGTTGGTATATGGATTGTGTGTTCCCTATAAAAAAAAGTATGATCTTTAAGTCAGATATTTAGGGTAAAAAAAGGGTAAACCTGGAAATTATTGGGTTTGCAGTCAGAACAAGAGAGGTGTGTATATTGATATTTCAGAATTATGCCTACCAACAGGAATAAGGAGTCCTCATTTACTTTGCTGAGCAATGTCATGTTGGTTTATCAGCGAGATGATCTTTCCCAGACTCACTGGTTAGTACTGGAAGTGGTTTGAAACTGTGTAAAACGGGTGAGAAAAGTTCTGGTCCATGACCTGGGCCACAAGAAGACAGATCTCTTCTCTGGTGGCTGGGCACTAGGTGTTCCAGCCTGGAGGGGATGAGATGACCTGTTCTCTGTGTGGTTATGGATGTTCATAAGAATAAAGGTAAAAGAAACACACACGCAAACCAAGAATTCATTAGGAGAATGTATGTTCATAAGGGAGGAGCTTTCCAAGGAAACGTTTTTCTACAGCAAAACTGCAGACCCAGGCTGACCTGACAGTATCGCTATCAGCAGAGCAGTTAAATCCCTTTTCATGGCACAGAGACTGCAATTATTCTTCAGATATTAAACCTGAATGGATAAACTTTACTCATATAGTTGTTTCTTTGCAAGAGATTACAAGCCAGACTTTGGATAATAGAGCAGCACAAAGACTTTGTCACACAAACCACAAACCATATCCCTCTTCCCCACCACCCAAGACCTGCATTCCAGTGTACAGTTCCCCACATTTTACTAAAAAAATACAGCTACAGCCAGTACACAAGGAAAGTTAATATCCTGAAATTAGTAATTACTCCAAGATTTGGTGTCTATCTTTACAAAAAAATAGCCTTTTTTTTCCTGACGTACACTTTGGCAGTACTATTCCCTGATATTAAGGTCTCACTTTTTCCCTAAAATTTCTAGGATGGGTTTCAGACAACTTACTGTCTAATGACTGCCTAACTGCAGTGAAGATTATTGTGGTGGATTTGGGGTTTTACCAAGTTTCTGCATGCTTTTGTTCTTTGTTTTATAATGGTTTGTTCCATGTACCCCATATTTTACCCCATTATGGTTTATCCCAGTTATTGTTATTAATCAATCATCATTTATGTGACACCTGGGTCCTCCCTGTCACTTTGAAGCCTCGCCCTGATCTCTAGAAAGTTCTGGTGAGGACACTGAGTGGTTGGTGGGGTCCAAGTCCCCCTTCCCCCTTTGTCCCTTGATTTATTCTATAAGTTGTCATTTATGTTTGGGGTCACTCCCTTCCCATTCCGGATTGGTTCCAAGTTGTATCCTCCCCACTCCCCCACCCCCATACTTAAGGTGAAAAACCCATGAGTTCAGTGCCCTCCTCTTTCTCCTGGGTGGAAAGAGGTCATGTGGATTTAATAAAACCCAGTTGAAGTTCCCCACCAGAGTTCCATCCCTTTATTTCTCGTGTTGTTCACACTTCTGCTAAGGCAAGGACCCAACGGATTGGGACTGTATTCCAGGATACAGGATCGTACATTTTTGTGACATTGGTGCCAGAGCTAGCCAGGAAACGCGGGTGAAAGCCCCGAGAGAAGCACTGCACCAGCGCAGAAGATGAAGAATCCATTTTGGGCATCACAGAAAAGGGACTGTGCTTACATTTTATAATTTATATTGCAGTTCACATAGCTCTTTCTATCATATTTAGGAGCTGAGGAATCAGAGGTGTCAGAAATATGAAGTTGATTAATCACTGAAATAGCTTTCTCAAGGTCCACTGCATCCGCCTACCACCTACAGTGTTTATTCAGTCACACACTATAAGTTCTTTGAAGAAATTACTATCTTCCCCTCAGCAGAAAAAAAAATGGCAAAAAAGTCCAGCCTAGACTCACATAAAGAGAGTGTTACATTTGCTTCTTGGCATGGAAAGCTTTCACAGTGATTTTCTCTGCATCTTCCTAAGAAAAACTGAGAAATATAAGTTTCAGCTAAAATAAGTCAAAACATTCTTGTAAACAAAGTAGACTTTCCTTCTAATCTAATTTTCTTGCATTGTAATGTTAGAAGTGTATGGACATTTGGGGAAGTTATTTTCAGTTTTACACCAGCAGGTATTTATCAATCACATGCTGTATTCCCAAATTTCAGAAATTCAGCATAATTTCTGAATGAAAGGAGTTGCAGTGGTTTGCCAAGAACAAACACAAAACACGACACATGACACATGCTGAAGTCCACTACCACCCATTCTATTTGCCAGATCTTCAGAACTTTGGTTTTGTTAGTTCATTATCAAGCCAAATTCTCTTACTCTCAGTGAAGAATTAGCTCCAGGTTCATGCAATATCCTCATCTGTGCCTGGGCTCCCCAGCCTCCCTTGTAGTACAATTAGTCATAACAGCTACTTAGCAAAACAAATAGTTTTATGCTTTACAGTTGCTTGCACTGCCCCAGAGGACAGACACATCCTGCTGCAGAGGGGGACTGAGAGCTCAGCTGCCTGACACAGGTGTCTTCAGAGGAAAGGTCATCTCTTCACTCTTGGAATAAAGTAATATCAGATTTTGTAATAATACATTAATGGAAATAGTGCCACAAAAAAAGAGGAGTTCAGAGGGACATCAATCTGCAGACAGCAGCTGAGAAAGCAGGATGGACCTGCAAGTCATTTGCTAAATGTAATGATTCATGGTTATAAAACTGCAAAACGAGAAAACACGTAGGTGAAAGGACATTGTATGTGGAAGCTGAGAAGCCAGACAAATTGATACTTTTTTATGGAATGGGAAATAATGTCAGATTTAAAATGTATCAGTAGGAATATCCTTCAACCTCCTCATAAGCCTGTCTGCTAAACAGTCCGCTATGGAAAATACAGGGGAGATCTGATACAATTGTTAAATTGATTTGCTAAATCAGATATCCTGCATTCACACTCTTGCAGTAGGTGCTGACAAGACTGGCCCATAATCCAACATTTACATATTAATCTCTCCTATAGTCGTGAAAGATTAGAATACTGATAAAACACATTGAGGATGGTGGCGAAAATACTGTTGCCTGAAGTTTCTTTTTCCACGTGGAAACAGTTTTGTCAGTTATGTACCAAAAAGGAAAAAAACCACTGCAATCCCAGTCTGAAGATTAAATAATTACAGGGATAAATATACTTTCTAAATAATCAAACGTCTCCCAAGACAAGCACAGTTCCTTTTCTTACTTTCATAGCACATAGATTTACTGTCTCATTAACAATGTCAACGACTAAAGCAAATGTTCCTGGCAAGATCTGAGATACAAAGAAGTATAAAGATCATAGGTTTATTCTGAGTTGAGGTCTAAATTGTAGCAGCTTCATGAGAAGTTTTTTTGCACAAATTAGCTCCTGGCAAACAGATTTACTTTCATGAAATCACAATTTACTGATGTTTCTGGCATAGAGCTTTTATGCACACCAGGATTCTCATGTGAAAGAAAAGAGATATCAAATCATATGTTTTGATTCACCTTCGGTTCTCTCTGCCATGTGGTCTTGTATTCTAGTGACAAAATGCTTTTAATAAACAGAATGTGTTGAAATCTGTTTCAAAAAAATGCATTAAAAGTAAAATGCTGAACCCATATTAAGACTAAATATCTGTATTAATAAAAACACTACAGTTTGATATAAATTAATGAACTTCCTTTTATTCCATAAATAAATAATTAAATTCCATAAATAAACTGGTTTTCCATGTATTTCAGGCTCTAAGAACTGATTTTGCTTTCTTGTTAAGCAAGTTTGAAGAGAGACCAAATGAAAAAAATGCACATCCTGAGCATATCAGAAAGTTACTTTAAATGCTGCTATACCAAGAGCTTAAGGGCAACTACTTTTTTAGAGAGCCTAGAAAAAGATTCTTGTTTCAATTAAAAACATATTAGCTTTTCAACATCCTAACTCCTTTTTTGCAAGTAGTAGGTGAGCTTGCCCCCTATTTCATTTTTTTCTTCTTTATCAGAAGGCTGAAAGACAAATGTCAGACTTTATGAAATACATAGATTGGTAGCACCTACACCCTTCTTAAGTAGAGCATAAAATGAAACTATATCCTCAAATTCTAATGACGCAGAAATCAGCATGTATATACTGTACCAAAAAAAAAATCAGCTTGCCTTTCCTGAGTAATATATACATTTCTGTAAGAGAGTTGCAGTTAAATCCCTGGCTACTTTGTATGTTTAAGAGAATAAAATAGCAGTAGACTTATTTCATATTTCTCAGATTGCGCCAATACAATAGAAAATGGATTTGCTGTCCATCTTGATGGCTTTTAGTTTATGCTATTTCTAGTCTCAGAATTTGAAAGAATTTGCTATTAATAAGCAGCCATCTTCAGCATAGCCATCTTAAGACTTGTTTGAACTCGGAGGGGGTTTGGGGATTTTGTTGTTTCTTTTGTTGTTGTTTAGGTTTTTTTTGATTTTTGGGGTTTTTTTGGGGGAGAGGTTTATTTGTTGGTTTGGTTTTGTTTTCAAGTGACACAGTGAGCAAAATAATATATAATTGCCTATATAACTCTAGTATTTAAAAGCACTGCTTCTGTCTGCTTCTTTACAACTCCTCTACCACTTGTCAGCTTCTTCTGCAACATAATTTTCATTTCACTGCACAATCACACATTTTACTCCAAAAAAATGTTGAGCTGCAGAATGTACACCAAACCTGTCTGCAGTTTGACACCTCTAAGTGCAGACTGATTTGTCAGACAGGAAAATACTTAATAAAATTACTGCTTTAAGTTTTCTGTCTCTGAAACATAAAAACCTTCTGGAGGCTTGGGGGACACATTTTAAAATGTTAACTAATTACAGTAGTTTTAGAAAGAACTTTATTGATACTATCATGTGTTATTAAACTCATACCAACAAGGATGTCCAAATACATAAGAAGTAATCAAGCCCTTACTGAAACTTGATGACTTCTGTAGCCTTTTCTCAATGGGTCCTACAGAAGCTGTACCATTTTTGATTGCTGCACTAAGTAGTTTATAAATGTTTGGTGTCAGCATTGTAGACCTCATCATTTACGAATCACCATTTCCTTTGCCCCTCATTTGTACCTGTTTGGATTTTTGCAGTGGGGAAACTGAATAATTTAAAAATGTTTGTTTCAAGTTGCAGAGGAAAATGGGCAACTGAACAAGAGAATCAATATGATTTCAGCAGAAGCCCTTTATTGTTTACATTAAACCCCAATTATAGATCCTAGCACTACTGTCCACGTGTACAGGTGTCTCTGGATTGGCTGAACCACTTGTTCATGAGGCAGGCACACATCCTTCAGGACACTTAATTGGTCAAGCATCCATCATCACATTTTGTGTCCTCTATCTAGGTTTTGCATGTTTTGTGGACAGTTTCTCAGGCTCTCTGTCCTTATTTTTAGTTGTTGTCTCAGTAACCTTGATGAATTCCTGAGAGCCCTGAAAACAAGACTGCAGGTGGCTTGTTATCTACAAACATTCTGGAACATTTTGGCTGGTACACAGAATAGCCTAAGTTATTCAGATGCATCGTTACATCAAGTCACTCAAAAATTGGTTCTGAAAAAATCCAGATTTTAGGTTTATTGGTGCCAGAACATCTTGTAGGCTTATACAGCTCACAGAATTTGTTGTCTTTTATTTTTGGTCTGGATTCTTCATTTCCTCTTGGCTTTTCTTCAAGCTACACAAATAGTCCTCTAAATAATTTTTACTTCTAGCCAAACCATATAATATTGCAATCATTATAATATAATGTTTTTCCTTCTGTACTGTAGCAGAATTTCACTGTCACATTAGATACAGGACTGCTCACGTCTGGAAATTTCTCTGTGCATTTTCTGCCTGAATGATCGAAGACCCTGTTTTCAATTTGATTAGAAAAGGTTAATAAACAGGAGTGTTTAAAAGAATTAATTAATTTGATTTTATTTAGATGAAGGCAAGAAAATAAATCTCTCTTATTTCTACCAGAATAAAGTTACTTTATTCTATGCCATTAACGATGAATTTTCAGAACTCTTTGTGATCAGTGGTATCAGAAACCCCAGGAAGTGTTAAGAGTGCAGTGAATATTGTAATGATTGACATGCAGTTGACATACTCCGAAGCAGTTACTAAACTGTAAAATAAATTCATTGTGCAGTACCATGATTATTGCACCAATGTTACTTAGTATGAAAACCTGTTGTCAAAGTTTTATCTATATCCTCAGACAGCAAAAGAAATAGAATGATTTCCAGAGGCATCCACAGAGTTTTTCACTTATTTCCTCAAAGTAATTAACAGTATTGAAGCATGTGAATTCTCCTGAATGCCATCTTCCTTCAAGTCAGTAGAAAATATCCATGTGCTTCAATTTCTTGTTGCAAAATGGCTACATGTTTAGATTCTCTAAATGGATTTAATTATATATGGGTAGGTGCCTAGATTGGATATCTCCCCTATGTTTGGTTATCATGGATGCATTTTAGTTGATTGTGGTAACTAGAGACAATATTTTTCAGATTGTCATATACATTTAAAAGGTTTCCTTTCATTGTATGTTGTGCAACACAATTGAAAATAAAATCATTTATTCATGCAAGGCTTTCACATTGCTGGACATGTTTACAAGTGTTCAGTGGCAGGAGGATTCTAGAACTGGACAGATGTTATACTTAAAGTGGATTATTGATCAAGAATCAAATTTAATGTATGCTCTTTTGGGTGATTCTTCCAAATTAAAAAAACTCTCACTTTGAAGTTCAGTTACCCAAGGGACAGCTAATCAATTTCCATCTTGGTGGTTTCAATTTCTTTTGTATCAATCTTTCAGCTTTGTCCAGTTATTAAATAAATGGATGGTTTTCATACAATCACTTACAGTACCTAACTACACAACTGCTCCATATAATTGTCATTTGCTGTAAGAACACTTATAAAAAGAGGTCTATAAATGAACTGTACAAAGTAACTAGGAAAATTATTCCTCTGCCTTCCTCCTTCATTTATACCCTGAGTAGTGTGGATGAGGTGCTGGTTGCTTACCCAGCCATAATACTTGTAAAGCAAAATTTGTGAAGCTTTAAGACTGCAATACTCATGTTAGGGATAACTTTTCCTTAAGGTTGCTTTTTAAAACCTAGATGTCTTCCTGGGTCAGAAAAAAACATTGTTAAAATCAATTTGAAAAAGTAATCTGTTACTTATGACTGTTTATTCTCTCTTAAAAATAATGGATCACTGACTACTTTTGGATTACTTTTGAGTCATGCACGCTTTGAAATACAACAGGCAGAACCAGTGCCTCTTCTTTTGATTTCCAACAGCCTCCAGCCTTTAGAGAGAGATTGGTGGTTCTTCTTGAAATAGTCTGTGTTGCTTAGTCCTGCCACAATTCCCAATCTGCAAGCTACACTCTCATTATGTAGATAAGATTATTCAGAAGATGTTAAAGGAATTAAATGCCCTCTTACTCCTTACATTGAATTACATAGAGTTTTAGGTACCTTATGCTTCTTTGGAAATAAATATATGTTAATACTAAGTTCTGTAATATCATTTTGCATCCTCGAGATAAATGTGAATATGAAGTTCAATCCAAAAGGTAGGGTTTAATTTTTACCCTGGTTAGCATTTCGTTCTCAAACTTCCAGTATGAAGGTCTTCTCTGTGCTTAGATTTTCAATGTCAGTGTTTCCTAACTCAAGGTTTGTTATTCTTTTTGTTACAGAGTCAAAGCAGTCTAGCTGAGGACTGATCTGCCTCAAACACCTGTCTCATTTTGTAGTTGGCTAAGAAAAACTTTCTGAACTTGCTGAAATTTATCATCTTGACTAAGACTTAGCAACTAACAGCACATGGAAGATCCCAGACAGGCACTATTCTGAACAACTGAATCATGACTCTTCCTTCATTTTCCCATTGCCTTTGTTCTCATGGATCAGATATTCTGTGTCTAATCAGGATCTGACATGAAAATTACATAATGTTTTTTTCCAAAGTCCATACTCCTCTGCTCCAGAACCAGAGACTACTGCTTGGGTCACACATATGATCCACAGCAGAATTTAAAACCATATATTATCTTCTAAAGTCTATTTTCAAAAGAAGACTCTGGATATTAAAACCCTTTCAGATCAGCTTTTTATTTCTTATTTCAGCCTTTTTTCTTTCAATTAAGCATAACTTCTGTAGTTTTTCTAATGAATATTTAAATGTCATTGAAGACTTTGCTAATATGTACATAGTGGTCAAGTACCTTTGGGAATAGTGCTTAAGCATATAAATGTCTGTCTCTCTCTTTTTTAATTTGGGTGTAACCAGGCAACCTTCACATTGCTGACTTGCTTCCCTTTGTTCTTGACGAAGATCCTACGTGAGTCACAATGTCTAGCCCTACAGATAATTGGTTTATATATTTCTGGGCAGCTAATGAATTTTTCAAGATGAAAAAAGGTTTAGACCTTTAAAAAGAGAAGCTTCAGGAACATTTCCCAGAGTGCCTCTATGTGTTTGATAGTACCAGTATTAAATTCAAATAACTCGAGGCATTCTTTAGTTTGCTTGATATGGTCAGAAAACCATGGCAATGAAGCCGGGATGAAAATAATAAGGACAGTTAAAAGATAGAATTACTTGAAAAGATTAAAAACCCAGTTTCTAATCAGGTTTCTTTCCTGAAGGAAAAAACAGAAAGAAATTAGCTATGATGAAAACAGAAGGAAAAGTGAAGAACCATATCCCAATATTCAAATAATTATTTGCATTTGAGCATACTGTATTGTGCACCTTTGAATCTTAGTAGTTTGCAGAAACTTTTTTATTAAAAAAAAAAAAAAAAATCCAAACTGTAGCAGAAGCAGGATAGGGGAAGTACTTCAGCTTTGCCATTTTTTTTCTCCCCTGGTTAGCAAAAACGTAGGGCTTTACTGCAAACTCTGAATTAATTTTTTTTTTTCTGCTTTCACTTATTTTTAGGTGAAAAAAGTCCATATCAGTTTCAACAGGATTATAAACTTTTAAGTCTCCCTAACTTTGTAATTTTCTCAACTGCTCTTAGATTGGCTGTTTTTTGGGGTTTTCTTGAGAGAAGTGAAACAAAATACATTGTTTAACTGTCCAAACATTTAGCTTCAAACTGCCGTGAGACAGTGCTGCAAAATTTCTTTGTTGTGCTTGAGCTGAGCTGCCTGAGAAGAGCTTGTTCTTCCCCAGCTGCAGCAGAAACATCAACTAATGGATGCACCTGGGACTAGGTGAGGGGATCAAGAGCTCCACACACTGGCAGGTCACATAAGAGGTGTTCTGGCAGGGAGCTAATGAAAAACAAAGGTAGGCAACAATTCTTCTGCAAAATATAACTGTTGCCCTGATTTTTCAGCCTTCTGATGTTTTACATTTGTGTACTGGAGTTTTTCACACATTGTAATATAAACAAAGAGTGATGTTCTGTAAATAATGCATTCCTTTCCAGGGGGAAGGACAAATTGATGCACTTCTTAGTTGACCAGCGGGGTCAGAGAGATGTTAACCTTGTTCCCCAATCCCTAATCAAATTCCAAAGACTATATAAGTCGAGATCCCAAAAATAAACTTCCTTCTTTCTCGTTTCCACAACCTGATGGGCGAGTGTGGTTTTTTTTTGTCCATCTAGCAACGTATAATAAAAGATCTGCTTTGGGGAATATTATGGTGTAGATGCTTTGTTTAGATTGAAAGGGTTTAGAATGTATTTTTCAGAAAAATATGACCACCATGAGTCAAGAAGGCTGATAGCAGCTTTGGTGACCAATGAATAACTGAGAAAGGAAGATAGTTGTTTCCTGTGTGGTAAGGTAGCACTGGTAATTGTGTAGGTATCCATCAATTGGTTGCAGTGTTTGTGTTCATGTTCAGGTTTCACTGTTGCCACAATATGTGAGAAATAACAGTAGTTTCTCACTCCATTAGCTGAAAAAAATGTGGCAAATAAAAGCAAGGTGCCTGAAAGGGAAATGTCCTCTTTTAACTTGCTTTCCAGAACCTTCTGTTACTGATTCAGTTTTATACTTTATATCTTTATTAAGGATGTGTCTCCTTTTTCTTGATAAGCTTTATTGTTTGCACTGTCTTATTAACACCGTCATGCTTATTTTACTCTTGTTTCTTGAATTGTTCAAACTGTGATACTTTTCACTAAAAGTGTTTTATCAGCCTCTCCCAGATCATAGATTTTTTTTTTTTTTTCTTGAAATACTCAGTCCTTTTAGTGCCTGTGGCTTTAGCAGCAGCTTCCCGAGTCACTAAGGCAGGGCGTGTGCTCAGCTCCCGAGGGAGCAGCTGCAAAAGCCGGCTGCACTCTGGAAGTGTAACAGCCACAAGAGGATGAGAAACATTGGCCGGGGCCTTAGAAACATGGCAGACTGCTAATAAACAAGAAGAAGGTTTAGAGACAGAGTTGAGACCTGAAATATCTCAGCAGCCAGGACATCAAGAGCCTTTCGTGATTAGTTTTCAGAAGGTACCTGAGTTCTGCCCTGCTCCCGATGCGCAGCCCCAGTGCAAGTTGGGTCTCTGGGGGATGGAGTTCTTGTTGTTTGAAATACTGCTGCACTCCCTGAGCTGGGCAACTGAGTCTGTGCTTGGAGCCCATGCAAATTATGACACCATACATGCAAGCTGAAGGAGTTTAAATGAGCTTTACTTTAATCCTGTGCAAATTTCACAAAGACTGAAATCAAATGTGTTTTGAGAATTACATGGGGAAATCAAGCTGTATTGCAAGTGATTGTAATGAAGGTATTTCCCAGCTGCTGTTAGCAATGAGATTTGCCTCACCTGGTTTAGATTATAATCCTAATTTTTTGATAATTTGCTGTGATGCATTTCCACACCCAACCAAATTATTCTATAAAAGGAAAAGTTTCAGTTTACCTCTAAACATGTAAGGAAATTAAACTAGAATTTTCCATGCCCTTCTCATTGTAATTGGCTTATGTGCCAGCACAGGACCACTAGTTGGATCTCTGGGATATTTCTCAAAACCTGTGGCTGTTTCTATTGGCAGTTTGCCAATAGAACCTTCCTAGGTCATTCAGTACTTAAAGATTAACACAGAGGTGCTCTGGGCTTTTTGGGGTGTTTTTAGCAAAGTGTCAGGTTTCTCTGACACCTGTGCTGGCTTTTTCTTTTATTTCTGTATCGTTGGTTATTTTGCCTTTATTAAACCTGTTGCTTTACAAAACACCCTTGAAGAGCTGTCTCACAATTATTTTAAGTCATTCTGAGAAGTGCAAGACATCCTCAGAGACTTGATAAATCTTCACGTAGCTTATTCCATTCTGGCCACATGCAAGATTTTATCAATAATTAAGGTAGTTTTCTGCATTTTGTGAGGAATGCTTGAGTTATATCAACATCTTCAGTTACATGTCTCATAGATTGGTCAGCCTCCAGAAGTGAATACCCACTGAATGCAGAGGTAGCCAAGATGAAGATCTCTGATTAGATATTAGCTTTCAGACACCTTAAGTCAGATACCCATTCATAGGGACAGACATTGCTGGTGTGTCTTAAAATGACAGTTGTAAATAATATTGCTCTTCTGGAATGCCTTTTTCTACTTATTCACTTGATGGACCCCAAATGGGTGGAATAGACTCTCAAAAGATCAAGGCTCTGTAGGATGTATGCAATTTCTATGTGAGCACAGAAGAAAAAAGCAGCTCTCAAATGATAGGTAAGGAAAGAGGTTTAAATTATTTTTTACAGAATCTGTGACTGGTTAAATTTTAGAATAATTCTGAAGCTGTAGATCCAAATATAAGGGTTTATAGAAATAATAAATTGATTTGGATGAACAGAACTTCAGGTGATATTATTTATTCTTATGTTGAAAGTGCTACATACCACTTTCTGTACTGTTAGTCTGCTCCCAGCATTTTCAGGGATAGAATGAACTGTAAAGAACATATTTCCAAGTAGTGTTCTGATGAAAAAGGGGACATGGTGTATTGCTGTTAGAAGAGAGAGTTCATTTAAATATTAATCTGAAGTGCAGTTGTTCTTTAAAGCTTCTAACTGCTCATTGAAGCCCAGAGGTGACAGTTTTCTACAGGTTTATATGAGGTGTGTGTGCACTCAGCTTGCAGGGAGGTTTTCCCAAGTGTTTTGGCTGACACAAGCATTTGTTGATTGGCAAGTGGCACCTGACTATCTATACAGAGTTCACTTAAAATATGCTTTTAATCAGATATAGTAATTTAAATGATACAAGACATCTACTGTATCAGGGATGTAAAATAACTCAAGATTCAAAGCGCTTCCCCCTCCTCTAATAGTGAAATGAACATGAACATATACCTTATATATAAGAATATATATATAAGAATATATATATTCTTATATATAAGGTATATTATATAAGAATATATAATATACTATATAATATATAATATACTATATAATATATAATATACCTTATATATTCTTATAAGAGGTATAAGAGGTATAAGAATTCACTTATACCTCTTATAAGGTAAGTGAATTCTAAAAAGAGTTTTGATGTAGGCATGTGTTGTGAACTGCTTTTCAAAGTGTATTTTAGACTTTTTGAGTGGCTGTTTTAAGTGGGCAAATGAATGCATTTCAGTATTTACAGTCAATACAGGCCACTAAAAGTAAGGAACATACCATGGAAAGGAAAGGTGACTTTTATGCCTCTAAAATAAAGCTCAGAAATGGGCCACAACAAGCAGTCAATGTGCTGCATCATGCTGAAGCATGACCCATTTCTGCTAGAACAAAGCTTGCAAGGAAGTAGAGTCAACTTCTGTGCAAGTTAAACTGTGCTTGTAACAACAAACCATCACATGCTCTGTTGGTGTAGAAAATGGCATTTTCCTTTGAGCTGTGTTGCTTTTAAAACTATTGGAATAATGATACACTTACACATCCAAATCAATTTATTAAAATAAATCCATGCTCTTGAAACAAAGTTGACTTGTTTAAGCATGTTTAGTTGTGACTGAATTTTATTCTTCCATTTAATGAACACTATTCAGTCATACTGTTCCATTGCTAAATTAATTAACATGTCCGTAACTCAAACTGTGCACATGTCAATCAAAATCAAAGGAAAAAGTGACAAAGAATTTGCCTGGCAAACAAAACAGGCCTATTATATGAAGTGAGAATAAATTGAAAATTACAATGAAGTGTGTTTATCTTCAGTAAACAGGAGTTATTTCTCTATTTTTTAATCTGTTTCAATTAATTTTTTAAAAGAAATCATGTTTACATAATTTGTTAAATATTACGTAGAACTCTTTTATACTTATATAGACAGACTGCCAGTCTGTGGCTGACAATATGTGCACCATTCCACATCATCTGTGTACTAGTCGCTGTTACAGTAGGGACATAGTATTCTACTGAAAGGTGAAATTCTAATATTAAAGGGATGAGGTTTATTTTCAAGTATTATATAATAGTGTTAACTTATGTATGTTTTGGGGTAAGGAAGGGGGGGAGTATCTCAGTTTTCTTTGTAAATTACCTAATGAGCATTTTTATTCAGTCATCTGAATGTTTTTTCAATCTTCTTGTCCTAATTTAATTTGCTATTTCATGCAATCGAAAAAAAACCAAAACCTCATTTGAGTCTTTTATGAATATATTGCTGTGAGTTCAAAAAGTGACACTCAGATCACTGCACTGTGTTACTTTGTTCAGACTGAAATTTTTTCTTCTGTAAATAATTGCACAGAAGACAAGCTAGACAGTTTGGTTTGAAGGATTTACCAAAGAAGAGGACAAATAAAAATTCCTGACATTTCGCAAAACAACTTAAGTAATTTACCTTCATCAGACTTGGCTACTGCAAGCAAGTAGTAAAAGAGACATTAACATGATTGTGCTGAGAAGCACTAACTGCAGGACTATAATATCACTGAAGAAGTTGAGTGACTGATCCTGTCAGTCGTGGTGCCCTATGTCCCTTCAACAGCACTGTTTGCAACGGAGCCATTGCAATGTAAATTAGAGTATTCCATTAAATGCTCCATGTACCCTTTATAATATCATTGACAATAACCCATACAGTTTATATAGTACATATGGTTTAATCTTCCATATCATCCTAGTGAGACATTACACTACAAAAACGCTCTAAAATAAATTAAGATTACAAATTAAGAAGTTTGAAGTAAAGAACCAGAGAGTATGATGATCACTTGCTATCCAGAAACCCTTACTGGAGAGATTGCACGTGCTTTCTATTTTCCAGAGGAGTGAAACTTCCTGCATGCCTGCAAAATCTCAAGAGTTTGAAATGAGCTGCAGTATGTGGGGTGAAGATTTGCTAATGAACACTGCTCTGATGGATTTGGGTCTGTACTGTCCCATCCCCAAGATGGGCTGCTGTCCCATCACTGCAGCTCCTGTGCAGCAGAGCAGCTCTGGAGCTCTCCTGTTCTCATGTGTGGATTGTGTAGGCACCCCTGCAGCACCCCTGTGTGCACAAGCTCCCTGTGCAGCCCTGTTGTGCGCAGCATTCACCAGGGATTATGTTTTCAGGGTAATTCAACTTTAGCAGCAATCCTGTCCCTAACTGCCCTTAGTCGTGCTAAATCAAACACATAATTCTGTTAGTATGGACAGCCTGCTGTGATGTCTATTATGCTGCTACAGTGTCACTGTCCTTTATTCACAAGAGGCTCTGAACAGATCTGCAAGGACAAGTGATGGTTAGTGGTACTTAGGAATAGTCTATTCGCTTTGTACTTGAAAAATATGACCCAGAGGTTGTCATAATTCCTGTTATGGGTAATTGTATCCTGGTATGTGATCCAAAAAAGGTATAAAAAGAAAAAATATTAATATTTCTGAATGTTATAAACATAATTAAATATTTATTTTAGGGACATATTGAGTAACCTGGCTGTTGAAGGCAGCCAAACTTGAGCATTCCCATAGGAAATGCTCACAGAATTCATACATGTGATGAGCTAAGGTCAGGGTCAGCTGGGAATGATGCTGGAGATATTCCTTGTTCTATACAGAGGCCATTTTTCCTTTCTATACCACAAAGCTACTTTAGGTGGAGTGTACAAAACTGGTGAACTTGTGCTTCTGACGGCTTGTATGGAAACCTAGTGCCCAGGGGTTCTTTTTCTATTCAGTGTCTTTTACTTCATTTCAAAACATAATTTTCCTTGCAATCCTAGAGAGTGAATAAGTGGCCTAAAGAAAGTGAAAATTGAGAAGTACTCAAAGAGTATTTGCAGAATAAAGTTAGACTTTGGGTGTGTGCCATGTGGGTTTTGGTGGGGGAAAAATATGTCTGAAGTTAGAAGTCTGAAAATGCAAGCAATTTAGTTTTAGGCTAAAAGTTCTGCAATCAAATCAAAAGCTAAGGTGTTTTTATCACCAACTAAAAATTCACTCTATTATACTTTTGAAAATAAATAGTGTTTACACACTACAGTTCTGTAAATAATAAGACAATCTTCCTTTATTATCTAAAAACTTAATTGTCAGACCTGCAAAAATAGCACTGCTAAAGTTACATTTCTTGCTTGAAAGGCAAGATTTTTTTCACTTGAGCCAAATCATTCAAGATTGGAAACTTTTATTTCTTTGTAACTGAAAAAAAAATTAATTTTGTTCAATCTGATGCTCAAGGATATGAATGAAATGTATCATTATTTATGTGAGAGATTTCTTCATTCCCCTCTGTTTTCCAAAACTTGAATGCTTTCTCTGTGCCACCACTATCAGTTCTTGCCCTCTGGAAACAAGATCAAAAGGCAAGTGGAATAAAAGGGAATGGAACAAAAATAAGGAATACCAAAGAAAGATGAACTGGGAAAAACCAGAAGAAATTATTAAAAACAGGGAAAATAAGAGAGATGACAGAGGTAAAGCTGATACGTAACAAGGTTATGAATGTTTTCATGCAACTTTTATGGAGACAACCAAATGAGTTTATTTCAACTTACTTGAAATTCAGCGTGCATTTATTGATTCAGCAGCATGAAAGTAGTCAAATGCTCATTATCTGCCAACGAAGATCACATTTACTGTGCAGAAAAATCACAGACTAGGTTTTCAAGGAAGAATGTTCTAATCTTGCACTAAAAAGTAGAGGTTTCAAGGAGCCTCTCTCAGACCATCTGGCTGTCTTGGAATAAAAATATTTGAGATGAACAGGCTCTGTGGAGAAAGAGACAGCATGGAAAGGATATTAGAAGTAGTTTGCTGATGTCAAGTGCTGCAGTGACTCTGTCACTGAAGATCACCGCAACTTCCCCAGAGGGAGCAAAACAGGAGGGCTCAGGCACACCTCCAGCCCAGGGAGATGAACCCCTGCCCTGTGGTGAGGCAGATGTGGTGTGTGTTCATCACAGAGCCAGGCTCACTGCCTGATCCAGTGCCTGCCTCGGGACACAGGGGTCTCTCAAAGCCTGGAACCAGGAAAGAGCGGTCTAAAAAGAGCTAAGAAAATTTAAAGTAGCGCAGTAACTACTCCTGGTAGTGTCCCTGTGTATTCAGAGCTCTCCTGTTTTACCAGACTGCTTTCTTTAGGTGGTAGAATCAGTGGGTTTTGTTCTGTGCCAGTGAGCGCACACTGTATTAGTGTGAAAGGAGGGGTGGTGCACAGTCCACAGGAGGGAGCAGTCACTCCTTCAACCGCGGCTGATCCAACGTGCCGCAGTAAATCAGGGATCCTCTCAGGGGATTCAATGCAAAGTCTGCATTGAATGTGAGAGACCTGTATTTAAGCATTTTGTAAATTTATGTTCTACATGGTTTTTCAAGGATCAGTCACAGCCTAACCCTGTGGAGAGACATGAACTAATAAGTTTTTATCTTACGAATGTCATTCAAGGAGTTGGGAAGATATTATCAGCTGTGCTTACATCCTTATTTTCCATGTACTGCTGTTCAGCAGTTAAACCTCAAATATCCAGCTCTTTTCTGCTGTTGAGAGTCTCAGAGATTTTTCTGTCACTAGAGAGGTGGTTCAGGTAAACCCAGGAACAAACTCCAGAAGGATGAGCAGAATTACTGGCAGCAGCAGACATAAAGCACCAGAACTCGGTTGTTTTTCCAATATTCATATAGAATACAGCTTTTAGCTTTAGGTGGTTACTGTTGGCTTCTTAACAGAAGTGGGCATTGTAGTGCTTTCTACTGTTTCTACTATTCTGGATGATGCTTTGCAAACATTTCTTTTCCTCACTTTGCTCAAGAGGCAAAAAGGAATTAAATAATTAGGGTATTTGAGGTCATAAAGGACATAGAGAAATCTATGTGTTGAAACTTGAATAGCTTCACATGCACTACAAAATAGCCCTATTTCAAAACCAAATCCAGAACAACTGTGTTTGTAACAGTATTACACCAGCGTTTGAATATAAGGTGTAAAGACAAGACGATGTGCTGGATAATGATTCTGCCTTGAAAGGGGAACTAGGTTAAGGTTTTCAGGCTTATTTTAAACTGTTCTTACACACAGCAAACAAAGAAGTGCAGTGTTTGAAAGCTCATGAACTGCACCTATAAAGTTAGTATTTCATAATGCAGAAAACTGTTAATTTGTATTGATCTGCCAATGTATGTTTATTAAAAGTATGTGCTTTTAGATGTGTGTCCACAGGGACTTCCTCTGGCAAGTGCAATAAATTTTGCAGTGGACACTATATTAATTTTTCTTTTTAAAATAGTATGTTGTGAGTTTCCTAGAACAAAGGCTTTTTTCTTTTAACCTTATGTTTCTGACTCTTCAGTAGTGTGCTGTGGAAAAACATGGATGTAAACATCCTTACAGGGTGCATGCCTTGCATCTGTTGTGAATAGACAGCTCTTAATTGTTTTCTCACTTACTTGGACTCCTAGATTTAACTTGGTGGGGTTTTTGTTTGGTTGGTTTTTTTGGTTTGGTGAGCTTTTTGGTGGGGTTTTTGTGGGGTGGGGTTTTTGTTGTTGTTGTTGTTGTTGTTTTGTTGTTTCTGTTTGTTTGTTTGGTTGGGGTTTTTTGGGGTTTTTTTTGGTTGGTTGGTTTTTTTGTGTTTTGCTTGGTATTTTGGGTGGGTTTTGTTGGTTTTTGTTTGTTTGTTTGTTTTTGTTTGTTTTTTTAGTGATGGTGGTGGTGGTTTTTGGGGGGGGGGTTGTTTGTTTTTTTTATTTATTGGTTTTGTATTGCCTGCTTTTTGGGAATGCAGGGGCCACAGAGGGGGCCTCTGTGAGAAGCACCGGGTAGCAAGGGAGGGGGTCCTCTCCCTGAACAGCAAGAGAAACCAGAGGTGATGGACTGACCATAAACCCCATTCCCTGTCTCTCTGCACTGTCAGTGGGAAGGAGGGAGGGACTCGGGGGAAAGGTGCTTTTAAGGGCTTATTTTAATTCTCATTATCCTGACCTTTTTTTCTGGTAATAAATTCACTTTATATCTCCAAGTAGGGCCTGTGTTTTGCCCTTGATGGTAATTGATAAGTGTTTTCTCCCAGTCCCTATCTAAACCCATGAAGCCTTCATCATATTTTTTCTCCTATGTCCAGTTTCAGAGGAGGGTGAGCAAGAACCCTTTTTTGAGGGTGCCTGGCATCCAGCCAGTGTCAAGCCACAATGCTTAAGTAGAAAGAGAAAAATTCCTTTGACTGTGCTATCAGAATCCATCAATAGCTTCACATGTTGGAAGAACTTGTCATTCTCTCCTCTCTCTCCACCACCACCACCACTTTCTCTCTGCTCTAAGGCTATGATTTTCTCTGCATCTGTAGAAATTTGTGATGTTTTGTGGGAAGTAAATCCAGTCACACAAGAAGGAGCAAATCCAACAGTTTCATTGGCAGAGCCCCACTAAGCCTATAATACATACTGCAGCAGCTGTTGCAGCATTACTGTTTTCTACCCAAAATTTTGGATCCTAAGCTGTATCTTCAGTACCTTAAAACAGTGCTATGTGCATTGCCTGTCATTATCATCTGGTGAAAAATAAAATACACAATAGCAACTATAGAGAGATATTATCCTACTTCAGACCTGGAGTCTATCTACCTCCTCAAGGATAGTGCAGTATTTGAGGGAAAAGCAGAAGTTCTGTCCAACTTTTCCCTCTGCCACCTTGAACACAGGGAAATGATAATTGCAGTTAACCAAAGTTGCTGCCCCTTCCTCCATAGCATCACCTTGGATCAAACTGAGAAGGGGCTGCTGTAGTTCCCTCTACCAGGGACATAGGCTCAGGGCACTCAGATTCTGATGTAACTTGCTGAATTTTAGAAAGGTAGAAAAGGGCTTGTTGCTCATTTTTTAATTTACTGTGTTTATAATGACACAGGGTTGCATAGATTTTTGGCAGCTCTGTCCCCATAGCTAACACAGGTATATGCCAAAATAATAACAGGAATACTGATATGAATCCCCAAGGGATTCAATGCCCTGCAAAGTAGATGATTTCTGGTATAGCAGATGTTTTGAAGTATTATAACCACCTCAAAACCTGTTTGTTTTGTTTTGCTGGTTATTGGTTGTCTTCAGGAATGGGCTGATTGCCCACCCATGCCACATTTTTCAGATGGTGTTGCAAATCGTGCCACTCCTCCTCTGAAATGATACCTTTCAAAAATATCTAATGTTACTTCTGTGTTTATTTTCCCCATTCCGTGGCATATCACTGTCTACTGACAGATCCTTCCTTTTCAATTCAAGATTACTTTAGACAAAAAATGAGAGAAGCAATTTTGACATCTTGCTCTTGGCAACCTGAATTGTTTTATTAGATATATGGGAACTCCAACTGGCGTGGCAAATGAAAGTTCATTCTTTTCTCTCTTTACACATGCTTTTCTACAGAAAAGGGCCATATTATTTGTTTAGTCCAGACGGGTTTGAAGAACTGTGTAGGGTTTTGTCAAGATAGCTGTAGTTCTTGGGAGAGTTTTGTAGCCCAAAGCTTCCTTTACATGAGTTAAAAGACAGAGTTTTTCAAGATTTCTTGATAACTGATAAGGGATAACTCATAAAGGAGGTTTTTTGTTGTCGTCCGTCCCCCCCCCCCCCCCCCCCCCCCACCTCACCCTAATCTGGTTTTCCAGTTCAGCAAATCAATGTCCATGACACACTAACTTCTCACCAGTTTTATATGCCATATCACAGCTGTAGCCAGCTTCTGTGTTGCCTACAGTCACATCATTAAGTAGAGTTTGGGTACTTGATGGCCAGTGCAAGGTAATTAACACCATATCCTTGGAAGGCAGCTTGATTTGTCATTTGGTTTGTCAGGTTTTACTGAGACCTGTTTCTGCCACCTTAATACATTAACCTGTTACTCACTGGCTAATAAGAATCTGAACCTAGTTTGCTGAACTGGTGAAATTTTGTGACTTCAGTTGAGGTAATTTACATCCAAGGCTCTTAGTGTCTGAGAACAAATTAGTATTCAGGTTTTTAACATTGCTTTGAGGATGTGAACTTTAGGAGTTAGATTGGTTAAATTGGGGTTGAACACCCAGACCAATGCCTTCATGTGAGTACCAGAAGCTCTTGCAGAGCTCTCTTGGAGGTGCTGTCATCATTATGGCTCACCCTTCAAAGTAGTATCTGATTGCTAGGACAGAAACAACAGAACCTGAAGTTACTTGGTGTGAACAGTCCAAGTGGCAGCAGAGATGTTTAAGCACCACAGACCACAGCCTGTGAAAAATATGAGGTAACACTTATTACAATTTAAACATATTTTATGTAACTCCTAGTATAGCTTTTAAACTGTTCTTGAGAAGATAGATCAGTCTCAAGAGAGCTACAAAAAATATTTGGGTCACAGAAGAAACATGCTGAAATTCTAATTGTGGAAGATCATACTATTCTTCTCTGGACTCCATCTAGAAGTAAAACCTTTTCATTATTTGGCTATCTCACTGGTATTCCTTCCCTACTGCAGTTTAGGGTAAACATTTTGGTGGCTCCTGATGGAATCAGGATCGCAGCTCTGCATTAGATGATGAAAGCAAGTTCCAGTAGAGAGATTTAATAACAGGATAAAACCAGGAGGAGTTCACGTTAGTGTTATAGTTAATACAAGAGGCTAGAGACAGAGAGGTGCAGCTGGGTTTAGTCAGTTTGTGCCTCAGGTAACTGGCACATGCTACATCCAGGACTGGTTTCCTGCACACCCTCAATCACAGCAGTGGTCATGGAGACGGTTCACCCATTCCCACTTTATGTTCAGGAGTGCTCTGAGGGCTGTTCTAGGAGGTGCATGACTTAGGTGTAGTTTCTTGTCTGAAAAAAAAAAAAAAGCAGACGATTAGTATTGCCCTGAATTATTAATTAAAATTAATAGACTTTCTCAATGATCTTACTTAATCGTACCATTAAGATTATGTAAAATCTTTTGTTTTCAATTTTCTAAAATAAAAAACCCAGCACAGATTCTTCTCAATAAGAATAATTATTCTTCCCATCTGTGTTCTAGGTGACCATATGATCTGTCTATGGGACAGACTGTATTAGCAGAGACAAATAAAAGTTTTGCAGGGATCAAAGCCAAAGCTGTGCTTTGAGAAAAGTGCTATAAGCGTTGGCATGTTCTGGAAACTTTCAGCAAATATTGAAAAAAGTCCAACAAGCACAAACCCCACAAAAGGATAAACATAAAAATCCGCTTGCCCACTGCAAAAATTCTGGCTCCTTTCCTCTCTCCTTATTTATCACAGCCTCATTAAGCACATGAACTGGATGACTCCAAGAGCATTTTCCTGTAGGGCAGTCTGGCACAAATTTGCAATATGTTCCAAGAACTCCCAGTGGCCCTCTATCAGAAATAAATAATTCTATTGAGTAAGCAAACAGAAAGTCACCAAGAAATAACTGTAGATGGGACAGGAGAGTTGTTGCAACCTATTTTCTTGTCAGAATATCGAGCCCTTTTTTCAATGCTGAAAATTAAAGTAGTTGCTTCCCATTTTTCTCTTTACCTCTGTGGGAAGTGATGATTATGAGAGGACTGTGGCTAAAGGGAGTACTTTGGTAGAGGCAGAAAATGCTGTGATACACTGAAGAATTAATTAAAAAGGTTTTCCTTTCAGATTCTCTGTCATCTGCTTACAAATAGATATCCCAGCTTGGTCAGTTTTGAGTGTCCCCCTTCTTCTTTCTCCTGCTCTGCCTATTGCTCAGTCTAATTCCTAACCAGAGGTACTTCCTGTCTGGCTCAAGGCCCCTCTTTACCATCTTCTGCATTTCCTGCAAAGCACTTGTGTGTTTGTCCTGTACTACACAGGTGCTGACAGTAGAGGCACAGTAAAGAGAAGAGCTGTAAAATCATACCAGATGTAAATGGTGCAAGCAATTAAGACAAAGTGTAATGACTTATTTATGTTCCACAGAAAGAGTGAACATTCTTTAATAAATATATTTTCCCAGTTATTCTCAATATTTACCTTTCCTTACTCCATAGAGAAGTGATGTATTGAGCCTTGCTTTAAAAGGCATAGGAACTGAAGGCATTGAACTGCCTGTGTTTAATTTAATATTTCTAAATGCAGATGTACTGAATCAAGCAGCTGCTGTCTAGAGAGCCATGTTTCATGCTACCTTTTGGGCCTTTAACTTATACAGAAAGAATAGTTCTTTTCTAAAGTAGTAAGTGTGCAACTGCTGCAGTACGTAGAATGAATAAACATCCATGCACTTAACAATGTAAGAAATTGTGTTCTTGTCTTATATTAACTGTGTAATATTATAAACTTTACAGAGAATGGAGATAGAATGATAGAGTTAATAATCTGCTTAAAGGGGAAAAGGTAAAATAATTTATCCAGTGGAAAGGAAGGGCATAGCTAATACTCCAGAAGTATCAAAGATATTGCTTTTAATAAGAAATCTATTTTTAAAATATCACCAACCTAAAGACCAGATCACAAATAATGGGTCTATACGCATCTGTCTTCAGGTTCATTAATTTTTGTAAATATATATATTTAGACAGTATTTATGGCTTGGGGCTGGGGTTTTTCTTTTATTTTGGTTTGGGTTTTTTTTGTAGCAAGGCATTTCTCCACTGTTTATATAAACTTTACTGCTATGTAAAAGAAAAGAGATTCAGTCAGTACTATGGACAGATTCCATTCTGAGTCATTTGAAACTGGGAAATATCCTAACCCCAAGAAGAGACAAAGTTGTTACTCTTCCTAGAGACATTTCAGAGAGTGGATTCACCTGGTACCAGTCACAGTGTTCAGAATCAACTGCAATGCCAGGGTGAAACTTCATTGCAACACAGAGTTCCTGTTGTGAGGTGTAATCATCTTTTTTATTATACTTTGAGACCAAATTTACTTTTTTGTAATTGTTTGACTGGTTGGCCATTCTTGTCTGTTACCTGCAGTTTAGAGAACCTGAGGCAGAAGAGAATAACCTAAACAGCCCTGGCAGCAAATGAAATTACAGCCTACTGAAAAGGTCAAAGCAGTGCTGCTCACAATGGTAATCTACAGAATACATGAGGCATTTCAAATACATCATTTCTCTGTCAGAGATTGCAAAAGAGCATAGCAAATGACAAGAAATGAATCCATAACTGTTGGCATGAAGTTGGCAAGAACTTAGACTTAACACGTTCCAGATTAAAAAATAGCCATTTGTACATTATTCAGCCTCACTTGAATTCCAGGGAGAACTGGTTCCCCACCTGTATATTGCTCTTCTCTTCAGTGGAACAGCCTTCTTCCCATTTTGCAGTGATTAATAGGGTAATTGCAGAATATGTGTGCAGCAAGGGTGTTCTTAGAAGTGTAAATTGTTCCAGAAACATAGGTAGCATTCGCAACGGAACTTGATCAATCAGGGCAAATGGTGAACTGTTTGTTGCTGCAAAGAAAAGAGGACAACTGGATCTCTGCTGCCGGGGCTGATGGATAAAAGCGTATCCCAGAGACCAGGCTGTGATGCTGACTGATCCTGTCATTTCAGTCGGCTCTCTGTCCCATGTGACATTTGGTGTTGGTGGCATTTTCCTTTGCAGCTCATATTTCCCTGGCTGGTGGAAACATAGAAGGTGTAAAATGTGATTTGCTTTTGGGGATACTAAGCTGCTACAGAGACGAAGCAGTCAGGTCAGGGAAATAGCATGAGCCAAATTGTCACAGGGAGAGAGACAAGAAACAATGTTGACTGAGTCTGTCACAAGCCATAATATTTTTACAGTATGCAGAATTTCCTGAGACAGTGAACTGAAAGATGTTGGCCAGCAGGGATTACTAACTTTTAAAATATCTAGTGAGAACTCTGTGCAAGGCAACCTCTCCCTCCAGTGCTGTGGAAGGCAGGAAGACAGAGTGCCTCAAGCAGGTGTAATTGGCAATCTCAGGTGCTTAAAATGAAGTGGTGCCTTTGAAGCCAAGCACACTGAAGTTTATCTTTGCATTTAATTTATCTCATCCATCTCAACTGCAGTTGTCAAAATTTTGCTGTCAGTGGGAACATGATTTTCAGTTTACTTAATAGTGATGGAAAGAAGGCAATGATAGGCTGTGTTTTGTCATCCTTGTTTGCTAATTCCTTATTTGGGAAGCAGTTCCATCTGTGGGGCACAGGCTTGTGCGAAGGGAGTTGAAGTGTCCTGGTGTTGCTTGTCCTTGGTGCATGATGGAGCAATGCTGGACATGTCCAGCACTCAAAGAACTGACTTTTAAAGCACGCACCTGGAGGTTGATCAGTGATGGCAGCTGCTAGGCCACAATGCTTTCCTCAGGGAAATACTTCCAGGTTGTTTCTTTTCCTAATAAAAACTTCCTCATTATCTGTTCTGCATTAAAACTTCAAGACCGCTGGAAAGCCAGACCCTTTCTGCTAAGGGATTTCTACTTTAATCCCTGTCTTTACGCTATATGTGTGCATTTATTAACTTTTGAGATAGCTTTTATATCCAAATGATTTGTGCCTGAGTTTTCTCTGTGATTTACTGTTTGATTTTGGCTTCCAAATACTATTTCTTGGAGTTACAGCTGAATGGCATAACTTCCAAAGATGCACTCTGCATAGCAATCCACATTGGTTTTGTTCTTGCTCCTGGGTAGAGTCTCCTTGTCCATTCTCCAATTACTCAACCACAGTGGATGAACTGACCCCATATTTTTGTATAAAACTACGCACAAAAGGATCACGATCCAGATAAAGTTGTTCAATGCATTTCCTATTTCATTCAGTTTGGCTTCATATTTTACTTAAAATTAACTTTAGTATATCACTTTAAAAAATAAAAATAATAATATTTCTCTAATCAGTATTTGGAGGTTATGTGCTATTAGCCTTTAAATAACATTTCCTAATTAAGAACAGGACATTACATAATGCTGTTTCAGGCTTTTTTGAAGAGGAGGAAAATGATGAGGAGCTGTGGTTTCAGGGCCCTTGAAAAAAAGGGACTTCTCATGGCTTAATTCCTAAAAAAGTAATATGAAGTAGAGTCCATAGAGTTTTTTATTAGTGCCTCAAAAGTGAAGAATCTTAAAAGACAGGCATTCAATGGTGCTTCTTGAGAAAGAAGATATTGATCCTGGAGATATTTCCATTATATCTTCATTGCCATGAAAAATTACCAGGTCTGCATGGCCACTATCAGTTCCAACTTTCTATATAATAAATATCCCCCTTGGAACAGTTGCATTTACTCCAGCAGGAAATGTGGAGAGTGACCTGGAGAGCATCTGCCTGTGGGCAACTGCACCAAATTAAATCCCTGACTAGCTCTTGTCTCACTTCCTGCAAAAACCCATAGCAAAGGAGATGTAGCAATCAAGCCCAGTGGCTCAGCTGGAAGGTTTTTCTGGTATCTGACCTAAAGGCTCTTTCCTCCATAAACCCATTCTAGGTTGTCCCTTCCCCTGTGGATAGGGGAGAACAGTTTCTTACCCATGTTTCTGCCGTAGCTCTCAATAAGGTGGGAACTGTTACCTCCCCTGTCAATATTCTTTTCTCAAGCCTGAAAAACCTCAAATTTGTGACATGGACTAAAGAAGTGTTGCTATGGCCTTAGAAATATCTTTAAAAAAAAAGTAAAGTGCAGAGTAATTAAACTACTGAAAGCAGGCAGATCTGGAAAGAATAAGTAATTTATAGGAGAAAATGAAACTTGAATTGGGAAATAGTACAGTAGCACTAATCAAGTGCTTAAGCTAAGGAATAATTATACATAAACTTTCCAAGAGTATGTTGAGAATGGAAATCAGAACATAGGTTTTAGTTATCACACAGATGAGGTTCTAGGACAGCCTTTTAGTGCAGAGAAAAAATGCCCAACTAATTTTTAGGAGGAGCTTGATGACTTTAAGAAAGAGATTGCACAATGTAATTATTTGTGAGGGTAGAGAGATTTTAATAGTGTGGGCAGTCCCTTCCAAATCTTCTGTTTCAGCTGAAGTATCTTGTTCAAAAGTCTCCTTAGCCAGCATGTCTCTTGGAAAGATAGAGTATCTTATCCTGGGATCCAAAATATCAACTGAAAAATTTAACAGCAAGTAATTTTGTTTTATCTCACCTAATGAAAACTTTCACCGGCATCAGAAGGAGTTGTGCTGAATGAGAGTACCTGTATGCATTTCCACATAATAAGTTCATGCCCCACTGTGACTGGATTTTCACTGTACACAAAAATAAACTAGAAGTTGTTTTTGGGGACATGAAAAGAATGTCAGATGCAAGTGCTTTATTAACACAAGCATCAGTCACATCCTTAAAGTGTGTTGTGCTTAGTTAGCCTTCATAAGGCTCATGAAAAAAGCTTTAGGAATAAGCATTCTACCAAACGCATGAGCATCATTTGTATTTTAGAGGCTTATCAAGGCATTATTACTTTTATTCTAGTTTGTTTTGGCTTGGGTTTGCATTTCTGGAAGTTTTAAAAAAAATTTTGTTGTTGTTAAGAAAAAGAAAATTTAAATAGCTGCTGTCCTATGTATTGTACGTTAAATTTCTTGTTTCAACCAAGGATTGAAATCAAAATGAATCTTTCTGGGTTTAAATCATATCAGAATACTAAAGGTTCATTTGAAAGTAGGTTCACTCTGAAAGCTGGAAAACTTTCCCTACATAATTTGGATAGAAATTTTATTAAAATTCAAAACTATCCTGAGAAAATGTTAATTATCAAAATTTCTTTAAATTCCTATCCCTAGGATTGGGTCTTAAATGCCATAACATGAAAGGGACAGATGCAAGTATTGCAACTTGAGCTTATCAACAAGATAAAAATAAAGTTTGTATGCTTTTGTGAAGATTTAGGTTATTTTGATGACTTTTCCTAAGCATTCATCTCTATGCACAACAGAAGTTCTTCTAGAGTCATCTAAGGGACTTATATTTCAAAATTTGTCCCAGTATGTCACCATGAAGAAGCATATGATGAACTTTTAAAATACTTCATATTGCAATAAATGTAATACTAAGCAGAGATAATTTACACATTATGTATGGTAATGCCTCAGGAATATCTTTCTGGAAGAAAGTCAGAAAGAAGTACAGGAGAATACTAAAAAATCTTTCCAGATTAAATTCAACTTTATCACTTGTGTGGGAGACACCTCCTACTGAGGTGAGCAATCTCATCACATCATTACATTTCTATTTTTGCCATTCCTTTAGGGAAGTGCTCATGTGGTTGGATTAAGATGTCTGCTCCTCTTCTATATTTATGTGCTAAACCTTTGGTCATATTTTTTGAGAGAAAGCTACAGATGAGTCTGTGTGTGAGGGAGCAGTTGATTCTGTGAGATCTGAGACTATTTTCTCTCTTTCTGTCTGTAGCCCTACGAGTAGGACAACATGGGGAGCTGTCACACACTTCACTTGAACTTAACTTTCTGCAGACTTCTGGGAAGTTTCAGTCCTTTAGTTGACTTCTACCTTCAGAACTTGTTAATTCAGATATTTCTGAAAGAAAAAATGTCGCAAAGGTGAACTGTTTGAATATTGTTAAGATTGCTACTTATCAGTTTCTCTGACAGAACACAAACACAATAAAAGCAAGGAAAGGAAAGAACATCATCTATTGTTTCTTGCCTATATAAACCAATGTTAACCATGTCTCCTTGTCCTCAGATGCTCAAATAGCCAGGCTTTGTGTTCGTCTGTAATGGTACAACAATTAACCTACATCAGGACGCATAAAAGGGGATGGTTGAGAACCTGTACAAATCCATACTAGGAAAAGTGAACAAGACAGGTTTTTATTAATTCATATACTTGTGGATTTTTATTTGAAGGTGATTGTGAAATGTTATTCATCCATACATTGCCACCTCTATCTTTTTAGCAACTAATTTCTGTCTACAATTTAAGACTTAAAGGAGTAGCAGTAATGTCAATTAAAAAGCAGCAGTGATACAAAATGCCCATTTATTAAAATTCAGTGCTAAATCTTTTTGTTATTAACACATTTGGCATTCTTAACTTTGCCTTGCTTCAAGTTCAGATGTGTGGGTTTATTCTAGAAATAGCCTAATGGATAGGAATTATGATCAACCATTATTGCTTTTCTCCCATTTAATAAAAGAGAAACCAGGCTCATTAAATTGTTCTATTAGAGGAAGACTCAGTGTGAGTCATTCTGCTTTATTGACTCAGCCCTGCCAGCTCTCTACTACACAGGCTCAGTTTCCCCAGAATTGCCAGCCAGCACCTCTTCTGCTGAGAAAAGAGGAGAGTCCAGACAGCTAATAAGCTGAGGGAGCTTGGATTGCAGCATCCAAGGAGGATGGAGAGCTGAGATTTCAGCTTCATCAAATAAAGAAAAAGAAGGTGACACTTCCTATATATTTTGCAGTCATGAGAGAACCACTGCTTTTCTACCTTTCTCCCTATATTGCTAACTCTCGCTCAACTTTTAATTTGCTCAGTATTCCTATTTCTTGCTGTTTATGAAGTTATGTCAGTCAGTCTATAAAGAATTGTGAATTCGTATCTCTCATACACTTCACCCCTTTAACCTATCTGAATTTGAGAAACCCACCGTAGAGGAGCAGATTATTTTCATGTTATTTTTCATTTCTAATAGTACTGAAAAGATATTTCCTCAGTGCTGGTTCAGGTGAGGCAAATCTTCCAGGCCTGCTGTGATTTCAGGTGAATTTTATGCAGTCAGTACATTTCTGTATGCAGAGGCCATCCCAATCTAAAGGTATTGCATTACCTAGGGAGAGTTACAGAACACAATTTCATAATGGAGGTACAGACTGTTTCACAGTAATACTCAATTTCCCCTTTTTATGGAGGGTAAAGCTTCATCTTTTAGCCATGGAATGACAGCAGTTCTGACTCTGCTTAATTCCCTTGAGACGGCTAAGTGCAAGGAGCCCAGGGATGAAGAGGCAACAGCAGCATCTTTTAGAGTGCTTTAAGTGTGCACAGCATCAGGGGGTCCCTCTGGGGATGGCAGAGCATCCCGAGGTCCATGGTGGCCATCACAATTGTCATATAATGCACATTTTAATATCCCCTTAATTACACTCAATTCAGTGTCTATTTAATTAACTATTAACTAATTAACTATTTGTTTAAGAGATATCATAACGCTTCTATAAATGGAGAAAAATAGGTGAAAGGGGACCTCTTAAAAGTGCATCTTAAGGGTTTCACATATAAATTTACATTAGAGGTAGATACTCACATATATGAGGAATTAATCAGGAAGGAGATATGCACGCAGAATTCTCTAGGAAGTGTTCGTGGTGCCGAACTCTGACCTGTAAATTGCTGGACGGAATGGTTGAGACTAATGAGTTCCCCAGTCATTTTCCTTTAAATGCTAAGGAGGACAATGCCACCTTTTTCTCAGTGCTTGGGTACAGAAACATGTTTGCGTGAGGAAACAGATATTGGCTTTTGAAGTGGAAATTTATTTCAATATGTTTTGAATAAAATATTTCACTTAAGAAAAGTCTCCCTCTTTTTCCAGCTTGTTTTGCAGAAGTATTCTCTTTAATATTCAGTGAAAAGTCAATTATTTCAGAAGGGATTTTCATAGTTCTTGTTTTCAAAAGATTGCATTGTGCTCTTGAAATTACTTGAATGCCACCGTTGTGGCTAAATTACTGCATAGGAAGTTGTGCAGAAAAAACATGAAGCATTCATAAACCAGGCCACCATCAAATCTATGTGACTAATACAATATTTTTTTTAACTTTCTTCCGATATTTTTAATCCCAGATGGTAACTTTCTAATGTAAACAACATCACCTAATGTAATGTTCTCACAAGGTTGAATTTGCACCCAGCTTAAGAGAAATCAATATTTGTTAATAGAAGCTTTTGTTTGCTTGTCCTTCAGTCAGCTAGACAACCAGCATGGAGCTGGATAAAAGCTTAAAGAGATAGAAGGAAATAAACACAACAGTATGAGAAAATAAAGACAGAAAAATTTAGAGTAATTCTATTAGTAATGAAAGGTGTACGGAATTGGGAATTTCTTTGATTCACTGCTGAAGCTCTGAAGCAGCAGTAAAATGGGAGAGCAGTCGTGACGCTGCTGTGCTGAAACTTGATTTGAGAGTAATGTCCCTTCCATTGTCCTTCCACACTGTGAGGTGTCAGCTTTTACTGAGCATTTCTTGTTTCCAGTCACTGGGACAAGTTACCTCCCAGTTTAACTTCCGTGGTTTATTCCCTGCTTGACATTTCCTACTGCTGCTCTGCAATCAAGTTCTAGAATGTTCTTAAGCAGAGCTGATCTAGATTTTGCCAAAAAGACGGCACTATTGTCAGAGAGTCATTTTGACTATTGTCTTTTAGCAATCCAGCACTACAATTTCCTTGAATTTGTTGTTATTGTATTGATTTAAAAATATTTTAGGATGTCCTCAAAATCAAAACTGTGTTGGAAAATAGCATTTATAGGGTCATAGTTTCAATGTGTCTGGAGCAATGAAATTGCCTGGAACAAAATGTTTGTCAAGGCCATGAATTAAATAAGCTGCAAACTAGTCTTCACTTGGGAGTCCTCTGGCTCCAGCCATCACTTGGGCATTTTGCCTATCCTTTCCCCACTCTGCTCCTTGAGGTCTTTGCCAGCCTATTGTCCCATATCCTCCTCTCAACTTCAGCTTTTTGACCCCTGCAGCTCCAATCATTTACACATTTAACCCTCAACCTGTTCTATACTGCTTATTGGGTGCTATATATTCTTGACCTGTCTATTCCTATTTAATTTCGTTTTTAAAAATAAGTTTAGAGGATGTGCTGTCAAGTTTTTTCTTCTCTCAATATTATTTACTGTTTGCTCTATGGCTGGTGTTTGATACAATTAGTCAGTGGGTTAAGCTGCAGTATCTCATTAGCTGCTCTGTGTTAATTGCAGGTGTGGGTACTACTGCTCTGCTGTCTTCAATGATTGTCAAACTAGTGCTGGGCAACAAAAAAGTCTTCCTGGGTGGTGTAAATTTGCTTACATTTTTTGTAGGTTCTAGGAAACCAAATAAACCGTTATGTGTTCCATTTTTCCTCACCATTTTCTCTCTCTACTTACAGTATCTAATTTTAAGATTCCTTCATTTGGTAAAAATCTCTCTGCATCCAAGAAATCAGGGCTGGTTTTTTGCTTTACCTCAGCTAATGGCATTGTAGTGCATTTGTAGTGTGTATGTTAACTCGGTGTTGTAGTTAATTTTAATTTTACAAAGAACATTCTTGACTGAATGACTACATTTTCATTGCACTAGCTCCAATGAAAGGCATTTCCAGCTGTCCTAGGGAGCGAAAATGGGAAATGGGAAAAAAAAAAGCAAGACTTGGGCATTATCTTTAGTCCACAAGGAGTTCTTTAATGTTGAGTTGTGGTCATCAATGGGATGTGAAAGATGCTTCATGAATAAAAGCAGTAGAATTTGGATGGTAAGTTTTTTAAACATCGATACATGTTTTGTATTTCTTTTAGAGCTGACTATTGTACAGTGATTTTATACAGCTTTGCTATCACATTAGATATAAAGTCCAATAGCAAAAGTGGAATGAAAGAAAAAGTAATCTTTAATCAAAGCTTAAGGTTCAGGCAGTAGGTGATAATTTTTTAAACTTACTCTGTTATATAAGAAATATCAGGTTTTCTTCTAAATTGTTAATGAAGAAATCTAAACTGCAGTAAATGGGATGGAACATTTTGCCGGAGAGCTAGCAACTCTACCATAATTAACCAAAATGCTGCCACATTCAGAGATGCATTTTCCCAGAACAGAGCACTTTCTGGGAATGTGATGTATTCTCATGCAGTGAAGTGCCATGAAGAGGACTATGGTGTATTTTCACGCAGTACTCTGCAGTGGCTCCTGGCAGAACCTCACCTGTGTGGTGCTGCAGATGAAGCTGAAACTGCCCAGTTTGCTGTTGCTGTAATTTCATTACAGCTATGTAGGGAGCCTCCTTCCTGTGCTCAAGGGAATATTGCAGGCATGCTTTGGAGCAGAGAGGATTTTCCAAAGAGCTTAGGGGGTCTGACAGCACAGCAAAGCCCCTGGTGGATTTTCAAAAGAGCTCAACTTATTTGTGTTATAAGTAAGGTTTTTCCATAAAACCTCAGCTTCAACTATGGCTTAAGTGAAAAAAAAACCTACCCATAGCAGCAATAGTGTAGAGAGGCACTTGTGTGCTCTGAGAGGTGTCTCATGTGGGATAAATAAGTGAACTAGATCATTTTCACACTATCATACATGACTAAAAATACGACGTTCCCTAAACAGAGCTGCTTTTAAGTCCCTGTGATACAAGTTGTAGTGGTTTGAAAGCAAAACAAGTGAGAGGCTCCAAGTCAGAAATACAATTTAATAGGAAGAAAGGAGAAAAAAAAGTAAAATAAAACAAATGCAATAATACAAAAGACCACTGACAGAGTCAGAATACAACCTGAGCAGGGTGATGGAAGCAGTCCAGATGAGGTGGTCTTCCTGAAGCAGTGATCCCATAGAAAGGTCTGGTAGCTCGAGCCCTCTGGGAATCCAGTGCGTAAGGACCCCTTGTACTGTCCAAATCCCAGATTATATCCAGGTGGGAATGCTTGGTTCCTCCCCCTGGGCAGAGCATCTCACAATGGGATAATGAGTCATACAGGGGGTCTTTGATGGCTCATTAAACAGAGATAACTCCAGAGGGTGTTATCTATGAGTCATGGGCAAGGCATTTGATGGGCCATTAACAGAAGATAGCCCTGAGGGAGGGGGCCTGGGAAAACACTGCCCCACCTGGATTCAACAGGTCATGAAGATGGTGATAGAATACTTTGTGCACATCCTACACTACAACCCAGGACACAAGTATACAAAATGAAGTGCTTTGAAGTAGCCTGAGTTAAGTGGATGAAAAAATGGAGAAGGTCCATGTGAGAGGTGCTGTGGTGACTGAGGAGAATTGCCCTGGCCTCCAGGCCATGCAAATTTCTGTGGTCACTCAAGGCAGAGAGTGATAAATGATGGAACTGCTCTAGCACAGAAATATGCCTTTTAGATGTGAACCTGAGAGAAATATGCAATATGTATTTTTTATGACAGTAGACAAGCATAGAGTTTAAAAAGGAAAATGAGCCAACTTCTGGAAGAAAATGGTAAAAGAAATTCTTTGACAAGAGGAAATTACATTATTGGATTTGTCTATCAGCCTTCTTTACTTCTACCTTTGTGTGGGAGTCACAGCAAAGATTTTTTTGTTCATTTATTCACACTTCTGCTTATTCTTAGTGACCAACAGGTCACCAAAACAGCCTCTGTGCAAAGCCAAGGCAGAAGCTGCACAGTATTATACATTCTATTCAGGATCTTCAGTACAGTGTTCCCCCATGAAATCTCTTTTCAGAACCACCAAATTTGAGTCTTTGCCACAGAGCTTCAGACAGCATGTTACTGCCAAAGACAATTCCAAAAATAAAATTAAGACATATGGTACTTGGTAATAATGAATGAGCATCCAGGATTTCAATTTGGTTTTGGTAAGTGCTCAGAAATCTGGGTGTTTATCTAAAATGGAATTAAGCAGATGAAAAATGGGTTGGAAATTTTCCCCAGATGAACTGTATCAGAAACTTTTAATCTTTTGTGGGCTCACTAGGAAGAGTCATCTTTTATTCTGCAGTCCTAAATAATTATCAGATAGCCTGTGTTTTGGTTTTGCCTTCCTTCTATTGAACTTCGAGCAAGTTACTATTTTATTCTCTGCTCCTCATCTATTTTTAAATAGGTAATATGTCCTTTGGTTCATAGGAAAAGATAATCCTCCTAAAATTTCTGAGCAGCAAAGTACTACGCTTATGTAGAAGAGCTGGACATTTATCCCAGATTTCATCTGGGTTCCTGTGAGAATGTTGGTTTTAGTATTACCCTTGGGTTTAAAATTCTAACTTTTCAAAGATTTTGATGTTGGGTAGTGAAAGGAAAGAAATTGGAAGAAAATAAATGGACCAGCTTCTCTTTAAGGTTATGGATCCTATCGTTTATTCATGACCAGTCCTTATTTAATCTAAATTAGCTCACTCATCCCAAATCTTTAGTGAATATCAACCTAGTAATTTTAAAATCTTGCACCATAGCCTGTACTTGATATTGTTGTTTACCTCAGCAATGCCCATGTTTGCCAAAACAGAATTTAATATTGGACCACAGGGTAGACCTTTATAATAATAAAAGTTATGCATTATGTTACATTTTCACAAGCGTGGAAACGAAAATACATTTGGGAGTGGAAGTAAAGGGAGAAAAAACCCCATCAGATCAACATCATGTTAGTTTTTTTCATTATGCATGACAGGAATTGTTAACAAATAATAAAACCAAAGCATGTTGAAATAGTTTTAAATTCAGGGTGCATCAAAGGAGCAAACTGAAACAAACTAAAAATTATCAAACTTGAAGTTAGCAGCTTGTCCACTGCATACAGCAAAGCACAGCTGATGGATAAGCTGATGGAGGCAGAAAAAACGCCATGGGAGACAGTTCTTAGAAAATCTAACTTGACTTTGGAAACAAAACTGGCATGAGCAAGTTCACAATCATAGCATATACTCTGCATTAGAAAAGCAACTGGAAAACCTGATGAAGGCTAACAGACGTCACTGGTAGGAATTAAACAAAATTAAAATGAACTTTTACAGTAGTAAGTATGAATATGTGCATGAGTAGAACTTCTATACAGTAATGTGTTATTTTCCTGGAACAACAGTGCAGAATTAACAGACAAGGAAGGTCTGGCTCCTTGCTCTGTAACTGCACTGCCAGAAAAATGGAGCTGGTGGATGAACAGTTGTGAAGACTATTTTCTTACCACTTTTGTATTGTGAATTTTAGATGTGAACTAATAAATCCTGAACATATACACCAGAGTGATTCAAGAGAGAGAAATCCTAAATCAAGTAGGTCTTTGATAGCAGTCCTACTCTGCAGCCTTTCTGATATACGCTGTCAGATCCACCTCCCAGTCTACTTCAACTGACTCATAAACTGCAATTTGAGTTTCAAAGAGTATTTTAATAAATCACTTGGTTGCTGGTATCTAGATCTTATTTTGATAATTTTAGTATTTTTCTTTAGGAAATTAAATAATGTTATCAAGGATGACAGAAGGCTTTTCTTCTGTTTATTATTGGTCATGTAAAGCTGAAAACACTGACAAAAAAAGTCAATGCTTCACCAGCAGGTCCACCACTCTTACATCCCATTAGACACTGTCTTTCTTTCTTTCTTTAGTTCTCTCTCTATTATTTTGGTTGTTGCTGTTGTTTTTTCTGTCAGTTCTGGTGAAAACATGCTCTAAAAAGATTCCAAAATACATCAAGAATAATGCTTTGGGCTGTGAGAGATAAATGAAATATATGATATCTTCAGTGCTGATGCTTTCTAACGCTTCTCTCTAAATAAATTGCATTGAGATTGGCCTCTGTAAATCCTTTTTTACATTACTTGTCCTGGAAGAATCTATCATCTTACAGGAGTCTCTCTTTTAAATCTTTTTTCTTTTTTTCTTCTTTCTTTTTTCTTTTATTTTTTTTTTAATGAGATACATGGAAAAAGCCTACTTTGTATGTATGGTCAACATGTCAATGTGTTTGGAAGAATAATTGTCACTTGGTAACTGACAATTTGAAAACAAGTAATTCAGCAAAAAACTCCTGAAATATCTTTATTGTGGTTTTATACTATACTTTTTGCTTGAAATACATAGGTTTAGTGTCTGGAACCATAATTTTATGTTGAGAAATATACAAAGGATTGATGTATGGGGTTTGTTTTTGTATGTTTACTGATTGTCTTATGCACACCACCTTTGGAAATGCAGAAGAACTTTTTTTTTTTTTTTTTTTAACAGTTTTGTGTAATTGTGCTTTTTTTCTGTCTCTTTAACAGGGCAAATAGCCAATTGTCAATAAAACTCCAAATGGCTGTAAGAGAAGTTGGCTTTTAAGACACCTGTCTTAGGATAAAATGCCAAGGGATTTATTGACATAGTTCAGGCAGATGTTTTTGGGATTGCAATCATAAGGTGTTCCTGTAAATTGATAAGCATTTATTAAGTTGGACAGTGACCAATGAACGTGACATATTCTGTGTAAAGGGAAATTAATTAGAAATTAATTCACATCCCATTTCTCAGCAATGGGCTAAATCTATTAGCTTATATAACCTTATAAAATAAACTCAGTGCTTTTTAAAGTACTGATTTCCTGTTTGAAAATGAAATTAACCGCATGTGACCAGACGGTAGGAAACCACCTTAGGTGACATCTGTCCACCAGTGCAGTCTGTGGATGCTTCATAAAAGCTCTGCATGTGACCAAAACTTTGGTGTCCTTTGTGAATGGCCTATTCTGGTGAGATGAGCATCCATGAGAAGCAGTCCATGCACCAAACCAATGGCCTGTCACAGAAGTGAGGTTTGGACAGGAGAATGATCTGGGATCAGCCATACCTCCTAAACTGGTGTTTTGTCCATTAAAATAGACCAGCAATCTCTTGGAAATGGGGAATAGAGCAAATATTTCAGCCTGGGGTCTTCACAGCACACAGCAACACACAAGTCCCAAGTCTGCCTTCTGAAGAGTGACAGCACAGTGCATGCACTGCACGCTTTGCACTGACAGGCATTTTTAACTTTCAGGGTCCTACTGGGCAACAGGCACAAGCTGCAGAGTCACATGACTGTTAAATTTCCTTTATCATTATATTCAAGAGTAAGCAAAGAATTTTAGCCTGTGTCTCATTTGTCAGAGATCACAGGATTCGTGTTTTTTGCCCTTTCTACAGATCATGAGATTTAGTTCACTTTGTAAGCTTACCATGGCTTTTTCACTCAGAAGTTTATTTTCAGTTGTACTAACCTATGGCAATGCAAATCTCATTGTCCCTGCAGCTGATTTCTTTTGGTATTGTATGTTTACAGTGCAGACATAAGGTCTTTTGGCAAACCTTGTTTCTTGCACCTGTTCCTGGTGTGCAGGGGATACATCAACATTTTTGGTACTTGCAGAAGAACTTTTTAAAAAAAAAAACAAAAAAAAAAAACAAAAAACCCCAACTAGTTTCAGAATGGAAAGGGTAAATAGGCAAATTTGAATGGGAGAAAGGTAAAATGGCAAACAAAAATGCAGGTTCCTGGGATGTAGAGTGTAGTTCAAGCAGTGGACCTGTTATTCCAGCCACAGTGTTTTATTTGCATTCCCATTGCACTTCATCAGTTAAAAGCTGAGCTTTAAAATTTTTTATCAGTAGCCATTAAGGTGAGATTCCAGGGTTGTACAAACATGCTCTCATTGGGGAAATTACAGAAATAGTCAATAGATTATTTGTCTGCTATCTTTAAAACTACCAGGGACAGTTGTACTCTCAGTTTCTGTGGAGAAGCAGATCTCCAATATCAGCCCTTGGCTAACAAAGTTTATCACTGTGTCTTTTCAAGATTAGACAGAATAGAGTTTTCTCAGGAAGGTGTTCGTGCAGAAGAGCAGCAGCTGCCTGGACTGTGAGCTAAGTGAGCAGCACCGAAGCACAATTCTCTGTGTAGATCTGCTGGCACTTACAACCAGGAAAGGACATACACACTGCATCTGATGCTGGAAGAAACTAGTCAGGGGAGTAAGGGCAAAGATTATTGCGAGAAATGGTTTATTGCGGTTCATCGGGAATTTAGTTCGTTCCAGCTCATCCACTGAGATCCACCCAGAGTTCATAAATTTTTGTTGTTGTATTAAAAATGCGACATTTTAGAAGTAATTTTATGACTGTGGGAAATGTAATCACTGCGTAGATAGCTAAGAATTTTCTAAGATGCATTTCAACACTTATGATTGTATAGTGGAGTTTCATGAATCAGTATTCCAGCAAATAAAAAATGTCTGTGGTTCAAGATTGCAAATAAACACCCCAGCTTTCAAGCAAATAGAAAATGGACTATGAGGAACTGGTTAAAATGGGTGTAGCTGGTTAATTGGGAAATTTTCCTACTGATTGCCTATGCTGTTATGAGAAGTTTCTCATTTGTTGAAATGGTAAAAAACACAGAAGAAATTCTGGATAAAATGTTTTCTTGGGTATGTACCAGAACTTCTACAGATGAGGTAGGAAGAACAAGAGTAATGATTCCAAAATTAACCTGTTGGAAAAGCCTTTGCTCTGTCTTACTCAGGCTATCTGGCAGTTTGATGATGTGGTCTCAGACATCACCGGGCCTTTACAAACCAAATTACTCATTCCAGGAGAGCACTGGCTGGTGCTCAAGACACCAAAATAGGTGAAGTCTCTACATACCAGCTTGAGAGCTTTTGCAGTCAGGATGTTGGTGAGTGCATTCATAGTTTTGATAACTTTCATAGAAAACAGCACTAACCAGGAGCTCAGGTTTATTGTGCTGAACCAAACCAACACGGAAACATCATTCCTTTCCATCTCCTCCAAATTCCCTTTTTTCTAAAGTTCTCTTTCAATTACTCTGAGTATGAGCAAGAGCAATGAACTCAAGGGATTAGTCATTTGTGTGTGTGAATGCATTTTGGGTTTTTATTCAGACTCCTACATGAGGGATCTCTTCCAAATTCAGACATTCCTCTCAGCTCACGTGCATAATAAAATTTGTAAAGGCTTCTGGGATTTATACCGAGAAAAATAGCTCATTTCCTTGCAATATCCTAATGTAAAGGGTAAAGCAAGGGAGAAAATCAAATGGTCACACTTCAGAAACAGTCACTGATTTGCAAATATGAATATAGGACCTTGCTGATGAATACTGGTCTGGGTTTTCCTCTTCTGTGGCATTTTTCTGTGTTTGGCTGTTCTAATGTCCTATCAATGACTGGCATAGTTGCTGCTGAAATCTCCATTGCGTCTTTCCAGTATGGTCAACAGTAATGCAGAAGTATCAGCTAGAAAATTTATCTTTAAGCAGTAGTAGCAGAACTTGCAAAATGCAACACTTATGAACTCTCAGCAACATTTTATTTTGCAACATATTTACTACCTCATTATTTGCAAATATCCTTATACTTCCAGAAATAATAAAAGAACAAGTGCTACTAGATGCAATATTTACACAAACCTGATATTCCTGTCTTACATTCACATTTGCAAAATTTCTCAGCCATGCATTTTAAGGCTGAGAAATAATATTATTCAGACAAATTTATTGAAACCACGTATGGAACCTTTTGTCTGTGAAAAACATCACACTATAAATTGCTAGTGTCTAGCTTCTATGTGAAAATACTTCCCTAACTAATAGTGCAGCTACTTTCTCAGACATAAAGTGACATCAGTCAGATCCTCTTTCATACTTGTTGAAACTGCGGCAGATGGGAATTCTGTTGCGAAACAGCTTTTTCCCAAATTCCACTCATGTGATACTTGCCAAGGCTATAGCTTTTCACATAGAAAAGGCTGAATTCGAGCATATTTTAAATGATATGACCCCATCACATGGCAAGAAAGAGGTTCTGTTCTTCTGGAAAGAGGAAGCACAGGCTGGATGTGACACTGATCCAGGGAAGTGGTAACCATGTTGTGGAAAAAAGTAAAGCTGTTTAAGAACAGAGAGGAAAAATCAAATCACAATAAATCCACTGATTCTATAGCTGAGCAATGCAAGATTGTTCTGAAAAATAAATAAATATATATAATTATGTGTAATATGAAAAACAATATGGTCGAGTATAGACAACAGAGAAACCATAAGTTAGTAAAAGGTACAAGCAAAATCTGAAAGAAAAATGACATGAAAATTATCTAAAAGGTTGAGGCAGGCAAGATTATTCTGCTTTTTCCTAAAAATGCTGTTTTTCCTTACACAATGTCACTTCCATTTCTCATTTTCCAAATGAGAAATTTTTCCCTCTTTCTTTGTTCTGTGTCCTGCTGAGAGGGATCTGCTGGTCCTTAATTTACCTAAGGAAAAAAGCTGGGAAAAAATATGTTGGCTGGGTAGTTACTGGGTGGATTTAGTGAGTGTAGTAATTCAGTTAATTATCAAGGGACTTAGCTGGTTTATAAACTCACTGGTCATTGTCTCTAGAATTCCAAATCCCCTCCAAAAGAGAGGAAAGATGTCGTCCTTGATTTATGGCTTTTGTTTCTCACGTTAAATGGATGCTCAAGCTACAGAAGAGTGGTTCCCGTTGTCCTGTAGAGTTAAAAAGCCATTTTCTTTTTATGATCTACTCTTCCTTTAGTTCCAAAGTAAGTATTAGTTTATCCTTAATGACCCCATACTTCTGCAGTTTTAAATTCTTGTCATGCAGCTTTTTTCTAACAGCTTGAGGCTGAATGATCATAGGAAGGTAATCAGATTCCATTGTTGAGTTGTGACTTTCTGTTCCGGAAGCAGAAAACTGCACCTTGGTTTGGTTGTTGAGAGGAGGGCAGAGTAAAAATTCTGGGACTTATTAATTCACGCAGCTTTAAAGATAGCATTAAAATGAGTTCAGTTGCATTTCTGCTTCCTTCTGTCCAAGAATCGTGGAATGCTTTTTCCAGGGTTGCTTTGCTCTGCTCTGGTGCTGCACAGGAGCTGCCCAGAGCCGTCTGTGTCCAGCCTGGGGCAGCCCTGCTGCCAGCTCACTGCCACCCACACTGGTATGAATAATCTTTGAGGCACCAGGATGAATAATCTTTGGTGTTTTGGAAATATTCGGGATGGTCTTGGGCTGCAGCTCAGTCTGGCAGTGCCAGGCAGGGTGCAGTGGCAGGCACAGGTGGGTGTGAGGCTTGGAGCACCTCCTGATCCCTGCAGAGTTTGTTCAAGGCCTGCACTCCCATTACCTCAGGATTTCTTGGACTCCATTCTATCCTACTTGTTCTTGGAAATCAAGTTAAATAAGTAGAATATTTGACACATAAGAATGTAATGAAACTCCGAGTTTCATTTTTGTGCTGTATCTGGTAGTTCCCAGCAGCACCGTGAGTGCCAGGGGAAGAGCGAGGGCTGAGCAGCAGCGGGAGCAGCAGGCAGCTGCCAGGCTCATCTCTCCAGCCACAGGGTGCCACCAGCACTCTGGCTGATGGCATCCTGATAGCAACAGAGAATGCATCATCCGAGATTAACAGGAACATGAACTACGTCCATCTAGTTTTTAATTTAATGTTTATACATGAATATGCTATAATGACACAATAACAGTTTTCTGCCTTTGAGAAGCTCTTAAAAATGTGTGATCTATTTAAATTAGGGAAAGGAGTCCCCAGAGAATGTAACAATTCTCAGAAAACAATAATTACACTTTTCAACATCGTGTTGACCTGAGTTTGGCACCGCATTATGCCCATATCAACAACAGGAACCCCAGATTGTCCATGAAATAATCAAGTGAGGGGATGCACATGTTCTGTGAAGTGACTGTGGTGAGGGAATAGGGATGCCTATGTCTGACAACATTTCTCATAGGCAATAATAGCTGCCAGAGTGAGAGAAACTGGTCTGGATGCTGTGTGGCAGCTCAGCAATATTTGGAGTTGCAAACCCAGAAGATTAAAGACTACTTTAGGAATAAACAGAGCTTTGCTTTAGCCAGTGACATCCTGAATAAATAAGTGTTATTGCAGGGGCATTGAGTGAGAGTTGAGTGCCTTAGGTTATATTTTTTTCCTGATTTAGGAATATTAGTGATGGATGTCCACTGAAGCTACTGGATCTTTGAGAGATTAGCCTAAGGACAAAAATTTATTCCTCATGTTATGAAATCCAATTATAATTTGGAAAGTGCATTAAAATACTATTGCTAGCTATAAAACAGGAAGAATAATGGAGTGGAGGAAATTTTTCTGGATTTCAAGGACTGCTTAGTGTTTTTTTGCTTAAAATTAATTTGATTTCAAGCTAAGACAGCATAGGGAGCCAAAGTTAGAAGCCAGGACACTGGCAAGGAATTTCTGTTCTCACTGGAATAAAGAATTAGGATTTTTTTACTTAATTTTGGCCCTTCAGGCCTTTCATATTCTGGTCTGTTTTCATTTATAAATAATTTGCTGATAAAGATATCCAGGAGTTTATTCTATGAACAGCAAAACTGGTGCTTCTATTTCAGGGTAACATATCTGAGTCTTAGATAAAAAAGTTTCAGGGAGGTTGGATGTTCAGGCAGTGAAGTTAATGACAATAGCCTGAGGTCCATTCCTCAGGTTTCATTACAAGATCTGTTTTATTTTCTGTCTGATCCCTGACACTTACTTTGGAGGGTAATTTTGTAAGAAATATTCTATCTAGTTTAAATAGCTGACTAAATTTAAGTTCACAAGAATCTCTGTTTCTGTTTCTGTTCCTGTAAAAGGTCATGTAAAAGAAGAAGCAACACTGATTAGGTCCAAAATTACATTAATAGACTATTTTTTAACAGGTTGGAGGGGTTTTTAGTGCAACAATGAGCAAAAGCTTAATGACAAAGAGGTTTTCTAATAATTGTACAGCATCACAGCAATTTCAAGTCTGGGCTTTAGGTTCTGTTTCATTTCCAGTGGTTTGGAAGATTAAATTATTTCACAGGTGTGAAACTGAAAAAATTGACTGATGAAGCACAAAGGTATGGCAGTTTGCTGATAAATGACTACTGGAGAGAAAGCCTAGGTGAATCTTAAACCAGAAATTCTCTACTTGCTCTGACCAACCAAATAGTCCCACACTGCCCTTAAATACACACTTCAATTTCTTCCATGTGGGTAGAGTCCAGTCTTTTATATCCTTAATGTACAACTTCCTTTCAAGAAGAATTCTTATTTTATTTTACTGAAACTAAATTAGTTCCTCTGTAACGAGCTGGAATCACCTTGCAGGCAACCTAAAAGATGCAGTTCCATAGCATTCATGTATCTCACACTCAAGAAGAACAGTGCTGTTGACAACATTTTTTCTGTTTTGGAAAAAAAGTCGAAGTGTCTTTTCTGCCATTTAAGACCACTCAGCCTGTGGTCCAGTTTATGATGGGACAAATTTTGTACAAAAAAATTTTTTTAGGAATTGCCTAAAATGCCTTTGCATTGTCCTAAAATTAATGAGGTCTCAAGTAATAGAATACTCTGTGTGTGTCAGTCTGTAGGGGGAAATCTTCACTAGTTTGATTCTCTAGATGGAGAGAGGGTTCTGTGTGTCTAGAAGGAGGCTCAGTTGGAGCATTTTGCACTGACTGTGAATGTGGTTTGGAATCCTTGCTTTTCTCTCTACCCCAAAGAAATAATACCAAGCCTGGCAGGGGAAAAAAAAAAAAAAAAAGCCATTTCCTTCCAAACCCACAACCAAAAATGCAGAAAACATTATGCCAGTTGTCTAGTTCGTGTGGTATTCTTTCCGGTTTGCTTCAAAATTTGGACTGTTTTGGACAGAAGAGCGTGCCCACAGCAGATTTCTGTGATTGTGGAAGTTTTATACTCTTGAAAGTTTTTAAAATTCACGTCCTTTGGTGGCAAGATTGATAGATATGACTTATAGCCACTAGAAATATAGACAGGCTTCTAAAAACCCTGCATATTTCAGTGTATGATTATAAAAATCACACCGTGTGCTGGGCCCATGAGCCCTGTGCTTTCCCAGTCAAGAGTTCAGTTTGCATAAATGTGCATGGAATTGATTATCTGAGAATGAGTCTGGAAAAATGACACACTGACAATTTAATCAGTTGCCCACCTGTTGCAAAAGATTTTTTTATAAATTTCAGTTGAGAAATGTGTTATTACTGTAATTTTTACTAAACTCCTTAATGTCTGAACCAGGTCTTTGACTTTCAGAGAGAATCTGTGTTTGAGCTAAGTCTCCATAGCAGAAATTCAGCCCAAAGGAGTTTTTCATGGCCAAATTATAAACTGCTGTAAAATAAATTTCATTTTGAAAATGTGGATTCAGACGTCAGTGTCACAGAACTTTGCTTTCCCTGTTAACAACATAGTGACCTATATGTGCAAAGTTTCTTAAAGTACTTCTTGAGGCAAGTTTTTTTCTGCTCTGGGCAGGAAGGGATTTATTATTTTATGTAACTTATTTGGCTCCAGTAAAGTGTGTGATTAAAGACTTCTGTAACAATAGCAGATGCCCAGGGAGTTCTAGTAGTTCATGTAGTTTACTCATGAACACTCTCAATTGATGTCAGTCTATACCCATATAGCTGAAGTCATCCTCTATGCATTTTTTCAGAATGGATCTGTGGACAGTAACAGTGTGATGTCTGTAGAGAAAAAAAAAAAAAAACCACCTCCAAATCTGTGTAAACTGTGAAGTTTTCCTCAGACTTGCATAGAGGGTGAAAATTACTCTGCGATGAGATACATCCTATGGGAACAGGTCAGGCCAGAACTAATCTTTTCACATGGGTTGTTTATGAAAAGTTAAATCAGTAATTTTCTTACTCAAGTTGGTAAGGACTACTGGAAGCTAAGAAAGTCTCCAAAGTCCCATATTCACTCAGTTATGTATTATATAGCACCTTTTGTATGCAGCTGGAAATAAATGAATGCGTTCCTTGACAAGAACAAGGATCTTAAAGGAATCAACCTATTATGTTTAAATTAACTATTTTTATGTGTTTCCTTTCAGACAAATATGAAAGAAAAGTATACATGCCATAAATAGAGGATGATATTTTATAATGAGTCTTTGCAGCCAGAGGTTTTGGCCTGTTTAGTTAGTTCAAGGAAAAAACCATTCAGAAAAAAAAATTATAAATCATGTCAAGATGGAGAAGTCCTTTTACTGCTTGAAAATTAAAAGAAAAATCTGATTTTAGAATGTCAGGCTCAGGATTTATGAGTAGGATTCCCATAATCATTCACTCAGAATGAATTGTATTATTTAAGATGCATTTTCAGGCAAACAAGCTGAAAATATTTCTGTGTACAATGCCAGGTCAGTTTACTCTATCTTTCACATCTAAATTGCTTTTTCACCCCATGCAGATGGAAACACACACATAAACATGGACTCACAGTTTGTTAGTGCTGAGCTCCCTTATGAATTAGTTATAAACTCTGACAACCATGCACAACAGCAGAAGGGGAGGGAGTCTGGGTTTTATCTGTAGTATCTTACCTTGCAGACCACAAAAAAACCTATTGTAGAATTGCCCTAAATGGTATTTAGTAGACATAACACTTGGAGGGGGACCAGCTAATAGGAATGGACCCTAAATTGAGGGATTGAGTCTATCCTTCAATTATTTAGAAATTTTAAAAATTTAGACTTCCATGAGAGGGCAGGAAGGAAAAGAGCTGGGCAAAACTTAATTAAGCAGATGTTTTTCTTCAGACATCCCAAGGTGACTTGTTTAAGGAAGGAATTTTCCTTAATTTTGTCTTTTACATACAGTGGTCATGGCCCACAGTACTGCAGTGTAAGAAGTGAAATGCGAGCAGTGAAGTAAATATATAAATAACTACTATAACAACTGCAAACTGTAAATTACATGCTTGATCCTTTAATAGGTCATCGTGGAGTGCCTAACTTAATCTTTCAGAGCATTCTTATACACTTTTTCCCTTATCCTTTCATCATTTCTTTTGGCTTTTTGACATGGGAATTTTTTCCCAAAGTTCATACCCAGCTCTCTGCAATCAGAGGTCCAAAACAGCAAAATTTATGCTCTTTGGAGGGACAGGAATGACTGAGCCAAATCAATGCAAGAAATGCTAAGCCAGCTCCACCTGTCTTCACCAAAAATCTGTTTAAAAAACGTCTTTCCAGCTTGCAGCTCTCATTGTAACTGATCATGCAGAGATTTAAGGATTAACATAATCCTACACAGATCCTCTGTGCAAATTGATTCTTGTAATGACACTAGGCTGAAGGTGGTCTGGAGCAGGAGGGTTGTGATGGGTTTATGGTTTCAGAAAAGCATATGTGGGGGCACCTACAAAAATTGCTGGCTTGTGTGAGTGGACACATGATACGAGTCCCAAATTATGCAAAAGGTAATCCCAGGTAGGGGGACATGTGAATTGGATCATGATAAAAGACAATATATTAAGAAAAAGAAAGCAAGGAATAGGACAAAGACTAGATTTGGGAACCATATATGTGTTTGTTTTTTTGTTTAAGGACTCTTCTATTCAAAAGATATTACTCAAGCAATAGTCATGCCTTCAGATGGACACATACTGATTCTTTTGAAAGGTGGCAAAGGAATTCTTGCTACAGGTTGGAGAACACTGTAAACCCAAACCCAGGTAAGACTCAGCTCATCTAGGAAAAGTAGGAGGTGTAATCTTGGGGTGTCATGCCAGACCTCAAAGTGCTATCACTGCCTCCTCTTCATGGGGGCAGCAATGGGGAAAGAATCTGACGAAATTACTGTAGCAATGCTTTAGCACCTGAGAGTGCACCTATTCTAAGCTGCAGCTATGAATGCATCCAGAAATATTACCACTTCCAGAGTGAAAAAATTCCAGAGTAAAACTCACGACTTTTTTTCTTCCTGAAATGGGATTCAGCACACAAGGAACATAATTACATAATTAATTGCCTTAAGAAATCTTTCTTTCCGTCCATATCTCTCCATGCTGCTCTTTATCACTATTTCCCTCCCCATCTCTCAGTGCTCTTCTGTATCCCTCTGCACAAATACTATTTCTACACCTGCAGTTTGTGAGAGTGGACTGTAGGTCAGATGAATTGCTTTGGCACTCTCAGTTGCTCCATTTCTTCCTACTGCTTCTCTGCCAGAAGAATTCCAAACTTGCTTTCCTTGCCTTAAATGGGAGATCTGTCATTTCAAAATAAGTCAGGCACTGTTAAACTTTTTGGCAGATGCACATGTCTCATGGTCAAAACTTAGTATCCTCTTGGCTTCAAAGTATACCACTAATTAGGTGAGCCCAAATTTTAATTAATACAGAGCTGTGGGCTCAAATACATCCACAAATTTCTTGAGAGCAAGTCTGCTGAATACCTCTACTTCATACTCCTGCCTACTTCAAGGCCACCTTGAACATCTATTCTGTTACTGAATTTTAAAGATCAAGCCTTTTAGCCAGGTACTAAAACTTTCACGTTAACTTTGTGCTATTTTCCCTTTTACATTTATCAACATGTGTTTTTATGGCTCTTATGTTACTGGATTGGTAAAAAACCTGAATGTTTCCCTAGGGAAGTAAAACTGTTCCAACACTGAAGAGTGCACCATAAAATGGGGGTTGTGTTTGAAGCCAACAATCTATAACCACAGTCTTGTTGGCTCTTTCTTTGGGAAGAGCAACTAGCAACAATCTACATGTGAATTAAACTATTATACTATCTAAGGTACACAGTCTGTGAAGCTTTAGGGCATCCTGTAGCTGTTGCCAGGACACTGATGCTAGAAAACACAGCTGCCAAGTCAGATACAGTTTATTTAGTAGTTTGGAAGCATGTGCCTGTGACAGCAGCATGATGTGGAAGTGCAGCTGGCGTTCATTTGTTCCAAGGGGCAAGAGGGACAACAGCAGCACTTAGAGAGAGCCTTCAGCTGTCTGTAGGAGAGAGGCAGCAATCAAGAATGAGGTGGGGAGGGGGAAGGAATTGCTGGATTTTGAAGCCTTTTAACCTCTGCATTCAGAGAAGAACGTGTGTCAAATCTAATGAAACAAGGAGACAGATCTGGAAGGGCTTAATGGCGACAATTTTGTAAGACAGCAGACAAAGAATCTGTCTTTGCTGGATGGAAGCTGACACTAATTTCTCTTTTCATAAAACTGGCAACTTGATGAAGAAAATAAAAATGGTAATGTGTAGTTATACGTGCATCAAATTCCCCTGACTCCTATGTCTGTTACACTGGGAAATGGTAATGCTGATGACTTTCCATCATTTAATAAATCTATCCATACTCATCATGTTTCCTTTTAAATTTGGTGTGGCCCCTCTTACAGCAGCACTTCCCTACCATAAGTCAGCAGAGGAAAGGTAATGTTACAGAATATACTGTCTGTTTCTAGCCAATTTCTTAAAACATTTTCTTAAAACAGAGGTATGTGTCAGTGCTTCCACTTACTTGAAATTTTATCTATCCTTCATAAATTGGCCTTGATTGCCTTCTTTTCTTCCCAAGCAACATTTAAACTTTAACTCTTACAACAATTGTGTTTGCTGCTCAGTTGGTGTCATAAAGGTGCTGTTTCTTTTTTATTGGGCTGCCAAAACTTAGTCAACATTGAACAAAAATTTGCCTATGATTAAATCTGTTAGCATCAATATCCATATTGAAGTGTGAGACAAATTTCCCATATAGTTCTGTATTCTCCTAAGTACTATAAAACCAGGAGATTCTTGCAATGTTGCCAAAATACCTGCTTTTAAAGGCCTAATATCTAATAAGTGATTTCTTTGTGGACTTAGAGAAGGGTAATACAATCTAATGTCATAAATATGGAGAACAATGGGTCAGCATATTTTAGTTGCAAAATGGGTAGGTAAAATATTTAGAAAAAAAAGTTTCCATTTGGTTAAAAAATTCTCAAAAGAAAAATCATCAGAAAATACTGTATTGTAAATCTGAAATATTTCCATCAAAAAATTTCTCAGTGACTTACCGTCCATGAATCCAAAGCAAAGTCTTAAGGGACTCTGCATTTGTAGCTTATTGATTTGCCTAGAAATTCTCTGCAGACATCAGAAACATGAGTTTTGGTGAACAAGGTCAAGTTCTGAATAGTTTTGTCTTTGCCACAGTTTTATTTTTATTAATAGCACAATTTCAAAGAGTAGTAAGATAATTCCCTATGAACTCAAATTTCTTGAGGATCAGTTGTTTTTACATTTTCTGCTTTAGGAGCACAAGCTAATACAATTCTATGTAGACATTAAAGGGAAATGGAGTATGATTAATTTTAATTTGGGCTCCCAATTTTTAATGGGAATTTAGAAGCCTTTTCCAGATTAAAAGTGAGATGAAGAAGGGAATGTGAGGTATTGTCCTTCATGATACAGGCAAAGTGTTTCAAGTGTGGAAGTGCTTTAGCCAGATTTAGTTCAAGCAGGATATAAACATCTTAAGCTGACATTTAGGTTCTTGGAAGGTAAATCCCCCTTCTGTGGAGATTATTTCACTTAACAGATGGTATTGTGATACAAGCAGTGTTTGATAACTAAAGAATGTGCTGAGCCAGTCCAGGCTTCAAGGAAGGACTTTCCACAGAGCTGGAATGATGTCCCCAGCTGCTGTATCAGAATAATGCCACTGCCTTAGAGTCTGAGGCACTGGTGTGCTCTGTACTTTCAGCTGTTGGATGAACTGTGCAGACACTGTGAGGCTTCTCCTCCTAAATGTGTGAGACATGCATGGAAAAGCTGCTTTTTACTAAGATTTATAAGGAATTAATATTGATTTGGATACTGTTACTGTCTTACTCCCCTGACTGCAGTTTCTGAGTTGTATTAGAGAAAGCTTAACCGAAACCATACAACAGGTTTGTTATTGAAACAGGAATGAAGAATGGGCTGAGGTATCCTCATTCTCAGAATGAGAAATTGGAGAGGGATCATAAGGCTCTAAGCCTTAAGTGTGGCTCACATACACCTTCCAGTAAAAATTGTGATTAATTTCGCTCATAAGAACAAGCTGCAATATAAGTAGGCTTCATCAGATGCTGCTGCTGATTTACAGATCTCTTTTCCTTGAATACATATTTAGATCTTGGGATGAAGATTTAATTTTTGCTTATTATACATTTTTATTAGTGCTAGTGTTTTTGGCTATAAAATATGGTCTGGTTTAGAATTATAGAATAATCTGCTCTGGAAGGTACCACCAAGGACTTTTAGTCCAGCCTCATGCTCAAAGAGAGCTAATAAAACCAAGCTGCACAGGCACTTCTCTTGAAACCTCAGGTGCTGGGACAAGGTGTTAAGATACTTGAGAGGACAAGTTGTCCTCAATTCAGTGCACACCTGCAATCAACTCTCAGGAGTTCCTTATTGCCAAGACTTCAATAAGAAGTGCTAAAAGAATGTGGCTTTTAAGTATGAGCACCAGTAAGAAGAAAGGTATCAAATACCCTCTCAGTCAGAAGACAGTTTGGAATACTGGATTTTTTGATTCTCTAGAAGATAAGCTTTTACAATTTCACCTTCTATGTGAAAACTTTTTTTCTGTATACAGAGTGGCAGTGTGCATGGCAAAATTAACTGATGACAGGATGGTAGAGGTGAAAGACTTCTCAGTGCTCACTGACAGAGTATGGCACAGTGCTAGGTCTGGTACAAAATTCTCAGGATTTGCAGAGCTACAAAAAAAATTAGCTTGAACATAGGAAATGATGATATAATTTTAAATGGAATCTATATCGTTCTGCACTTGCCTAGAGGCTATTTTTGCATTTCCTTGTGATTTGATTTCTCCTGGGCTAGACTAGGGTCATGGTAGGAGACAAACCAACCAAGAAAGCTGGCAACGGAAGTAAAGGAGTGCTGCATATTAACATTTCAGGATGTGGTGTCTTAGATTTTCAGTTTAGAACTCTTACAGTTTTGCCTGTGTAGAGTTTCAATGGCTGTACTATTTGAAAGTCAAGGACTCTGGCATCTGGACTGAGGGCCTAAGAACATAGCCTGTAAATAAGAATCTATTCCCTGAATTTTCCCCATAAATTGCTAAATTTTTAATTTCATGTGATTTCCTTCCACTTGGATCCACTGAAAGTTTAGAAAGCTGTTCTTACAAGGTTTGTTAGTAGCAGAAATGTACCTGGAAAACCTTTATCTAGTGTTTGACAATATGCCTTTGCAACAAAACTATTCAAGCTTTTGAAAGAATTGTCTTCCAAGATGAAAAAGCAACAATAAAATCAAAATGAGAGACATTGCTCCACATAAACAAAGGAGTTTTTCAAGAATCCCAGTCAGTTGGCTCCTAAATCTTTTTGCTGCTGTGATTTGTGCTCCTGAATCCAAACTTCTGAAAATCTCTTATCTTCTACTGCATCCATCATTCACTATTTTTCTAACAGCAGAAGAAAATGAAAGGGAGAATCTTGTTATGGGAAACGAGCGTGCAGCTGCTGAGGCAGATGAAAGTAAGTGTGCATTTGATTTTTAGTGGATAATATACCACTCATTCCCAATTAGAGCCTGAGACCTTGTCATGCATATTTAAATGTACTTTCCATTTCTTAAATATTTTAAATTTTTTTTTGGTATAAATTAACTTTCTGGACATTCTATCTTTATAGACAGTTGCTGCCACTTCAGTTTGTAGAGTTTAGAGATAAGTTATGCTTTCTACTAAAAATTAATAGATCAAATGATATTTTTTTCCCCCCATGATTTGTTTGTTCAATCAGTGACTGATCTACAAGCACAGAGAAGAAAATTCTTGCCTGCCATAGCAGCTGATGCTGTAGATGGCCAAGAGCATTGAATAGAGTGAAAAAACAGCTGGAATTTTTCTATTTTCCTATGGGAACAAGGACATTTAATTTTTGTAGAGCCAGTCTGTAATAGGAAAAAGAGAGTGAAAAATAAATTCTCTTTCCTACCATCTTAGGCATTAATATTGATGCCACCTTATGAGTAAAAGAACCTAATTTTCCTGCAAGTTATGAGCAATCATTTACACAAAAGGCCATCATCCTCACTCTGGTGTGTCTTCATTGCTGTACTGCTGGTTACAAATGCTGGTTTGGCATTCTGTTTGCAAGTTGCTACTGATTAGTGTTGCACTGACACTAATGGAGTGAAAACTGCTATTTAAGGAAAATAAAAATGTTTTTTAGTTTGGGAAAAGAATCTCATGATCTCCGAATACTGTGTGAAGGTATCTTTCCCTCACTCTGTAATAAGTTGTCTCAACACTCTTCTGAATTCTGTGTCTTAAAGAAAGATTGCAATATACATTTCTAGCTGACCTCTGCTGCACATTTTTTGTATTGCACATTTTCTGTATTTAGTACCCCAAGAAAGTCTCTTGGCAGCAGTCTCTCTCATTACTAGGAAAAAAGCTCACAGCAAAACTGAGCTGGGAAAGTAATGGTAAATGTAGAAATTGGAAAGCATAAAGTTGGTCACAACAATATTGTTATTCTTCTGGGCTGAGCAGAATCCTCTCATTCAATCAGGCACAATTCCAGTTATGAACTCCACATTTTTCTACTTCTGAGTACCTCATCCTAGGATGTCTTAGACAATCCGTTTTCCAACTCCACTCTTATTCTCACTGCTATTTCCTTGGCCCTTACTTCTTCATTTGTCATTTAAAAGAAGATTTCAAAGAAGTAAGTTGTTTTGGATGATATTTGGAAAATACTCAATGCATTTTTATTGGTACTGGAACTCAATTGTCTTGGTTTGGGAAGACAGGTATCTGCCAGATAAAAGCTGGAGTTTGCTTTGGAATGAGAAGTGTAAGCCACGTCCCCCCTTCCCTCTTTTTCAATTATAAACTTACAATCAGAGGCTCTTAGGCAAAGATTTTTGGGAATAGGAAATAGCAGTTCTTTACTAGTATGTATTACAAAGCAACCAGACAAAAACAACCAACCAACCAAACAACAACAACAACAACAACAAAAAAAAAAACCAAACCCAACCAACTACAGCATTAATAACCAAAGACAACAATACCAAGAACCTTGAGGGGTTTTGCTTCACAAAACCCAGGGCAGTTCGGTCTCAGTGTTCCTGCAAGATCTGCAGGGCACTAAGCTGGAACGGTGGAAAGTCCCGGGCTGGTAGCTGAGATGGCAGGGTGTCCAGGCGGCAGAGGCAGAATGTCCCAGCAGGCAGGGGGGTGCAGGGTCACACTGTAGCAAGAGAAGCAGCACAGAAGAAGCCGAAGGCGAGGTAGGGCTGGCCCAGCTCCCGCGGGTGACTGAGAAGGCTCCGGATTCAGGCCGAACCGATGGTAGTAGATATCCCAGGACTGGATTTCTCCGGCCACACCGAAAAACTCTTCCAGCGAAACCGCAGCCCAGCAGCTCTCCCCCTCTCCGAACGCTGAAGACAGGAAAAACTCCCCCTTCCACACACACATTCTTCAAACTGTCTCCTTTGTTTCAGTTAATTGCCCTTAAGTATCCAATACTTGGTCTCCTTGGTAACTTATGGGTGAAAAAATTCTTTAGAGAAAAGAAGGAACAAACTTAACCCCCAACATCAATAAAAATACCCTCCCACCCATTCATAATGCAGGTTGCACCAGAAGAGGTTTAGATTGGATGTTAGGGAAAATTTCTTCACTGAAAGGGAATTCAGGCTTTGGAACAGGCTGCCCAGGGCAAATGAAGTGACCGTCTCTGGAGGGATTTAAAACACACCTGGATGTGATTCTTTGGGATATGGTTTAGTGGTGGGGTTGGCAGTGCAGGGGTAATGACTGGAATCAATCTTAAAGGTCATTCACAACATAAATGATTCCATGGTTCTGTGACAGTAAGACTCCAAACCAGCTCTGAAAAGTACAAAGGGGGAAGCACACACAGACTTCACTTACTGGGAAGTCATGCTCTGGATCTCCCCACATAACCTCTGTCAAAAGAGGCTGTGAGGAGGACAGACCTCTGACATATTCAGTTCAATAACCTTTGTGTTCTGTATTTTTATGATCCAGATAGTTTTCCAGAAGGAGAAATGCATTTTTAATGAAGAAATACCTATTAATTGATTGGGATGTCTGAAGTGTATTCACCATTCAAACATGTTTAATCACTGCAAGTGCTTGGGTTTTGAATTTAATAAGGTAATATTGGTTAAGTACCTCAAATGCTTCTTTTTCATTGCTGCTCCTGGTGCCTGTAGTGCCCCAAACTGCTTGCCATTCATCAGTGGTGTCTGAAAAAAGGTTTTATCAGAATTCTGCCAGAACTTCCTAATTAGCTGCAATTAAAATGTTCCACAGTGATAGCTGAGTTTAAAATGTTCTTTTATAAGCAACAGAACTAATGAAGCTTGGTTTTCTGAGAATTTATCTTACATGCCTATGGAAGCATCTCCATTACTTTGTAAGTCACTCCGTTAAATTTCTGTGCTGTCCACCCTTTTCAGCTTCCCCAGGACATTCTCCAGGACATGCCCTGAAGCTCCTGTGATGCTCTGCTCCTCTCCAGGTCCCACCTGGTTCCCTGGGCAGAAGCAGCTGGCCTTGGCCAGGGCCAAGCCTGCACTCACAGCCCAGCAAGCAAATACAATCCAACAGCTCCACTTACACTCCACTTTCCTTCCCTTTATCCAGCTGGACTTTCTCAGAAAACTCAAAAATCCCCATCCCCAAACTGAAAATCAACAGCACCCCCTCACCCAAAAAAGCAGTCCCAAACCTGCCAAAATTCTTTCTGCCTTTGAGATGTCTTTCAAAGTTTGTGAATTGGCCAGTAAATCAGGAATGCATGACAGTGTGAAAGATGAACAGATGATGTGATGGTAAGTCTGCTTTCATTAAGAAAACAGGGCTGGAAATTCTTGTAGAGCCTTGGTGGTAGCTGTCACTGCCTGGATCTGTTTTCACACAGCCTGCTCTGCTTTAACAAATTATGTATCTCTCATGCCTCTGGCTCTGATGCAGCCTGTCAGAACCCTTCTGTGGAGAACAAGGAAAGGTACTGATTTTTTATTTTAGATGAGAGCAAAACAATTTTCAAAATTCTGTTTGAAACATGAATGCCCTGCCATACCTTTCCTGGAATCTTGCATTCTAGAAATGCTTGGACATTGTTCACAGAAAACAAAGAGGTGGAGTACAAATGTCAGACTGCCACAGTTTATAACTTGGTGAAAACAGTCATTGAAAAAATTATGGTGTTGGGTTCAAGGTTGACTGAGATATTCTGGATGTTTTGTTTGAAATTTCAAAAGAACAAAACCAAAATAAGCATTTGAGTGGGCCAAAAACTTCTGGTAACACCTTTTTTCAAGGAATGTCATAGTATGGAAATGGGGTTTATTTAAGAGGAAGTTATTATATATGTATCTGCTTTTTTTGTTTGTTTTGAAAATCCTAAGTCTACTTAGCAGTGCTTTTTTTCCTGGGTTTTTGTTGTTACTTCAGTTTTCTGGACTGCATAGATTCAATTTTATCTGAGTCAAGCTCTTTTTAATGAGTTGTCTTGGAATGACATCTGGGAGCCTTCATTTAATTACAGGATCAGGTACCACTTTTACACCCTTTGTCTTTTGGCCTTCTCACTGCTGATCAACCTCTTTCGAGTGCACTGTGATAGAGTGCTCCATCTTTACTTGCTGCCTTCTTATCCAAATTACCATCCAGTTTCATATTTATACCTCTTGTAGTTCATAGCATCTAAAAGTAGATGAGAACAATCCTTCTCACTAACGCTGCTGTTTGTAACTGAATAGATGATTGTGACTTAATCATTATTATTGTTGTACAACTAGACACTGCTGTCAGACGAGTAAGTACTTCATATAGGTCATCTTTACTCACCTTATATCACCCTACATTAGTTATTTTTATAAAATTTTCTACCTCTGATGTCTATGAATCATATCTTACATAATTCTTGTTATGTATAGAGCCCCTCTGCCATTTCTTCTGCTGAAAATATCATATCTCAGCATCTTACTTTAGGCTAGTTTGGAAAGAGAGAGCAAAAAATCTTCCACACTGCTAAAAAGGATTTTATCTCCCCATAGCTATATTTTTATAAGGTTTTTTTAATCTTTTCTCATGTTTCTGTATATCAGCATCAGTACCAAATAATAATGATAAATAATGTAGGCTCAGCCAGTACTCCAAATTAGAAATGTAGGCATTAAACCCCTGAACTATTCTCTGTCTCTGTGCACAGGCACGGGAGGCCACAGTGCCTCTTCCTAGATATTTTCTGGTGTATAGTTCTTCCCCTGCCTATAACGGTTAAGCCATTGTTTTCTTATTCCTTATAGATGCTTTTTAGTCAGCCTTGCTGGATGAGGAAAAAAAAACCAACAAAACTGGTGGTTGAATTGTATGAGTGGAGTTTCTGTGTTAACTTATATTTGCAGCATAGCTCTGGCCTGATAATAATTTAAGTGTAATGTGTCAATAGAAGCGCAGATAATTTAAAGGTGGTCCTTTTAGCACAACTGAAATGACCCTGTTAACTTTTCTTTTCCACTATATCTTTTCTCCCTTTCAAAAGTTTTGTAGAGGGTACCTGTGACTCACCGAAGGATGATCCCCCACCAAAGGATTTAGTTTCTCTTCTGAGAAAACTAATTTCAGTGCACAAGGGAACCGAATAAATTTTCAAGTCTTATTACCAGTGATCATACTAGCATCTTCTTTGCTTTTGCACAAGGAATTCTCTCTGCTTTTACAAGGCACATAATGATTCATTGACTGACCAGACCATGAACTGGGCTGATTTGAGTAGATAATGATAATAACTGCACGAAACCCTGTAGATGAAAGCAGAGTTTAGGGTGGTGTTTGCAGAGCACTCAAACACATGCAGTGACCTGCTTGTGTGTTGCTTTGATTATCTGTAAGTTACAGGGGCTGTGCATGGTGCAGAAGCAATGAAATTGCTTCTCCTGGTGAGGTTTGAGTAAAACTTTCCTTTTAGCCAGGACTATGAGAAGTACTGCAGAATAGCTGAAGTGTGGTGGCATTTTTATTTCCATATTGAACTTCTGATTGTGTTAATTGGGCCCTGATTCAATAACACAGCTCCTAAGGATATAATTACAGTTTATTTTATTTTAACCCCCCACCCCAAACCCTCCACCCCTCCCTGAGCTTTGGGAGCCACCACAGCTCCAAACAGTGAGATCACCTCCCAAAGTATAAAGAAATAAGAGTGATAATAGAAAAACTTGGTTACTGTTGCCAATTACTGTTTAGAAAGCAACCATGACTTTGTCCAGCTTATAAAACACATTTCATGAGCTACAGTTATGAATTAAAAAGGGAATTCTCTATCAATGAGACCCTAAATCCTTAGGATAAAAAGAAAATTAACTAAATGCTTGTATGTTTTCCAGGGATATTCCCTGAAGTTAATGTGTCAATTTTTCATCTTAATTGCACCAGCAAACTGGAAGCAGCACTTTCAAACTCAAGTCCTAGTGAGATTACAGATAAAATGTAAGAAATTGCAGAATGGGTCTGGATATTTAGTAAAGGATTACTGCATCTAAAAGGACAGTATTTGAGAAAGGGCAAGGAAGAGAATGCTGAGGGTTGTAGCCATTTGGAATAAGAATCATACATTAAAAAGAGTTGATTGTTCATTCTTCTGGCCACCCCTCTAGCTAAGAATTCACCTTAAAATTCAATATGTTCACTTTTGATGATGCTTGCCTTTGATGCCTAAATTAGGGATGGGTGGTGTACATGAATCTGCCTTTAATTTGGATTGGGATTCTTGCTTTTGAAGAGAATAACCTCATTATCTCAGCTGCTTCTGTTTCAGAGCCTGTCAGCTGGTTTGCTCTCAGATAAAACTAAATTAGAAGATGTGCTCAAGGAGTTCACCTGATGTGCCACAACTATTAATGAGCACTCAGGTTATAAATATGCCAAAATAAAATCCCTAAACCATTGCTGTCTGGATACTGCATTCTCAGAAAAAAAGAGCTCACTTTCTACAGAGATCTGCACTTAAGTTCTCCAACTGACACTGGAGACCTGGCAATGAATTTTAAGTTTGTGTGAGTGACATGAGGGAAATGGATCTCTCTTTTTCTCAACAGAATATTTTTGTTCAAAGATTTTCAGTCTTTTTCAGTCATAAAAATATAGACATCCCCATAAAAGAAAAAGCTCTGTGACTTCAACAGTGGAATTCAACAGGACCTCTTTTTGTTAAGTTCCAAACTGGCTCAACTTGACCTGAATTTGCACTAAATGATATAACAAGTTGTTTATACCTGCTTTTAATTAACTTTGGATATTTGAAGTATACATACACATTAGGAATTGTAAATTCAGGTGGAGGAAATCTGTTATCTGACAAGAATAGCTGTGCTACTTCAGTGAAAAAGGGGAAGAGAATACTCAATTTATTTTCTGATTTAAATGTGAAATTTTTTTCTTCATTCTTTCAGATGTTGACAGTTTCAGGTAAGAGTAATGTCACTGAGTTTTCATACTTTGTGTCACAAAAAAGCAAGTTCTCAATATTTTACTGGGTATGCAAAGTCCACCTCTAGGAATCACAACCAGCAAATCTAAGCCAGTGGTGTCTACTCTCCTTCCCACAATTATTCAGTGAAAGATAGAATTTGCCTAATAGCCATTATTCACATTGCCTGAACGAACTAACTCTACTTCTATTGAAGTTACAACAAATGAATCACAGAATATTTTGAGTTGGAAGAACACACAAGGATCATTGAGTCCAACTCTCAAGTGAATGGCCCTTAGGGGGATCAAACCCACCAACATGGCTCTAAGGAGTTTTTGTAGGAAAGAAGATCCCCTTAATTAAAAGGAGATACCTAAACACAGTAATAGAGCTAATCTTCCTTCTAACTGTGCCTCCTGCTTCACAGTGGTTCCCCACCTTTCTCTTGTGAGGATTTTTTAGTTTTGCTTTCTTGTCTTGTCATTTCCACACAGACACACACATAACAGCACAATAGCAAAACAGAGTGCTGCCATCTGGTCCAGCCCAGCGAATCTATCTGTAGCACACCATGGTCCCACTTGCAGGAAATTTGCTTGAGCCAAATTTAGTGGTGTCATAAGTGGTGTAAATAACATTCCAGTAAATCGGTGCAAGTCATCTGTCACCGGTAGGGACACGAAAGAACCACACTCACTCAGGTTCAGAGGTGAGCAGAGAAAAAGAGAAAGTTTATTATCATTTGGGATTTAAATAGGATTTGGAGTTTGGTCAAGGATTGGTAGATGAGAGGAACACCTTTCTGACCCTAGTGGTCAGTTCACCAGTCCACCACAGACTGGTATGAAAACAATCTACTTGTTTATGTTACATTCGTGAGAGACTCCACTAGAAATACATAAATAGTCATCAGAAGGCTAAAGAATCAGGGCAACAGTCATCATGAAGGCAATTTCGACACTAGAAAGTGGGTTATAATAGGAAAGGATCCAATTTAGGTATGCAATATAATGGAATGTCATGTAGCTGATCACTTCTATAAATTATAAATTTAGGCTCTAAATTCACAGTGTGGAAGGCTGCATCTAATGGCATTCAACTTAAAACAAGGCTCTTTTCATGCAAAACTCCCAAAAACTCCATAGAAATTAAAGAGGAAGACTATTTTTACTGATGATCACAACTTCAATCACAAAACAAGGGAACTCAAAGGGAACAGGATGTGTGGTGTGGGAGCTGTGTGAAAGAGTAGCAAAGCCTTGTTACATATGTTTTTTAAAAACAAAACAGAGAGTTTGACTTTACTGATCTACTGATGAATTCTGCTCTTCATTTCCATTTGAGAACTGTCCCAAAATACTGCTTTATGCTCTTAATTCTCCTAATTAAACCCATTGTTTTGTACCTACACTTAAACTAAAAAGTTATTAAAATAAAATAAAAATGAACGGACCAGATTAAGAACACAGCATGTTAGGGTTCAAACCCAAAAATTTTAGATTCTGCAAATGGTGGATGTATTTCACCCAAGTTTAGGTGCCTATTCTTTCCCAGACCCTGAAGGGAAATATCTGTCTCCTGAGGTTGATCCTCCCTGCTTCCTCCAGTGGCCCAAAGCAGGCCTTTCACATGGTTCAGCCCAGCTTTCTCTGTTCACTTCAAAAGAAGCTCCAAGTCTGACTTGTGCACAGTGCCTTTCACATTTCCAGCCTGCAAAAGCCTGTTCTAGTCCAGATTATGGCATATTTGACAATTTGTTTTATATTTAATCTATCCCAGTCTTAAGGAACTGGTAAAAATCCATGGCTTGGGATGTTGTTAGGCTTGGGTTTAATGCACTGAGCCAGGGCTGAGGTTTAGTGCACTTAGGCTTGGGTTTAATGCACTGAGGATGACAGAGGCTGTAGCTACATCAGCTTGAACGTGGGATGATAAAAAGGATCTGTGGGGTGAGGCTGGTGGCACTGAGGATCCAGTGGCACTGTCACAGGGCTTTTGTGCAGCTCTGCCTCTGTGCTATGGTGAGCTCAGGCACAGCTGGTGGGAGCAGTGTAGGTGTAAGACCAGCCTGACTAGAGGAAATGATGCTGTGGGTTGGTGGGTTACACTTGAACCAAGCAAGAATATTGGAGCAAGGCTAGAGCTTTTAAAACTGTCCTCTAGCATGATGGAGGCCTTGTATGCTGCTGATGATGAGGAAAAAAGTTATTGAAACCTCTTATTTGAGTGCTTCATTCTTTGATAAGGTGAATATTTCACAGAACAGAATTCCCTATTTCTGCTTCAGTACTAAGCCTGGATAGCAGACCATCTACAGTTTGTTTTCTGTCTCTGTTTCTGATGCTATTTGGGAAAGTGATTTTTGGAAAACACTACAACTTTGCCTTTCATATCCATGACTTAGTACTTAGAAATAAAGATAAAAGTCTGCCCTTTTGGGCAGCCAGCTGGGAAAGGATTATCATAGACTACACTCTGTGAACTACTAAAGTATATAAACAGCTTCTTTTTTTCCCTATGCTTTTATATCATTTATTCTTATCACAGTTTTGTGTGACAGTGACAAACTACAGGAAATTAATGTTAAGTTTTTTGTCTTCAGTATTTAAGCAACTTTTCCAATCTTTCTTTTTAGTGGCACTTTCAACAAATTGCCAGGCAGATACTCTGTTTATGACAAGATGATGAAAGAGGAACATGTTTAAAGCCAAATAACAGCAGGGATCCACCTCAGGTGTCATTGTTGTAATGTCTGCCCAGGTGTCTAGTCAAAAAGACTGATTCATTTTTGCCATTTAGCTCTTCTCTGTGAAAGGTCTGTGTGAGAATTCATGATAAATGAGGCTGAGGTTTAACAAATGTTCACCACAAGAGAAAACACAGTCTTGTGAGTCAGAGCCCAGCAGCAGGTAAAGGTCAAGGAGAAAATGTGCTTTATTCTGAGAGCTTTTCGTGGGCTGACTCAAAAGCTGCTGGTCTGCTGTGGTTCAACTTTATGATATCTTAAGTATCTTGCCCTACTCTGTTGTGCTATTGTGGCTGAAGATGCTTTAAGCCACAGGTATTTTGTAGGGGAAAAATGAGCTGGTTGCACAGCTAAAGCACCACTGCTTAGAAGAAAAAAAACAGCAAAGAAATTGTGAGAAAAGTGCCGTTTCTTTTGGCACCACGTGGTTTCTTGCAAGCCAAAATAAATGGAAATTGAGAGCAGCAGCACTGAAGAGCAGTACAATGAAGGTGCTGCTGCAGGGCAGCTGACATTAGCTCTGACCTCTGGCCCATTATTGTGTCTTCACAGATCTTGTTTCCTTCTTCAGCCTGTTATGTCTATGAATAGCTGTATTCATTTGATCAGTTTGGCTGTTTCTTAAATAAAAGCATCTGCTGCTTTCTCCCAAAGCCAAGCTTTTGATAAGTTGTATGACTGTCCTAAATGACTCTTAAAAATTGAGCTATTTTCGTCCATCATATATCAGTGTTTCTTCTGCTTTTGGCACCTACTTGATACTATGCTTTCCACAGGTTTTTGTCTTTCATCTGGGGTCCAAATCATCAGGAAAAAGATTATATTCACTTTTTTGGTAATTGAAAATGTAGCGTATCAGTTTATTAACATGGGAAATACCCAAAATTGACTTTCTAGTTATAAAAAGAAAAGAGTGAAAATATAAAATATGAATAGTGAATTTAAATGAAAGGATGTAGACAAATATAATAAAACACTAATATCTGTATGCTGTCTTTACCAGGGAATGTTGATTTGGAAGGCTGGCAGCAAATTAACGTTGATCCAGCTACATGCCATTGATAATTTCAATAGAAATGGAGTTTGGTGGAAAAAGATTATTGCTCTTGGTGAGAGACGTGTTCTCAGTTCAATCACAGGCAAAATAGAAGTTTTTTCTTTTTAAGCATAAAATTAGCACTTCTCCCTCAAAATATTGAATTACAGAACAGAAGCTCAGACCAGAGTTCTCCTGATTACCAGTGTGCCTAAATTATTACATTTTCTGACTGTGTTGAAGGTCTCCCTATTCCAAATAAGTCTTTCAAAACTGGTAATGCTTCCTTGAAGTACTTGAAGTTCAGTAAAAAGACATATTTTAATAAAGACAAAAAACTGGTTTTCAAATAAGCCATCTGTTGATACAAGAGAGAAAGCAGGCCAAGGTTTGTCAGTAATGGGCATATTAATGTTCATTACCTGCATTTTTCCGTATTTTCATCTGCTGTTTACTGATTGTTAAGGGACTGGAGAGGGTTGAGTTGCATTTTATTCTATTGCCTTTCCATCTTCACCAGTCAAGGGTTTCACTGATGTAAATAAATAGGATTATCTGAAGGTCTTATGCAGCTTCATAAAGCTTCTTCAAATTCCTTGTGATTGAATCCTGGAGTATTTCAAATAATTTCAAATAAGTCACACTGGCCTTTGTCTTCTTCCTTCTGCTGCATCTGTTGAAGTACTTAAAATAATGAAGATCTTATTTGGGCTTTTTCTGGCACTTCTGGCACTTTAAATGTAATTTTTGCGTTTGCCAACCAGTATTTCAACTGCTGATCAATATTTGTATATATAATATGAACTGAACTCAAACATAGCTTAATATAGATTGCTTGACCAGCTCAAGGAGCAATTTTATTTTTCAGCTATGTATCAGTTTCTATGTGACTTCCCACCAAAGGTTGCTGGAAAACATTATGCTCTGTTTATGCAAGGTTAAAGATGTAAATCCTGTTGCCAGTCTTTGGCCCTTCAGTAAGATTGTGGGATGCTGCTGCTTTGATGTTACATGTTCAGAGAGCTTTATTCCTTAGCGCTATTTGCTAGATGCAAATAATCTGCATTGTTTATAGGGTCATGGGCAGGGTTGCAGTGCTGAATGGTCTATCTTGTCCATCTCATTTGTGTCAATTTAAATCGTTTATTATTTATGCCTTGTTACACACTCATTACTTTTTTAGCATTGGCTTTTTTGGCTTATTATTAATTTTTTAACCACTTTGGTGAAAGGCACTGTAATTGGTCCACTCAAACAGTGCCAACTGTAGAAATTAACTACATGTACAACTCTCAATGAACAAGCTGATTATGTTTAGCTTATAATCAAAAGAATATTTTTTTTCTAAGAGAAGCCTAAAACTTGCATGTTTGTTTTATATTTTGTGTTTGCTTCTCTGAGCAAGATTACTTAAAGAAAATGGAGCTAAGAATATGAGGTGCTTCAAGCATGAGTTAAACTGCCATTGGTAGTGATGTGGACTTCGTGAATTCTCTGAGAGTGGTGAAATAGTAAACTCCTTGACAGCCTTCTCAGAAAGCCACATGTCCTTGCTTGTGTGGGTAAGCACTGAACTGATGCTTTAATATCACTAAAGGTTCTAAGTATTTCTGGGAAAAAAACGGTTTATGATCCCATTCTATTAAGAAATATGGAACTCTTGCACACTTGGAAATGAGTTTAAACAGAATCCACTGAGGGAATGAGTCAGTTGCTGCAGCTGCCACAAATTCTCGCTGTGAGTGCAGTCAACCCTTTCCATTGGATGAGGCCGATCTCTACATCTTATGAAATACAGTATATCAGATACTGCTGCCAATGTACATATATCTGGTCTTAAAAGTGGGTCTTTAATTTTTAGATGTTCCATCCAAAATCCCCAAACACCTAAATGGTCTAGATATACATCCCTAACAGGTTTCATGTAAGCTGGACAACAAAATTCCTAACAGATGTTTCTACCAAATATGCTGTCCACCAGGGCAGAGGAAAAAGGTCAGAGAGTTAGAGGAACATGTAATCACCATTCTTAGATGCATTTCTGCAATTACAACACAGTGAAGAGAAAATATGAGTTTGCAGAGTTTCAAATGTTTGCTAAACATTTGAAATTGATTTAGTCAGAATAAATACATTCTTCAGTAAGTGCTTTCCTGTGTTCAAGTAAGATTCTAGTTTTTGTGACATAGGAGACAGAACTATAGTGATTTAATGAACTACTTCACTATAACTGCCACTCACAAGGCAAAATATGCTGCTATTTTTTGTTATGTCAGTATTTATCCAGTAAGGGCACTGGGGTTGCTAATTAATGGTATACAATAAACACAGAGAGTAGCAGATGGTCCTTTTGATTTTCATCAAACCCTCCACAGATACACGTTCCACAAACACATTGAGGATTTTTATTGCTTTAATTTGTGGGCAATCTGAGGCATGCTGAAGTCTGATTATTTTTCAGTGGATGGAATAGTCAGCACTCTCTAAAATTCAGAGCTCTACAAGATCATTTGATGATTACCAAAACTGTTGGGTTGTGATCATGATTTTAATAGAGAACTGCTTAAACAGATATAGAAGTCATTAAAAAAAAAAAGGCAACACATTTTCCACATGTTTGTTTTCTACCCTAGTTCTGAACGTTTACTCTCTTGGTCTCTTGCTCTCACGATATGCTTTGCTTGTACTTTTGTATCAGTGTGCTCTTGTATCAGACAAAACCAGTTACTTTATGGTGCAGAGTAAATTCATTAACTAATTTTCCGTTCCCCAAGTTCCATTAGAGCACGTCAGTGCTGTATATTTGATGCTTCAGTGATGAATCCTTTTTGCAGTAAGAATTGAAATAGTCCCTACTGTTGTGTTACGAACAGGCAGGCTCTGTTAAGGTCTGTTATTGACCACTCCAATGAGACCAGGTGCTGAGCTTTGGCATCATGTTGAGGTGAGTTAAGGCTAAGCAACACAATCTGGCTTGGCTTCTGACAAAGTGAAAACAATATGGAAGCAATATTATTCTATTAACTGATTTTTTGAGGCATCTAAAATTAGAAAAGCTTTGGGATTGGCACTGGCAACATGTTACAATATGAAGTACTGCAAAGGTGCCAGAAATTATACTTCTGGAAGCAAGGATAATGTAATATGAAAGTTTTCTTCTGTTTTGTTATTTTGGCCCTTTGAATTTCTCTGCTATAAGAGCTCTGTCTGGTTAAAGAAGGAAGTAATACAATGTGTACTGCAATTTTTTGTCATAATGATTTTGTTCAAAGACTTAATATTGTTCAGCCTATTATCCCTGGCTTAAAATGGCAGCTGAAAGGCCCTGAGCACAGGGTACCTGAGTAAGAGTCTTTGCAGCGGACTCTGTCTCCTGCCAGTATTCTCGGTGGCACTGATTTAACTGAGGGAAAATCCCACTGCAGTGGAATTTGTTCAGGTTTTCTGCAGAATAGGTGAGAGCAGAGTTCAGTGGTCTCAAATTCCAGTTAATAGTTGACATCCCTTGCTAGAAAGAAGTCGGCAACTTCTGTTTTGAAGTGGACTTCATTATCTGCAACATAACTTTTAAAACATGTTAGCCATTATCTTTGAGAAACTTTGTCTTTAATCTCTGAAGGTCTGTTTTGTAAATATCCTGGGTTTAGTGTCTTTTGGAAGAGCTTTTGTCTTACTGAGTAGCACTTAAGTTAGGAAGTGGAAAACTGTATTGCTAAGGCCTAATGAGGACATTTTGTGTAAGTTCCAAAAGAATCAAAATGCTGCAAACAACGAGGTTATACAGCTAAAGTCACAAATGATCATAAGCTCAAGTGCTGAAAGATTGCTGCTGCCTGGCTTCCCACTGAACCATTTATTACTTACAAAAATTGCACTTTTACGACCCTCTTTGATATGCTTCTCTTTTCATGTTTGAGTAGTGTTTACTATTGCCTGTTTACTCAGCTGTGCCTAACTTTGTCTGAAATTTTTAATACAGCGGCTCTCACCTTTCTCTGGAAATGCATCTTCTGTTTCTTTAACTGTTAATTCACACCAAGTCCTGGAAACTATCTATTCTCTCACCTCAGCAGTGTAAATTCTTCTGCTGTTATAAGTCTGTAACACTAACACTGCAATCTGTCTGAAGTTGCAAATTTCCTCTAATGTTGCAGCCAGTTACTCTCATCTCTCAGGAATCTCTGAAAATGAGTAGCTGTGTATCTCCTGTCAGCTTTGATGCTGCATCACAGACAGAAGCCACATTCCTTGCTAATACCACCAGCAGTAGTAGTAAAGTATTTATTAAGGTCTTTTTAGAACTAAAGGTGATCACCATATAGCTGTAAGCACAATTAACTGCTCACCAAAATTCTAGTTAGAATGCTTAGGACTTTGCTCCATCTTCTTTCTTTAAACTCTTGCACATAAAGCCATTTCGTACCAGGTGGACAAGTTTTTTATATCGATATGAAAATGTATTTTTGCCTCAGTACTTTGCATATCATTCTTATATCAGTCTCAAAATGTCCTTTATAAGGAAAATAAGCACATGAACTGGTCAGTTTGGGCAGAAGAAGGCCATGTGGGTTGTGCAGCAACAGACAATTTATAGTTCAGTGTCCTGGGCCTTATAAAATTCCTTATAAAATAGTTCCAGTTATATCAGATACCAGTGAGTTTGACAAAATACTCCACACAGCACCACGATACAGGCTTGACAAATACCCTTCCTAAACCCCAAGAAGAGTTCCCAGAATATATCACTGGTGCATGCCGACATACCACTCTGCCATTGCAAATGAAGTCTCCTTCAGAGTATTCAGTCAGCACCCTCTCAGCAAGTTACTTTCAGTTTACACCCTGCAGCACTTGAAGAAAGTGTATATTTAGACAGTGACAGAACAGCAGTTTCAGATAGGCAACTTCATCTTGGTTACTTCCCTAAGGTACCAGATTTGCCAATTTATTAATGCCCCTTGCCTGTAGCAATTTCATACTTGGTTTGTCAAGCACATTTGTTATGTACGTTCAGGCAAAGACTGTGATAATGAAAAATACCTTATCCTGAAAGTTCTTACATCTCTTCAGTTCTAAACTTAGAACTGAAGTTTTGCCATGCAGCAGTAATTGATATTGAACTCTTAGTGGTTTTCTAACTGAAAGTTATAGAAGATTTGGAAGAGGGGAAAGCAGTGAGGAAGAAGCAAAAGTATCTAAGGTTAAGTGAGACAAAGGTCACAGGAAAAGGCAGTGATAGGGACAAAAATACGTAGCAGAGAGGAATGTGTTCTCCATTTGGAATAAAGGTCATAGTGAATGCCTCTTTGTCAATGGCTGTCCCTGTGTGAACAGGAATTGTGTACATAATCATATACATACTTTATATATGTCACGTAGTCTCGGGTTCAGTTCTCTCACCCAAGATTCAGGCGGTTAAAAGTCTTTTGCCCTCTGAAAGCCCTGAGCCAGATGGAGAATGAAATGCAGTCTTCAAGGTCCCGTTTTTCTTGATTTCTCACATTGTTTATTGTTTCTTATCTTACAATGTTCTCTGTGCCCGGCCGAGGTCTGTTCTGCTGCTCAGATACAGGACAACTCCCTCCATGGTGGAACGTCGCAGCCTCTTTATACAGAAAATTACGTATCACAGATTTACAGTTATGTTCCAATCCCTATCACCTGTACTAAAGGGGTCAATTGTACTCTGACCCAATCTCCTTAAACTACTTTGTGCCACCATCACGAGAAGATGGAGGCCAGGGGAGAAGAAGGAAGAACCCAGGGCACCACCCTAAATCCTCCATCTTGTCCCCTTGCACCTATGTTCTATAAAACCCAAAATTACATAGTTTTTCACCCCGTGCTAAGCTAAACTACTGTTTTCACACCTTTGTGGTTTGTAATTCTTCTCTCAATGTTGGAAGCCATTCCCCTGGGCTGAAGTCAAAGGCTGTGTCCTCCTGGGCTCTGTGCCAGGGTCTACTACAACCACCTTGTACAGCTCCAGGACGCCCCTATACAGATGCAAGACCCTCTTGCTCAAGTTCCAAACTTCTCTGCTGAGGTCTGTAGCCTCCCAGGGCACCCAGAGGAATCCCCTGGACTCCAACAATGTATCATCATATATTATATGTATAAATTATAATAAGTATATATATAATGCATATAAAAATATATTCAGATTGAATTGCCTTCTTGGATTGACTAAAAAATCTTACTTTCATCCATCTTTGCATTCAAAACAAAATCAACAGGGCAGGCTTCCAACAGAGGAGCAGCAGCCTTTTGAGGCAATGAAGTTACTGTGAAATTGCATCAAAAAATGGACTGGTTTTAGTGTAGTGACTTAAGGGTTATAACATGATCTAAACCCTTATTGATGTGAGAGAATAGGTGACAAAGGAAACTACAGAATTGTTCAAAATGGGGTCATTTGCTTTTTAGCAAAGGCTCCTGTCCAGCAAGGGTCAGCCAAATCAAATGGTTTGGGAAATTTAGGAAATGCATTAAAATTTGTTACTTCACCATATCTAGAAGGATATCTAATTCTCCTAAATCTTGAGTCCAGAAATAATAATCCAATAATCAAGACTACATATTGTGGCACTTTACAAGAGCTTACAACGGATTAGTGCATCCCTTGAATGCTGTAGAGGAACAGTTTCTTCACAGAAGAGAAAACAGGCCAATGCTTATTTCCAGGAGTTTTTCTGATAAGCTTATTTGGGGTTTTTTATCCCAACTTTACTTCTGGGTAAATAGTGAGTGTGCTGACCTCAAAGAAAGTTATGGACTCTTGAGATTATTTGAAAAGAAGATTGTAAACTGTAGTCTAGCAAGCAGCACCCCCTATACCTGTCCTGGCACTAGCCAGGCATCCACAGCAGCATGTCCTGTTTGTTGTTTGCTTGAAATGTGCAAAATGCTTGGAATCATTTGCTTACATAGATATAATTTTTCCAAAGCAAAGATTATTGCAGCTGAACTGGTTTAACAAGGGCCACGGATATTTCTGGAAGTGTTTTGCAGCCCATGTGGGAACGATGGATCTGGAGATAAGTTAAATAGAGTTAAACACAGAGAAAAAAAATTTAAAAAACTATTTAAAAAGTAAAAAAGCAACCAGACTCATTACTGAATGAATAGGCCCAGGATGCAGAATAAGTAATTTCTGTTCCTCTAGCTCAGTTACTGCTTTTGGTTTTCTTGTCTGTTCTGTAACAATCTCTCTTGAGATTTTGACTATCCTGCAAGCAGCTCTAGTTGCTCCCAAAATTCAGCAGAAATGTACATTTATCTTCCAAAATCTGGTTTCTCTGGGTAAAAGTCTGCTTTGAGAGCAGCTTTTGTTATTGCCTGATATTAGTGGATTCAGACATGCAGTCCATGCTTTAAACAACACAATAATAGTGCCTCATCTGCAGCCAAGCAGTATTACCAACATTTTGAGAATCAATGAGATTCTGATATTGTGTTTATTTTTTTTGGAGAAAAATAGCTACTTGAAAAGCTCTTGGGGTCAATTCTCAGCTGGTTCAGCCCCATTCCATTGATCCTAATGTTTCAGAGGGAATGGAAGCTTTGAGACACTGACAGCACAAATCATCATATGCAAAGACTATTCCAGATAAGGTGGTTGTATAAAACAGATAAATTAAATATCATGGTGGTTAATTATTGCTTGAAAATTCCATTTTGTCTTACACAATCACTTATTTAACATCCAGTCCCCCTTTTGCCTCCTTCTCTTGAATTGCCTAACATCCTAAAATTAGTCACTTATGATTGCAAACATGGACTCAGAAGAGTGGCCTGGATCTGTGGTTATGGTCAAACTGCAAGGAAATAAGAAGAGGAGAGGTGCTGACAAGTGATTTAAGAGTTCATTTTTTGTAACTCCCATTTTACAGAAGGCTCACACAGCACTGGCATGCTGCACCAGCTCAGAACAATCTCTGAGTGAGGGGAAAGAACTTTCATGTGCAGAACTTTTATTACTTAGAGGAATATTAAAACAAGATAGAGGTGACAGTTTTATAGCTGCCTTTTCTAGGGCTTTATTGGTACCATTTCTGTAGTCAGGAGAGAAGGCATAATCGTATTCCTGACACCATCCATATGCTGACTTTGAAGGAGCACTTTTTGCCAATGAAAACAAAAGGGAAGTAACTGAAATTTGTTTTTTTGTTTTACCCACTTACATTGAGAGTCAATATTAAAAAATCCCACCCCACAACATTGTCCAAGGTTCACAAAAAGCAGTGTAAAGCTGTCTGATGTTTCAGCATGTGCTCAAAGAACACTCAAAGGCATCTGCCTGGGCATTCAGTGGCCTTATGAACTGCTGGGTTTCAATGGTATTTGGAAAGAGGAAAGCAATGCAGCATGACTGACCCTGTAAATACTCTTATCTAAAACAATTTTCAGGAAAGGGTTAAAAAATGTCAGCTTAAGTGGTGTTTTCTAATGGAAAATAGTATCAGTGATATTATAAGCTGTGACATAAATGCTCCATGGATCAATTGATTGTCCAGTCCACAGCCTCATCATTTTTTGGTGTGATGAACTGTTTGTTTTGTGGTATAAAACCAACATCAACTGCAATTATCACTTAATCAGACTTGAGCAATAGAAAGTATGTGATGGGCTGCTGGATCCATTAGGAAGTTTGATCACTTCATCAATATAGCAGGGCAAGATTATTTTGAAAACCGCTGTCCTTTCTTTTATAAAACATGCATCGTTTGTCTGAGGCAAAACCAAGGTCAGGCCTAAATTATACATGAAAGTATTTTATTATCAAAGCAGCAGTTCTAAGGCTGAAATTAGGATATTACTGAGTTATGCAAACAAAGCCAAACATAATACAAATAAGTGTCAGTGACCTATGCCATTCTTTATAGAGTGTTTTAATCAAATATTTGGGCAAATTAATAAAAACTTTCTAAGCAGTTGTCTGATACCCAAATTCACCTTTCCTATCCAGAGCTTCATCTCTAAATTTGAATAAATGAAGTTTATCGAAGAGTGCTGGAGCAGCCTGTTACTATGAAAAGAGAACACAGTTGTTAGTGAATAAACTAAAAGACAATATCTACAACTGCAAAACATATTATGAAAAATTTTACAAGAACATCAGAATCCTGAGTAGGAGAAAGATAAATCACTCTGGAAAGTGAGATATTTTAAATTAATGGTGGGTTGTGGCCTTTGAAATCGCTGCACGTGAGGTCTTTGAATGGATTCAGGCCATAATATTGGTATGGTTATATATTGGTGATGTCTTAACTGTATTCATTAATCTTACTTTTAAATCTTCTGATAACATTTATGATGGTTCTTCACTTTGAAGTAGCTGCAAAGACTTTTTTAATGATAAGAAGTTTCAAATTAATGCAGAGCATATATAGCTGAGCAGTTGCACAGATAAACATACAGGAAAATTTTACAGTTTTCACATAAAGGAGTAAAAGCAGCAGCAAAAAATGAACCAAGTCAGGAACAGCTGTTTTCTTCATGAGTAGCACTGACTGAAGTAGTCATGAAGGGTCTTAATACATAACGTGCTCTCCATGGACCTGATTGAAAGCCTATTTATAAGGCAATGGGAACCTTTCAGTCAATTCCCAGCTGACTTTGAATTAGATCCAGTAAATTACGACTTGTTTCTCATGTGCTAGTGTGTCTTCAGTTTAGCACTATTTTAAAAAAAAGTCTAATTTTTTTTTTCCATCTAAATATTATTAGGCCTGTTGCAGTTCTAACACGTCTTTTATGCCACTGAAAAATCTGAGAAAACAAAACAAAACAAAACAAAAAAACCAACCAAACAAAAGAGAAAAAACGTATTATGATAGATAACCATACTAATAGCATCTTACAGATTGGGGCAGTTTGGAAAGAAAAATGGGCAAAAACTGGATTGGCAAAGAAAACCAAAAGGAGTATATATATAAGTAGCAAATGCTAATTTTGACATATAAACAGAGTTAATTTCAAATACTCTCATGTGTCTGTAATAGTTAGCCAGCAACATAATTCTTCAGAAAGATCAGTGTCATTTCTATACTACATAAATGAGCCAATTGGACTCAAGGTTTAATTAATTTTATATACTGATTTAAACAATTAAAAGTGGTTAAAAAATACATTTACACAATGCAAAACCATTTCTGTTAGATAACAGTGAAATGAAAAATATGACCTGCCAATTAATTTGGAAGACTCTTGTAGGAGTAGAATCCTGAAAGTCTTAGTATTCCAGAAGAAAATATTCCTCTAAAGACTCAAAATGACCATAGCTTCAATTTCAAATTATAAATTATCCCCCTCAATACAAGCTGATTCATCTGTAGACTCAGTATTAACAGAAACATTTCAACAAAAGATAAATACTTGGCAGAAAAAGCTTGCTTCTTAAAATGAGAAACACTGTGTATTGCATTTAGTTTGTCGAGGACATTATGATAAATAATTCCTAGCTTAAAGCAGGGAAGTGTGACTAAGTGGTCTGAACAACCAGTGGCAATATCCATCCTAATGACTTTCCCTGTGCTTGCATAATCTCTTCTGAAAGTGTAGCCTTGCTCATACTGAAATACAAATGTGATAATTGACATTTTCAATCTAGGGCAGCAGAGACACCTCGGCAAACAACATGTTCTTAACCGCTACAGGGGAGGTTTTGGGTGTGCATAGATGTTCTCATGGCATATGGCAAGGAAATACGTGTTTTATTTGGTCCTTTGAAGAATCAGGTTTGCTCCCAGAGATAAAGATTTCAGGAGAGTGTCCTATGAACACAAGTAGCCATTGAAAATACTTTGCTTTCTCTTGCCCTCTCCAAGAACAGCAGAAAGGGGCATGGAAGGAATCTGTATCTTTGTGTTTAAAATTAATATTTGCCCAGCTAAAAAACAAGTGTTGAGAGAAGATCTTCCTGTTTTCTATAAAAACTTGAGGGATGAACACCATGGAGGTTGGAAGAGCTATTGCAGATGATGGACAATGCTGGCATAACAAAAAATGAGTCTACAGTGTCCCTGAACAAATTTATGGTGGAAATTATGAAGAACTATGAATGGAATTAGGATCTAGAGTCGCTATTCACAGGGGCAGAGGGGCCATTTGGTGTTAGGATGGATTTTATTGTGCTCAGAATTATGCAATGTGCTTGTCTGCAATAGCTGATGGGATGGCTCTGTGATGTCTGCAGTGCTTTGCCTCGTCATTTCAGAGTCATTGTGCCTAAAGAAAGTAGCTGCCTGTGGAGATGCAAGCCAGAAGACAGTGACAATTTTTTAGCTAGGCTGAACTTAATGATCACAAGTGTAATCAGGCTTTGAGTTTAATCTAGAAGATGATAGGTAAAGGATGACATGATTTAAGCATCAAAGCCATGCCTGTTTTTCATGACAATTATTTGTTGACAGGTGTGTTAGTACATCAGTTGTGAGAAAGACCGCTTTCATCCTCCTAGATAAAAAACAGACATTGCAGCTGTGCACTGAAACCTTACCAAATTTTAAATCAGTATTATATGTAATTAAATTGAGATGTTTGGCAATTTAAGGATCCCACTGAAATCTTATAAAGGAAAACCTGATGCCTAATGTAAGAAATAAAATACAAGTTCCTGAACTCAGTTGAGTGTTGTTACTGTAAAGTGCCTTCTTGGTTAAATACTATTTACCTTGTACCTATTGTAAGGCCTTCTCTGTTAAATACCGTTTACTACATACCTATTGTTATTGTAATTGAAAATGCCTTTCGTAAATGCTTGCTCTGTTAAATGCTACTTACCTCGGACCCCTTTCCCCCTGCTGCTCCCCACATGGCAACCCATGACACCAACAGGCATGCAAAAGAGGAGAACTCCCACGTGCCTTAGCACCCAGCAGAAGTGAAATTGATATCTAAAAACTCCGAGAGCAAGCGAGCCATTGCCCAGACCGGACTCCAAACTACATCAATGAGCAGAGAAAAGCATCGGACTGCCTGCTGAGACTTCGTGTTTTGTCACTGTGAGTTGAACAGCACCCTCCCTGCATGACTACCTTAGACCTTCCAACCACCTGGTGTCTTCCCAGGGACTCTGGCAAGGACAGAAGCTCCAGCTCTGCGTTGAGGCAAATCTAAACGCCTCGTGCTCTAGCAGCCGTGGCGTGGGCAATGGGCCCCCACCAAGAGCTGACCTCAATAAACGCATTGGAAAGGAGCAGGTCTCCTTGCCCATTCATTCTACCTAAAAAAGCAGAAACACATTTTGTAGGCCCTGTTACAGTGCTAGTCAGATAACACAGCTATAATAATCACTGGTTCCTACGAGTCTTTCGGAGTTTAGAGTTTGTGAATATCTTTCTTGGTGTGAAAAGAGGTGTTTAAATTGCTTCCTCTTTCTCGAATTTTATCTGATCTCAAGACAGAACTTTAACTCAGAATTTTTGGACAGGAAGTCTTTTCATATCTGCATCTCTGCGAAACTTTTTTTTTTTTTTTTTTTTTTTTTAATTAAACAATCGGAAGACCAATGCAATTCTATTAGTTGTATCCATTTTCAAATACTGATTCTGAATGATTTTGAACAGGAACTCTTAACTCAGTATTATGTGATACTCTTGAACTAAAAGTAAGATCTCCCTTACTCACACAAAATATCTTACTTATTGTTACCATGTCCAATCAGACTGGTGTTTAACATCACACAAAAATCCCTTCTATGTTTACATAACAAAGTACTTTCCTCATCCAAAAATTCCTTCACCTGAAACTTGGACTTCTTCTTCAGAAAAAATTAACATTTTTACCAGATTATCACTTTTTTCATACAAGGAAATTAAGAGCAGATAAACGGATAACAGGGTCTTGTTCCTTATCTGGAGAGGAAAAGACTTATTCTTGACAGGTGCATGAAATAATACCTTTCCAGGTAGGAAATTGATCTATTTAGAGAGTTAAAATTTAACCTATGCTAAGGTTTTAAGAAAATCAGTAAGGTAAAGGTTTGACTATGAATAGAACCAGAAGGAAGATTTGGGTTATTAGGATTCTTTGCTCCTAGAGGCCACATGCCAGGATACAGGATTTGGAGCTGCACTCCTCAGGGCCTAGGTGTCCTAATAGTATAATAGCTGTTGAAAGAAAGACAAAATAGTTATGAAATATAAGAAAATAGAATAAATAAATGTATGTGGTTTTCCTTTTATTTTCTATGCACCTGGTTCTAATCTTTGGTAGCAGCATTGTTGTCCTGGGTTGTAGTGTAGGATGTGCACCAAGTATTCTATCACCATCTTCATGAACTGTTGAATCCAATTGTTGGAGCAGTGCACTTCCTGGACCCCTTTCCCTCAGGGCTATCTTCTGCTAATGGCCCATCAGATGCCTTGCTCATGACTCATAGATAACACCCTCTGGAGTTATCTCTGTTTAATGGGCCATCAAAGACCCCCTGTATGACTCATTATCCCATTGTGAGATGCTCTGCCCAGGGGGAGGAACCAAGCATTCCCACCTGGATATAATCTGGGATTTGGACAGTACAAGGGGTCCTTACGCACTGGATTCCCAGAGGACTCGAGCTACCAGACCTTTCTATGGGATCACTGCTTCAGGAAGACCACCTCATCTGGACTGCTTCCATCACCGTGGTCAGGTTGTATTCTGACTCTGTCAGTGGTCTTTTGTATTATTGCATGTACTTTTATTTTACCTTTACCTTTTTTTTCCTCTCTTGCTATTAAATTGTATCTCTGACTTGGAGGCTCTCATTTGTTTTTGCTTTCAAAACCACTACAATTGTCTATATTTGGGTGGTATCAGACCGTTTTATCTTTGGACTAATGACAACTGCGGCTTTCGCCTAAAAACTTCTCAAGGAACTGTTCTAATTTATAAAGTAAAGATAATATGGGCATGGTAAAATTTTATGTCCATTACTTTTTCTCCCTGAGAGTGGTAATGTTACTTTGAGTGGAAAATTCTTTTGAAGTTCCTTGTAAAAGATGATTTTTGAGAACTGATGATAATGGGAGAGGGTAATGAAATTTTACTGCACATGTTTCTAAGTGTTAATTTCCATTGCAGCTTGTGAGGATAATCAAATTGCTACTATATGTTGATCCGTAAGGATAGGCACTTTCCTAAACTATGACCTGTTGTCCTCTCAGGGGAAACTGAGCTCGTGCCTGTGCTGCTGTAAATGGACTTTACTTTGGCATGCGGTGGGGAAGAGCTTCTAAAGGAAAGAGTATTTCCCAACTCTCTGTTAGTACATTGCAGATAGAAACATCCAGATAATGTTAAAAATGTGTTCCCAGGGTGGCTTATTTGTTTGGTTAAGTACCCTTCCGGCTTGCTGTAGTTTTTGCTTTTCTAATATATTGTTTGTTTTCTTTGTACCAGATCTTTAAATTTGCTTCAGAATTTTGGCTTAGTATGGTCCTTGGCTTTAACTTCAAGTCTCACAACATAAATCCTGTTTTTATCTCCCTATTGCACTTTGAGAGCTGCATAGCCAAACAGAATGAGGAAATTGAATGTCAGTGCAAAGAGCTATATCGACCTTAACTCTTCCTTTTTTCCTTCCGTAAAACTGTTTTCAACATGTTGTTCATCCATAGCACCTACCTTCAGCAGATTCTCTGTGCTTGATTATTGACCAGTTGATGTTTCTGCAATGAAACCTTCATGCTTGCAAGGCAGGGCAAATTTAATTTGTATCTATGAAGGAAGGAGATAGAGCTATTAAAGAAATATTTTTTAAAAACTCTTGGGGAATCTGTATTCTATAAGCTGAAAAGGAAAAGCCTACCAGAAACTCAAGTGTAATTTCAAGGAATGAAATGTTGTGAAATGGATTTGAAGGTACTAGGTCAATGCCTGTGACAGGGTTATCTAACAGGAAGCCTAGAGACACAGGACAAAAGGCGATGGCTTTAACATAACAGATGTTTCACATTAGATTTTAGGAAGAAATTGTTCCCTGTGAAGGTGGTAAAGGCCTGGCACACAGCGTCCAGAGAATCTGAGGCTGCCCCATTGCTGGGAGTGCTCAAGGCCAGATTGGATGGAGCTCTGAGCAGCCTGGGACAGTGGAAGGTGTCCCTGCCAATGGCAGGGGGTTGGAATGAGATGGGCTTTAAGGTCCTTCCAATCCATTCTGTAATGCTACACATTGATGGACATCCCCATTCTCAGTAGCTGTAGGAGAAAGAGGATAATTGAAACATTTTCCTCCTAGTCCTTTGTAATGGTGAGCAAGATTTGTCAGAGAAGTTTCAAGTGCATAGAAATTTCTATTCCTATATCGTCCTTCCTCTGGGCATTCCCGATGCCACAGAATTATTTTGGGTTTAATTTAAACTTAGCTTCAAATACACAGTAATACATCCTAACTCTCAGAATTACTTTCCTCCTTGAAGTCATGGTAATTTTTTTTTGAGAGAGGAATAGCATAATTTGAATTCCAGTGTGTGACACACTGAAATAATGTTGCAGGGAAGATTAGTCCTATATGCATTTAACAAAGTTGTCACATATCACACATCCTGGAGAAGAGGCTATAATGAGATGGTTGCAGATGGTAGCCTATTAAAATATATTCTTTATGAAGCCTGGCTAGCCAGTGAAACTGAGCCAAGCAATGTGCTTTCAGGGAGATTTTCTAGCTGAAGTTACTTACCTTCAAAAGTACAAAGAAATGAAAGTAGGTTGTACCTGCCTCTTGAAAAGAAAGACAGAGGGTTTTTGTAAATTCATACCTGCCCTGGGTAACACATACTGACCCTGTGATAAGTGGGATTATAGTAAACAGAACAACACATTGCTGATATTGGAACATCTGCTTTTTGTGTGCCCTGTGCTGTGCAAAACCCAGTCCAGAGAAGTCAGTTCATATTGTGCTCAGGAGGAACCTGAAGGAGAGGACCCCAATTAGGAGCCTGAGGAAGAGAGGACTAAATCAAGTAGTCAGGACATTGGGGGTTAGGTTTTTCTTTCCTTTTCTTTTCTTGTTACCTGTGGAATTTTTTCTCACTGAGTTGCTAAGAAGCACTTATTGCTGGGTGCTTGAGACTGCATGGAGGGGGCCTCTAGCTCTCTCACTCTCAGCCTTCGGAGGAGGACAGTGGAGCTGCTGTTTGGGGAAGGGAACTCACTGCTGCGAGAGCCCAGCTCAGTTACTGTTTCTTCTGCTGTGGGGTGAGCCTCTGCTCCTGGGAGCAGCCACTGCACTGAGACCTTGTTATCGCCCACCTCACTAAAAGAGGGGCCTATCGCCATTCTCTCGGGCGTCCAGGGATCCTAAGCCTGCCCCTCTTTGCCCTGCTGGGAGCCGGGTCACTGTTGTCCTGTCCCCACTGTTTCTTTGGCACTGCTCTGTAAGTTGTATGCTACTCTGTAGCCTCTGCCCCCTGCCTGCTAACAGCTCCCGAGTCTTCAGCCACAGCTCCGGAGTTCCTGATCCATCCCTTCCATCCCTTCAGCCACAGCTCCGGAGTTCCTGATCCATCCCTTCCATCCCTTCCGTCCCGGACAAAGCCGCCATCCCCGGCACGCTCACGAGCCCGCCCCCCAGCGCCCCCCGCAGCCGCGGGGGGATCACCGCACCTGCCCCGCCCACCGGGAGCCACCAGCGCCCCTGCTGGCCGTGCCCGGAACTGCACCAAAGGGGAAAGTGCCGCGCTCAGGGAAGCTGTTCCTGGGCTCCTGCTTCTGTTTATTATTAATGCTGGAGTTATTGCTGTTTGTTTGCCTTGTTATGCATACTAGTAAAGAACTGTTATTCCTATCCCCATATATTTACCTGATAGCCCCTTAATTTCAAAATTATTATAATTTGGAGGGAGGGGGTTTACATTCTCCACTCCGAGGGACGCTCCTGCCTTACCTAGCAGACACATGGCTTTCAAACTAAGAACAGGAGAATATATATACATATATATATATATGTATGTATTTATAAGGGTATAATCAGGCTTTATGAAAACAAAAATGAAGGGTGGGTTTTCCCTTCCCTTCCTTTTTTTAAAATTAAACATTGAACATGTAGTGATTATTTGCTAGATAAATATAATTAGTTTTCAATTACTATGAAATTGTCAGCCATTCCCTTTCAATATCTCTGGCACTTTCTGTTCTTCTAATCAATGTCTTGCTGACAAGTGTTACATTGGCAGGAGGTGAGAAAAAAATCCTTGAAGTAAGAATCATCGTTCTTTGTTGTGTACCAAGGTTTGCATTTGAAAATGGACCAGTAATACAGCTGGCTAGGATTTGCTTTTTTCTGGTGATGAAATGAATGTTTTACACTTTATCTTTTTTTCCCTCTTGCTCTTTGTGCAAAGCTTACTTGTGGGGTTTTGATCAGATAAGTAATGGTTAAGATTGCTCAAAGTCTATCCTGAAAATGCTTTTCACTGCAACACTGAGGAAGTGTCCTCAGCTTTACTGCTCCATCTATCCAGGGAAGGAAATTGAAATAATGGAAATGTGATTCTGTAATAATACCATCACAATATAACAGATGCATGGTAGGGTGGTTTCCCTGATGTATTGAATTTTACAAGTAGGTGTTGATAGTATAGGGTTAAAATGATTTCTAGGGTAGCCCGGCTGGGAGAGGCAAACACCTGTGTGACTGCAGCTAGGACATTATGCTCATTCTATTGTTTCAGCTAAAACAAGTATAGGTTTGCCTGGGTAACTAATCAAAGTGAGGGGCAGGGGATAAGTATGATTCTACGTAAGCCTTAAAGATTAGATGTTCTCTACTTAGGACAGATGAAACTGTACCTAATCATTATATGATAGACGACATGATTGTCAATTATTTGATAATCAAATATGATTATTATCCTATACCAGAATCATGAGAATCGATTGTTATAAATTCATGTTCGGGTAAAATCAATGGAACAATGGAATTTAATAATTAACATGTATACTTATGTAACAACAAAGTACAAAAACCTTGCGTGTTCTGAGTTTCAGGGAGCCAAGATTTGGGTCTCAGACCCCTGGCTCCGAGAGCTCTCAATAAAGCACCGGCATAATCATCTCCTGTGATTATGTGTTTTTCCAACGCTAACAGTGTGAGTGAAACTTTGAATATACAAGTTGTATGGACTTGCCAGAGGCAATGTATCTTCACCAAATTTTAGAGACTCAGATTAGCTCTGGTCTTGGTGCAGATAGAGACAATGAACAATGCAGAAACCTTCTTATTTGTCTGTATTTGGACTGTAAAGCTTGGCAAAAATTAATTCCTTCTGCAGCGCTGATATCATGAATTGTGAGACTTTCTGGTATGTGTGAAAGAAAAGTCATCATCCATGTCTTCTTCCACACTGTGAAAAGGACACTGCAGCACTGCAGAGGCTACGCACCATGAAATTCAGCTGTAATAGCAGGAGTCTGTTTTTTCTGGTGTTTCTGCCCCCTGCTCCCTGACTGTGTCCAGGAAATAAGAATTGAGTAAACTTGCCCTTGGCTGAGTAGATGAGCTCATGGTTTTCCAGTGTTTATGTGTTGGTTGTCTCTATCCTCCAATAGGTTCCAAGTGGTTCAGAGTGCTCTGGTCTGGGCAGACACAAGAAAACTCTGTCATTTCTGAGGTTAATAAAATGTTAATTATTGCATTAACAGCACACTGAGTTTAAAATAACCCATTGAATAGGCTGTTTTATTAGCCCACTTTCAAGGCTATATTAATGGGGTGTCTCTAAGAGCTGTGTGTCTCAAAGGCCCTAAATCCTGTGGTGCTCAGGACACAAAAGCCCTGTAATGTCCTTACAAGAGTATTTTCAAGTGCTGCGTTAAATACCACAGGTGCCTCTGTTTGTCAAATACATTTATTCTTAGGGAAAAGAAGTGCTTTTTAAGAGAGGACAAACAAATAACAAAACTGTGAGCAGAATTTTCTGATTTACCCTCAAAAAAACTCCATATGGAACATAAAACATGCCTGTAGCTGAGCAAAATTCCTGGTGAGTTTGTGGATGATACACAGTAATCTAATCTGAAGCTTTCTGTAGCCCCTGAAGTTTCCTGAGATGTACACCATAGTTGGTCTGTTGTGTTTAATTGAGAATAAATTCAGCTGAGAGGGCTTTTTTATTGTTTTATCTACTTTTAATGTGTTTAACTGAGTCAAATGATGTTTGGCTGGATAAACTTTTGATGATTTTATTTCTAGTTTTATAGCAAAACTGGGACTTGAATGAGGGCTCACTTGAAATTCATTCCTCAGTAAGTAATTCACTGGCTAACTTGATGAGAAAAGATCTGTACAAGATAAAATCACGAGCATTTTTACCAAATTTCTCTACACTGTGATGGTCTCATCCACTTCTGAACTCCTACCACAGTCTCCTTTAGGATCGGTTCATGGATGTGCAGACAATGCAGAACTCGATTCAGCTTGATTCAGAGACATTGCCCCATGATTTATTCTTCAGATAGATTTCCACCAGTCAGAACAAGAATGATAAACGTCATTCCCTAAAATGATTTTTTTTAAAAAAATATAGCAGGTAGAGATAACTTGTATTGCAGAGTTTTCAAAAGAATTATCTAAAGCATTTTCTTGACCACTTGTCTACTTCTGAATAAATCTTGGGAAAATTCGGAAAGTATAACTGCCCAAAAGAAAGTTATGCAAGAGCTATTATTTTAAAAGATCACCCAGGAACATATACTTATCAACAGTGGTGAATAAGGGGAAAAACTTAGATCTTACAGTGATCATTATGTTTTCCATTTCAAATTTCTAAATATTATCCTGATAAGTTTTTAACAAGATTCACCTACATTTATTTGGCAATTCTGTTAGAAAGTCCCTTTACAGATGTCTCATTTTAGGTCCATTTGAGTTACTCCTTGGAAATATTTTTTTCCATGGTTGTAGACATTCATAAAGAAGTTAGGCAACAAGAGAGGCTTTATCTGGTAGAAAGAAATTTTAAATATCAGGTGGGTATAATGAACTTCTAAGCTCATGTTTGATTTTACTGCTGAAGAGGGTGAAACTCCTGGCACAGGGTTTATAATAGAGGCAAAAATTGTCAGGATCTCAAAAAGGCATAAATTCAAAGAAAACACTCGTGAGCTGTCAGATACCAAGAGGCTCTCTGTGGATGACAAAACCCTTAAGCCACACTTTCTGAAAACTTAGAAAATATCCCCATTCCTACATGCTGCTGGTGGTCCCTTTTGAAGATTGTGGGTAGGACACTGGGCAGAGTTTTCATCCCACCTCACTGTTGTTACATTCTGGAATCATCCAGGTCACTGGGAGGTGTAACACTGCCTGAATGTGACCATCCAGCTCACCTGTTGTGCACTGAGTCCAGAGTGCTGAGAATCCATGACAAAATTACAGTGCTTCTTGAGCCTAAGAGGAGTTCTTGGAGCACTGGGTTCTGCATTGTTAGTTTGTATTGTCTCATGACATTCAAAAATCTCTTTGAAAAGTTGTGTTTCTGGATGGTTAGGTTTTCTTATCACCTCACTGTGAGTTCTCACCTTCAGATAAACTGCTGGCCGAACAAGAATTAACCCGTTCAGAGCTGTCTGTGCAAACCAGGTATGTATTTAGTAACATTAAAAGGAAGAAATATTACTTTCTGTGCAGCCTTTCTGATGAAAAGCTGAGCATTTCAAAGGGTGAAATTGACAGAAAATACAATTTCATTTCTGCTCAGAGTGTTTGCTGGGGTGAGGTAATCCTAAGGAAGTAACTGATGTGTCCAAATGTTTTTGAGAATGCAAGCTTTGAGGGTCTTTTTTTAATTAATAAAAAAAAAGTTGAAACCTTCTCCCCTTCAGCTTATGAGTCTTGTGAGATATTCAAATTTCATTTGAGTTACAGTAGAATTAATGGCTTGATCTTAGATTTACTATGATTTGTTTCCTGCCATGAGTTGCTAAAAACAAGCAATGCAAAAATCTCATGGTAAGTAACACTAAAAAATGCAAGAGCACATCCAGAAGGTTTTTATTTGCAGACCAAACTCCTAGAATTTATAAAGTCTGTCTTTGTTATTATTGTGAAGAAGAGGGGAATATTGCAATGAACTCTATTAAAAATATTGATGCATGGCTGTAAGACCTCTTGACAATTGAGATTTCTCTCTGAAGTGTTATTTAACCTATGTATGTAAAAGAAATGCAGGGGAGGGAACCAAATTTTCCTATGAATTTTTCAAGCACTTTGTATCAAGCAAAATAATGAAATTATTGAAATACAAATTCTGTGCAGCCAAGAAAGCAAAATATTCCCATTTTATGAGAAAGACCTTGTACCAGGAAACAGAAGCAAAATTATTTTCTGGGTATTTGAGCTGGTGGTCTGTATTGGTGTGGTAGTTGGGCTGGTCAAACTACTCTGGTCATTTCTCTTGTTGAGGCTGGAACAAGAGCTTTCGAGCTGGTAGGTGATATTCCTGTGACATGCACATCCCAGTAAATGTCCTTTTAAAGATAAAGTTCTCTTCTCTTCTTGAAGCCAAAATGTTCTTTACTGGATGAGACAGGTGATTGTTGTCCTGTGCACTCTCCCTAATATTGGACAGCACTGGAACCAGTTTTGCCCCTGAAAAACATTTGCAACATATTCACTGATGATTTAAATTTTGTGTAACACCAGCTGTTTAAGTGAAAGCAGTAATTTCTGAACACTGTCGTGTCATGGTACCTGTGAAGTTTTCTCCCTGCTCTCAGATGTTTACACTTTTCAGGCAGGCTGTTACTTTGTCCTTGATTTGCTGTCACTTGGATGGATATTGAGAACTTTGTTCTCTTACATACATTAACTTTCCTGGAAATGTTAGTGAGAGATTGAGGTTTTCCGTAACACAACAGAGAAGTTCATGTTTAATTCCTCTGTGTAAATTAATCCTCTCTGATCTCCAGTAATTTTATTTGTCTTTTACTATCTAGACTTTACCATTCTCAATTTTGTTCCTGTTCCTCATCTGATTCTGTTTTCTATGGCAGGAGCAAGTAGCCAAAACCTTACATTTATGGACACATGTTTCATGTATTTTTTTTAAATTTTCTTGCTAATATCTACTCCATTTTTTCTATTTATTTGAGTTCTGCTCATATTTTCAAACTACATTATCCAAATGCTTTTAACTTAGGACACATTAGGGAGACTAAAAGTTGTGATTTTGCATTTTTTTAAAAAAGAGACATTGTTCAAACCACTTTATTTGTTGTTTTCTCATTTTTGTTATCTCTTCTAATTATGTTTGCAGAACCACCTAGTTTTTAGAATATATTTCTCAGCAGCATTAGACCATAGCATCACAGTCTAAAACAGAACAGTTTTAACAGGTTGGTTTTATGTATTTATTGTTCTGCTTTATTTACTTAAAATGCTGTGACTTAAAACAATTGTTGTAGTTGGTCTTGATTTCATCATTTAACAAAGAGAGGAACCACCATCTCAGAATGTTTTCTTTCAAATTTTCATTATTTACTTCAGCTCATTTTCTTGGCTTTGGAGCAGGTAGTTTGACAGCCTTTATTCTGTATTGTTTTGTTCAGTAGGGTTGGTTACAGGTATTCCAAGAGACAAATGGTGGGAAATGAAATGACGGCGCATCTAATATTTGATTATATACGTGTCTTTCATTTGTTCACCTTGGCCACCTGCCCAGCACAAATAGATGCTTATTGTTCCCTAAATAAATTATGTTGGTTCTAAACTTCTCTGTAATTTGATAGAAGAGTTCTGTGTTTATTTGCTGGCACAGGCTACTCTAAAAATATTCAACTTTCTGTGGTTTGGCTTCTGTTATACTCATTACCTTCAAAAGTAATTATGCAAATATCACATTGCATTAAATACAGGCAGATTTTTACTTATTTATAAACATCCTGAAATTTCAGTTTCTGGGCATGCAGAGAAAGGTCTGCTTGGAGTGAGGTATGGTGCTGCCTCCCCATGCATTGCTGCAACTCAGCAGCAAGCAAGTAGAAAAGGAAAATTGTTCCATTCTTTTCCTTACCTGCTTATTGAAAGGAGGAGTGCAGTCAATCGGGCTGTAGACATCCAGTCACCAGGGAATTCGACTGTGCTCAGTTCAGTGCCTGCCTAGTGCATACAAAGAACCCATCTTTTTATTCTCCCACGAAAATAAAGAGGCAACCCTGGAGAAAAAGAGCAAAGAGCTGAGATAGAGATGTTTGAAATGTAATTTGTTCAAAAAGAAATGCAGGCTTCCAGCAGCCACAAAATAATTAACAAAAATCCTAAAGCTTGTGGCTTTGGACTGATTCTGATCTCTCAGTGAGAGTGATAAAATGTTGCCCCATCTCAGTCATCTGAGTCACAGTTCACGTGAAGTGGGAATTGGGAGCTCTGTCTGGCTGTTGCACAGAGCTGTGCACACAAATGGCATCTCTTGGGCACTGCAGAGTACAGAAGGCTGCCATTCCCATGGATGGCCAGGGACTGCACAGGGATTTTATCCACCTGTTCCAAATCGCAGTCTTACCCATCTACAGAGAAATAAACTAAAAGTGACACCAGATGGTGAGTATCTGGGGAGCTACAGATCATCAACAAAAACTCACATGTCCTTGAAAAAAGTGGAAAACATTGCTGTCTGGGGAAGGGGTTTTAAAAACCATGAGTATTGGAAGAACAATTGGGCTTTACTATATAGGGAGCTGACATTTAGATTTCTGCAAAAATCTAGCAAAAGTTTGAGAATGCAGGTGTGATGATCAGGTCCCTCTAAATATTTCAAAATAAGGTTCTCAACATCAGGCAACGCTGTAACTGTTTAATATGTTTGAAAATGCAAGCTTCTTTTAATAGCCTTTATTCCTATCTAGAGACTTGTTTGAAAGAAAAGTATGTTGTCAAGGAAAGGCTGCACAGAGATCTTGGCATGAACTGAACATTAACTGAAGCATCACTAATATCTCATTGACTAGCACAAGACAGAGAACTTGGCACTCTCAGAGTTAAGATTTCAGCTTTGCTGCCCTTTTGTTTGAACTGTTTTGCCACGTTTGCCATCCCCAAAGTGAGTAGAATATCACTACCTTGCAGCAAAGCTAAAGTAGAGTTTCAGAAATGAAAGTTGCAATAGAAAAATCATGTATTATTAATAAATACGTCTAAGTTATATTGTTTGCCTTAAGGAAGGTATTAGGAGGTCCATGATTTCATGGCCAGTATTCATATTATGTGATTTTCCCCAAATGAATTTGTTCTGTGCTGAAGTTAAGACACAGACATCCAATTTAAAAGAGCTGGTAGTGACCTTGTTTCCATTCCCATCTAAATTCCCTACTTGATAGGGAAAAAAGGAAATCTACCCTCTAAGAGTTATCTGCAACTTACATCTGAAACAACTTACTCTTTTTCTTGAAACAGTAAAGGACAGTGACATCTATATTGTACATATTCGAGAACACTGACTTTTAATGTTGGTTTCTGTATTGTAACTAACTGAATTTTCCAAAATTGAATGATTCGACTTATGTTAGTGGGTTAATGTGTAATTGTAATTGATTAGACAGGTTTATTGTAACAACTCCTTCGAGCCTGTTTGCTCAAAGTCTATTTTGCCCAGAGAAATTTTAATTCACTGATCCAGAGCCCTACAGGCGATAATGGCTGTGTCATTATGTGTAACCATTTACATGATGGGCCATAATAGGTTCTTTGGAATGGTTATAAGCTTTTGTGTCAATTGAATTTTTCATGCAGAAGTACTAAATTTTTGTGGTTAATAGCTTTCCATAGCATAACCTGAACAGTTAATGGATGTTATTTATTCCCTTTGTCTTTCCAGCTTAAGCAATGGTCATGCTTTTTTTACTGTGCATATTTAATTTTGGGGAATTGAAAGGCTTTTGAATTTGATCATTAGAAATAATGGATCTGGTGATGCTTGTCTGACTTTTGCAACATATTTGTGAATAGGTTTTTGAGGAAGGAAAAGTGGGAGAGTAAGAAAACAAACAAAATGTGTGTCTTGTGTACCACATGCTGATACTTGGACACTCTTTTTCATTTTTATATAATACTGAGGTTAATAGCACCTCGTGCATATATCATTCTCAGGACTGTATTGCTTTTTCTTGCATTCTGTGTGAATTGTGTTTTTCTACTTTTCTTGGACAACTTTGTCTTCTGCCTCATATAATTCCTGTGACTTAAGAAACAGTAGAATTTACAGTACTCATTTTTTATAATTTTCATGAATCTTATTGTTCGTCCTTCAACTTTTTGCCTGTAGTGAAATGGCCACCCTTGACTTACGTTTCTAGCAGTAGAATTATTTTGCTACCTTCTAGTGAAAAAAGGCAGAATTGGTGATACTCAAATCTCCACAACTGAGCAGGACTTTTGGCTGTTAAGGAGGCATGCTAGAGGCAGAAGCCAGACCAGACCAGGGATGGGGATTTGTTGTCAAGGTCAGCATCTGGTAAGAACAAACCCCTGGTAGGCTCTAGGTCTTGTTCATTGCTCTAAAGCTGGATAAGGAGTACATCATACTGAGCTCCAGAAGCCTTTACTCTCGATAAAGAAACAGATGCTAAATTATTATAAATTTCCTTCTACAACTTCCTACTTATAGATACAAGGAATGTAATTTGATTCATTTATGAGGTCACTCCATTGACCATGTAATATGAATCTACATTTTATAGTCATTCAAACTGTCTTTGACTTCAGAACTATTTGTAACTCCTGTGCACTACAAAAACTACAACTGTTATGATTGACTGGGAATGAGAAATATTGTAGTTGAGGAATATATTATTTAAGCCGGATGGAAATCTGAGAGTATACAGTGCCAAAGGAAAGGATTTTGTAATATATCTTCGTTTATTTCTTCATTAGAAAACTTAACTGAGATCATATAGTAACACAATTAGCACCAGAAATATATAGATAAGAGCTGTCTAGAACAATTTTTAAAAAATCATTTAAATGAACCTAATATTTTCAAAGTATCAGGGTCTGATAAAATTCACTCGAGGAATATAGACAAATACTTAAATTATTCACAGATGGTTTGTTCTCTTTTGAGAACACGTGAAAAATGTTGGAAAAGGCACAGGACTACATGAAATTTATTATTACACAATTTAGAAGAAAACCTAAAAAAAAAATCTCATTTTGGTTGAGACACAGTTCCCACAGAACAAGGGCTTTGTAATGCTCATGTGAGAGAGATATCACAGCATTTTGTTCCCCTTTGCAGCAATCTCAAAGGCATTAAATTAATCTCTACAAGATGCTTAANATGGGCCATAATAGGTTCTTTGGAATGGTTATAAGCTTTTGTGTCAATTGAATTTTTCATGCAGAAGTACTAAATTTTTGTGGTTAATAGCTTTCCATAGCATAACCTGAACAGTTAATGGATGTTATTTATTCCCTTTGTCTTTCCAGCTTAAGCAATGGTCATGCTTTTTTTACTGTGCATATTTAATTTTGGGGAATTGAAAGGCTTTTGAATTTGATCATTAGAAATAATGGATCTGGTGATGCTTGTCTGACTTTTGCAACATATTTGTGAATAGGTTTTTGAGGAAGGAAAAGTGGGAGAGTAAGAAAACAAACAAAATGTGTGTCTTGTGTACCACATGCTGATACTTGGACACTCTTTTTCATTTTTATATAATACTGAGGTTAATAGCACCTCGTGCATATATCATTCTCAGGACTGTATTGCTTTTTCTTGCATTCTGTGTGAATTGTGTTTTTCTACTTTTCTTGGACAACTTTGTCTTCTGCCTCATATAATTCCTGTGACTTAAGAAACAGTAGAATTTACAGTACTCATTTTTTATAATTTTCATGAATCTTATTGTTCGTCCTTCAACTTTTTGCCTGTAGTGAAATGGCCACCCTTGACTTACGTTTCTAGCAGTAGAATTATTTTGCTACCTTCTAGTGAAAAAAGGCAGAATTGGTGATACTCAAATCTCCACAACTGAGCAGGACTTTTGGCTGTTAAGGAGGCATGCTAGAGGCAGAAGCCAGACCAGACCAGGGATGGGGATTTGTTGTCAAGGTCAGCATCTGGTAAGAACAAACCCCTGGTAGGCTCTAGGTCTTGTTCATTGCTCTAAAGCTGGATAAGGAGTACATCATACTGAGCTCCAGAAGCCTTTACTCTCGATAAAGAAACAGATGCTAAATTATTATAAATTTCCTTCTACAACTTCCTACTTATAGATACAAGGAATGTAATTTGATTCATTTATGAGGTCACTCCATTGACCATGTAATATGAATCTACATTTTATAGTCATTCAAACTGTCTTTGACTTCAGAACTATTTGTAACTCCTGTGCACTACAAAAACTACAACTGTTATGATTGACTGGGAATGAGAAATATTGTAGTTGAGGAATATATTATTTAAGCCGGATGGAAATCTGAGAGTATACAGTGCCAAAGGAAAGAAAAATAAAATAAGTTGGTTTTAGAAGAACTTGTGAAGAGGGAAAGAAGACTTCCCAGCAAGGAAATCAACAAGTGTAAACACTTCATCAGTAATTAAAATCTGAAGACCATCCCTGCTTCTCCCCTGTGGAGAGGATGGAAAATACACCTGCCTGCATGCACTGCACAGGTGAAAAAGCTTTTTGAACAAAGATTTTTGCTATGAGTCGAAGTTTGCACTTGAATTAGAGCTGGAACTGTTGTGTCACAAACAGAAACTTTCAATTTTACTTACAGTTTTTCAGGTCTGGGGTTATTTCTCCTCTTTCTGCCCCTGTGCTTGCTCTGCACTTACCTCTAATGCATTCACCCTGACTGGACAAAAGGTGCCCACCAACCTCTCTATCATTCCCCTCCTCAGGTGAACAGAGGGACAGAAAATAAGAAAGGTTCATGGGCTGACACAAGGACAGGAGATATCACTCAAGTTAAAAGAACTACCCCTCTCTTTCTCCTGGGCTCAGCCTTACTCCCAATTTCTTTTCACTTTCAGTTTCTTCCCTTGAGTGGTATAGAGGGACAGGGAAGGTGGGATGACATCAGTTTATCCCACATCTGCCACTCCATTCTCCTCACACTCTCCCTCTGTCCCACTGTGGGTTCCTCTCCACAGGTCCCCTGATCCTGCCAGGATCCTGCCTCACAGCAGGCTTCCCATGGAGGTCATAGCCTCCTCTGAGGNTAAAAAAAAAATCTCATTTTGGTTGAGACACAGTTCCCACAGAACAAGGGCTTTGTAATGCTCATGTGAGAGAGATATCACAGCATTTTGTTCCCCTTTGCAGCAATCTCAAAGGCATTAAATTAATCTCTACAAGATGCTTAAGAGGGTCTATTTTTCATGGATTTTAAGCAACTACAACCGCACACTGTTACCACAGTCTGCATTAATACTGCTATAAGGGTCTGAATGCATCAGCTTTTCCAACCTATTTCTTACTCCTGCTGTATGAAGCCATATTGTTTTATGTATCAGTGCCACAAAGTGAGTTCTGTCATTGTTTGGAACCTATAAAAGTTATGAAAAAAGTTATAAAAGCATTTTAAAGAACGACTGGAAGTATTGGCTGTGTATTATCAGTCTCTCCTTGATTCCCCTCCAGCCCTTGCGTACTTTGTCCTTATCCTGGTGGTCACACACGTCCTTTGCCTGATGTGTTTTGGTTGCTGGGTTGGCTCACTTTTGGATCCCCCTGGGCTCTTTTTGAACTTGCTTATTCCCAGAGTAAGTGTTTTCATCTCCTCAAGGTGAGGTGTGACTGTGCTGATATTCAGAACACAGAGGAAAAACTTCTCTTCTCTTTGATCAAAGCAAACACTGCAGCAGTGTTAGCCAGAACAAATGTAGCAGCTGCAAATCAATACATTTAAAATTTAGGGCCATGCTGTGTTAAAAGGTGCTGTACTGCATGTTGAACAACTGTCTGTGGCTACAAACCAACCAAAGTTCTTTGAGGTTTTGTTGGGGTTTTGTTTGTTTGTTTAATTCTATTACACTTAAGAGCTATTAAGAGAATGGTGCTTGTTAATGCCNTGAATTGTGTTTTTCTACTTTTCTTGGACAACTTTGTCTTCTGCCTCATATAATTCCTGTGACTTAAGAAACAGTAGAATTTACAGTACTCATTTTTTATAATTTTCATGAATCTTATTGTTCGTCCTTCAACTTTTTGCCTGTAGTGAAATGGCCACCCTTGACTTACGTTTCTAGCAGTAGAATTATTTTGCTACCTTCTAGTGAAAAAAGGCAGAATTGGTGATACTCAAATCTCCACAACTGAGCAGGACTTTTGGCTGTTAAGGAGGCATGCTAGAGGCAGAAGCCAGACCAGACCAGGGATGGGGATTTGTTGTCAAGGTCAGCATCTGGTAAGAACAAACCCCTGGTAGGCTCTAGGTCTTGTTCATTGCTCTAAAGCTGGATAAGGAGTACATCATACTGAGCTCCAGAAGCCTTTACTCTCGATAAAGAAACAGATGCTAAATTATTATAAATTTCCTTCTACAACTTCCTACTTATAGATACAAGGAATGTAATTTGATTCATTTATGAGGTCACTCCATTGACCATGTAATATGAATCTACATTTTATAGTCATTCAAACTGTCTTTGACTTCAGAACTATTTGTAACTCCTGTGCACTACAAAAACTACAACTGTTATGATTGACTGGGAATGAGAAATATTGTAGTTGAGGAATATATTATTTAAGCCGGATGGAAATCTGAGAGTATACAGTGCCAAAGGAAAGAAAAATAAAATAAGTTGGTTTTAGAAGAACTTGTGAAGAGGGAAAGAAGACTTCCCAGCAAGGAAATCAACAAGTGTAAACACTTCATCAGTAATTAAAATCCGAAGACCATCCCTGCTTCTCCCCTGTGGAGAGGATGGAAAATACACCTGCCTGCATGCACTGCACAGGTGAAAAAGCTTTTTGAACAAAGATTTTTGCTATGAGTCGAAGTTTGCACTTGAATTAGAGCTGGAACTGTTGTGTCACAAACAGAAACTTTCAATTTTACTTACAGTTTTTCAGGTCTGGGGTTATTTCTCCTCTTTCTGCCCCTGTGCTTGCTCTGCACTTACCTCTAATGCATTCACCCTGACTGGACAAAAGGTGCCCACCAACCTCTCTATCATTCCCCTCCTCAGGTGAACAGAGGGACAGAAAATAAGAAAGGTTCATGGGCTGACACAAGGACAGGAGATATCACTCAAGTTAAAAGAACTACCCCTCTCTTTCTCCTGGGCTCAGCCTTACTCCCAATTTCTTTTCACTTTCAGTTTCTTCCCTTGAGTGGTATAGAGGGACAGGGAAGGTGGGATGATATCAGTTTATCCCACATCTGCCACTCCATTCTCCTCACACTCTCCCTCTGTCCCACTGTGGGTTCCTCTCCACAGGTCCCCTGATCCTGCCAGGATCCTGCCTCACAGCAGGCTTCCCATGGAGGTCATAGCCTCCTCTGAGGAGAACCATAGAATGTCCTGGGCTGAAAGGGACCTTAAAAATCATCTCGTTCCAAACCCCTTGCATGGACAGGGACACCTCCCACTAGGACAGGTTGCTCACAGCCCCATTTAGCCTGGCCTTGAACTCTCCAGGAATGCAGGCATACACCTGCTCCAGGTCCTGCACCATCTGCAGATGGATATCTTCTCCTCCCTGTCTCCACCACCAGCTGCCATGGAATCTCTGCTCTCACTTCTGGAGCAGCTCCTCCCCCTTCCTCTTTCCTGACCCTGGTGCTTCACTCACACGTTGTCACTTCTCTCCCCAGCAGGATTTTCCCCTCCTCCTTGATTCTGTTCTCCCAGAGGCACTCCCACCAACACTTGGCCTNTACATTTAAAATTTAGGGCCATGCTGTGTTAAAAGGTGCTGTACTGCATGTTGAACAACTGTCTGTGGCTACAAACCAACCAAAGTTCTTTGAGGTTTTGTTGGGGTTTTGTTTGTTTGTTTAATTCTATTACACTTAAGAGCTATTAAGAGAATGGTGCTTGTTAATGCCAAATCTTTGTCGTGGTCAGCAGTGACGAGGCACTTGCTCACCTTCAGACTGGTGTACCTGCTTTCCCAAGCCTAGGCTCAAGCTCCAGCCTCACTTTTTAGTCTGGTTTTCATTTTTGTGTTGGTTCTCTGCTGGACGTCCTGACTCCTCTCCTGATCAGCCTGGCCCAGGCAGTAACAAGCTTATTGAGAAATGAAATATGCACTAATAACTTGGCTCTACCTATAAGAAAAAAAAAAAAAGAAAAAGAAAACTCATTTTATTACTTCCACTGTCTAGGGGAGGAGAGGCAAATACAAATCAAATGGGTGGAGTTGAGAGTAAAGGCTTTATGGAATAAGCAGTGGTAAGCACAAGGAATTAAAGCTGTGGTAAGCAGAAACACCCTGTGATCAGGGAAGTGAGGATTTTCCTTCACCCCAGAAGTTCCTCCTTCTTGACAGCTGAGAAGTTTTGTCACATATGTAAAAGAAAAATAAAATAAGTTGGTTTTAGAAGAACTTGTGAAGAGGGAAAGAAGACTTCCCAGCAAGGAAATCAACAAGTGTAAACACTTCATCAGTAATTAAAATCCGAAGACCATCCCTGCTTCTCCCCTGTGGAGAGGATGGAAAATACACCTGCCTGCATGCACTGCACAGGTGAAAAAGCTTTTTGAACAAAGATTTTTGCTATGAGTCGAAGTTTGCACTTGAATTAGAGCTGGAACTGTTGTGTCACAAACAGAAACTTTCAATTTTACTTACAGTTTTTCAGGTCTGGGGTTATTTCTCCTCTTTCTGCCCCTGTGCTTGCTCTGCACTTACCTCTAATGCATTCACCCTGACTGGACAAAAGGTGCCCACCAACCTCTCTATCATTCCCCTCCTCAGGTGAACAGAGGGACAGAAAATAAGAAAGGTTCATGGGCTGACACAAGGACAGGAGATATCACTCAAGTTAAAAGAACTACCCCTCTCTTTCTCCTGGGCTCAGCCTTACTCCCAATTTCTTTTCACTTTCAGTTTCTTCCCTTGAGTGGTATAGAGGGACAGGGAAGGTGGGATGATATCAGTTTATCCCACATCTGCCACTCCATTCTCCTCACACTCTCCCTCTGTCCCACTGTGGGTTCCTCTCCACAGGTCCCCTGATCCTGCCAGGATCCTGCCTCACAGCAGGCTTCCCATGGAGGTCATAGCCTCCTCTGAGGAGAACCATAGAATGTCCTGGGCTGAAAGGGACCTTAAAAATCATCTCGTTCCAAACCCCTTGCATGGACAGGGACACCTCCCACTAGGACAGGTTGCTCACAGCCCCATTTAGCCTGGCCTTGAACTCTCCAGGAATGCAGGCATACACCTGCTCCAGGTCCTGCACCATCTGCAGATGGATATCTTCTCCTCCCTGTCTCCACCACCAGCTGCCATGGAATCTCTGCTCTCACTTCTGGAGCAGCTCCTCCCCCTTCCTCTTTCCTGACCCTGGTGCTTCACTCACACGTTGTCACTTCTCTCCCCAGCAGGATTTTCCCCTCCTCCTTGATTCTGTTCTCCCAGAGGCACTCCCACCAACACTTGGCCTTGGACAGTGGCAGGTCCACCCTGGAGTCTGCTGGCACTGCCTCCACTGGACACAGGGAAGCCATCTGTAGCTCCCCACCACTGAAACCTTGCCACACCTATCGTATGAGAATGCCAGAGAAATATTTGTGTTGTTGCATGTGGCTTATCTCTACCAGATTTCTCATCAGTAGTAAGGTAAAGGATGCTCGAGTCTGATGAATAGCATTTCTCACTGTAAATCTCACTTTCTATACCATAACAGAGGTTCTCCATTCCTGTTTCTTCTGTTCCCTATTTAACTTTTGGACATGTCTCTGGTATTTTAGAAAGGCAGAGGGTTCTCTTTAAATATCCCCTGTCCTACTTTATGTAACACAACAGGGGTCAACAAAGTTTCTATTGTCAACAGTTTTTCATTCAATTACTTAACAGGGATTTAGAGAGTGAATGCTTCTGCCTAAAGGCTTAGGTTGCTATACCAACTATTTAAATTTTTTCCCCTAAAGTATTTTCATTACTGTATTACCGTAGGGCACCAAAATACATCTCAGCTTTTGTAAGTGAAAAATTATGCAGCATTTGCAATCATTTGGCAATCAGGTGATGATAGTGGTGATTATAATTAACTGAATTTGCTGTTCATTGTTGGCTGCAGAAAAGAATGTGTAATTATTATCTGATGTGCTCCATGTCTGCCTCAATTCCTGATCCACAGACATTGTGGACTTTACTAGCTATACTGTACTTGCTGCAAATAGATGTAGTATGCTTTCCATTTAAGAAACTTTATAGAATGAATACCCTTTTCTTCAAATTAATTAATATGAGTTGGCCAAAAGGCTTGTACTGCAAACTCCGGTGTATATTATACCTGCAAGCAGTTTGTTTGCAGCAGGTACTCCTTGCTGGGAGAACATATTGAGTCACTTAAATCACACCTCTTTTCCCCCCTCTCTTCTGTGTCTGAGTTATAAAAATTTCTATGTAGGAAAAAGAATTTGCAAATTTGTAAGTAGAATGAAAGTTATCAGTAGCATAGTCTGATTTCCACAGGGATCTGTTCTGATACACAAAGAGGTATTTCTATAATAGCAGTTAAAGAACAAACACTGCACTGAGTGATAGTTACAGTATGTAGAGGAAAATTGCATTTGACTCTGGATTCTTGGATTTGAAGGTCCATCATCACAGTTTTCCTTGTTGCCACTGAAGTAGCAATGCTAAAAGACGTGGCTTCTTAAATGAATTGCTTATTAATTGTATTATAACAGTGGGATAGTGTGCGTATCATTTGATTTCAATACTGTCTACAATATTTTACTATGAGAGCAGTCTGCTCCAAAAGTGTAAATCCTATGCTGAGGTGGAAGGACTGACAGAGGGAACCATAGAACAGGATGACATGCTTTTTAGGTTGGAAATAACTGTATCATACAGTGAGAGAGACTAAGCTGTCATTAAAGCTTTGGGAGTAGAAATAACATTGTATAGCTGAGGCATGTGAAGAAAGTTTACTCCAATACAACTGGAGTTGTAAAATGAACAAAAATGTTAAATGAACAAAATGTTAAACAGTGGTCAATAACTACTCTATCCTCTCATGGATAACTGAGCTATGGGGGAAAACCTGCAGTTTGATCTCCAGCCCTCAGCAAGTGATTTAACCTTGCTGTGGTACAGATTTGCTGCATAACCAGTTTTAGGATATGGGTTGAAAGTCCCAATTTTTAATACTTTAACCTCTTCAAGATTCATTTGCCTAAGAAGGCTATATATATGCAAAGGGTTGTTGGAGTAAATTAAGTCATGAGATTGCCTTATGCTGAATCCTACTTTTTTCTTTTTTTTTTTTTTCCTCTCTAAACAGTAAATTCTAGAAGCTGTTCCATTTAATTAGGATGTCAGGCAGTGATCTCAGGTCCTGAGATGCACTTGCTGTTTTCCAGGGGATCCCCACAGGAGATAACAGTGGTTTCTGTGGTACTGACGCAGCCAGCAATAGAATATTGACAGTGAAATGTGGGGTGCTGTGCTTGAAGCAGTAGACTGAAACTTTAAGATGTCACAAATCTAGCTCTTTCTATATAAACTGGATGTATTTCTGATATTGCTTGGATAGGTTGATGTTCTTCCTTTTTAATTAGCAGTCTCAAAGAAGGCTGCAGCTGATTATTTGATTATTAGAAATGGAAATGTGGCTCAATACGATACTTCAGTGTTTCATATACTTCATGCTCTTGAAATGTCATACAAACTATGTAACTCCACAAGTTTTTTCTTGTAATCTTTAAAATTCTTTACATAAGCCCATTATTAGTTAGGGAAAACCCCTCCACATAAGGCAAACCTCTCTGAGCTAAGGAGCTAAATTTCATTCAGTGATGTGCATCATGTATCTCAGTACCAGCAATGGTCATTCTCCCTTTCTTATACACTTGTCTACATTCAGATGGCTTTTCTTTCAACCAATTTTTATCTTGTTGTCACACAATTATAATAAAGAGTTTGGCTGATGACTGGAATCTCAAAGGACCAAATTATGAAAACTGACACAAATAATTTTCTTTCAAATAGAAAGAAAATAAATAAATAAATAAATAAATAAATAGCTCATTGTTTCCTGTTGCTTGTGAAACTCCATCTATGTTCTTACAGAAAGTAGTTGGTGCTGAACTTTTTTATGTTCATGGGCTGATCTGAAAAATTCCATCAACTAATAATGAATGAGTGGAATTCAGGCAGAGGGGAATTAACAGCACAAACTTCCTGGATGCTCCAGAGTGCAATGAGCAAAGAAAATATCTTGCTTTTCCTGATCCATGATGATGAATGACAATGATTAGCATGAATTTGAGACTGCTCCCCACACCATTCTCCTGGAGAACCTGCCAGCTTATGGCTTAGACCGGCGTGTTCTTCACTGGGTGAAAAACAGGATAGCTGAGCTCAGGGAGGGGTGGGACTCAATCCAGCTGATATAAAACTGGATATTCAGATCTTTTGAGCAGGACACAAATAGCAGAACGTGTTTTGATAGTTTTGTCTCTAGCATAGTTAGTCCTAGTCAGTAGAAGATAATCTTCCTTCTTCATTTTAGCCTGGATTCTTTCCTCCCTAGTCTGTGACATCGGTGACTCCTTAGCACTGGACATGATTACTACTCAAAATTTACTCTCGTTTATTGCAGCCAGTTTAGTTTTATTGAAATCCTCCCTCTTTCCTTGCATAGCTTTACTTTTATTAGGTACAATGCTTTTGCCTTAGAGAGAACAAAAGTTGTTATACCTTTTGGAAATAAATTCCTTTTTTGTTATAAATGAGTTCCAGCAAACTCCACAGAGTGGGAGGAACACCAAAGGTGTTCCTTGTGTTCAGTGGGACAAGAATAGTTTTGGCTTTAAAGCTGGTAAATTTGTGAGCTCTTTTTGTGCAGAGTGCAAGCCTGGATATTGTCAAGGAGACATTTCTTCCTGAGCTAAGGGAGTGCTTGATTTGCTATTCACACGTGATATTGAGAAAATGTGGTGTTGAACAAGGCAAATTACTGCCCCAGAGTTGCAATTTGTGGTACTGGAGCCTGACTAATTTAGCAGATGTCAGATCAGGGTTTTGTCTTAATTCTCATTTATTAGTGTTTATTTGTCCCTAGAAAGGAATTATCATAATTCTTCCTTTGTCCTAACCAGATTTTTTTTTTTTAAGTATCTTGAGCTTTGTGAAGAAAACAGTCGCCTTTCCACATAAAAATGTCAGTACTTTGAGTCATTCTTACAAGGAGGAACAGAAGGGAGTATTCCTTTACCTAAATATCAGCAGACAAAAAATCAGACCAGAGTCCATCACATGAACATATCTTCATTTTGTTGTAATACATTTTTCTTTCTGCTTTCATTTTCTGCTGTGTTTTCTCTTGAGAAATGGAAAGCAAAGTTTTTGCTATCATGCTCAGAAAACCAATCAGGTCCACCTAAAGAAATAACTCAGACACCAAGCAGTGTTTGCAATCAACTTTTTTCCTTGATAAATCTGTTGGAGACTTCAGACTATGATTATCATTGAACTTACAAATGGGTAAATAGGCTAATTCTTTTATTTTTAACATACCTGGAATAAAACTGACAAGTTAATACCATCTTTGCTTCTATTCTGCAGACCTGTTTCTTGGGTAACTTTGAAAAGAAATTAATGATTTCGATTGCATATGCATATGTTTATACTAAAGTGTTTCCCTTAAGTTTATTTGCATTACTTAGAACAGAGAGTCCTGCCTGCTGTTTGTCCAAGCTTGTTATGCTCTACAAGGACACATGAAAATGAGGAGGAATCACTCCATCCTAATCAAACAACTGTGGGATTCTGTCATATCTGTGCTGGGGAGTGAAGGCTCAGGTCTCTGAATTCCCCCTGGAGTGAGCTGCAAGTCCAAACCTGAGCTGAAATGGCACAGCTGCTGTGCTGTCCTTGGTGTTCAGCCTTTGTCTGCTCCCAACACAAGTGCCACTGTAAACTAAGATGTCAAAAGGACTGAACCACTCTGCAGTTTGACACCTCTAAGTGCAGACAAAGAGCAGAAGGTATTTTGGTCCTGTTAACAGATGCCAGCTTTGGAGTTTATAATTGGTTACCATCTGGGATACATTTTTTTAAAAACTACAGGTCAGTAATTTTACTTTGCGCATTTTAAAGAGATGACTGAGCATGCAAGAGAGGTGTAGACAGAAGGAGGTAAATAGAAAACAAAACAAATATATACAAAGAAACTAATCAAAAAAGAATGATACAGACAGTGAGAGATAAAAGCATGATGAATAACTGATCAAAACATTAGTCACTTGAGATTGGAACTATGGGGATTAATGTGAATAATCCTCATGGAAAAACAAAGTGAGCATATCATAAAATATTGCCATGTCTGGCAAAGAAAACTGAATCTACACAGTGTAAATCTAAAAAATTGAAAATGAAAAAAAATACCCTAAACCAAAGAAATACAAAACAACTGGAACAGAAAAAGAAATTGCAGAAAGAAACAGTGCCAGTGGAGTAAGTAATAATGATAAATGACAAGGTAAAAGACAGAAAACTCCCTAAGGAAATGGCTCAAGGGAGCAAGCTGTTCAGTTACAAGGATAGCCAAAAGTAATTCTGCAGTAGTTTAAAAGAAAGCTAAGAAGATGAAGGTGAATAGGTTATTCTGTAGAACATTTTCCATACCTCTGTAGCAATGCATCTGTATAACAGGCCATTCTGATGGACCAGCCAAACTGGTTGTTGGTAATATTCTCAAACCACCTGCAGTTTTGTTATTAGAGCTCTCAGGAATTCATCAAGGTTACTGAGAAAACAACAGGATCAAAAATAAGAAGAGTCTGACAAACTGTCTGCAAAAAATGTAAACCCTAGATAGAGGAAGCACAATGTGAGGATGGACTCTTGACCAACTGGATGTCCTGAAGGATGTGTGCCTGCCTCAGGAAGAAGCAGCTTAGCCAACCCAGAGATGCATGCCCACATGGACAGTAGACCTGGAATCTATATCTGCCATGAAATGTAAGCAATAAACGTCTTCTGTTGGAATCATATTGATTCATTTATGCAGTGGCCCATTTCCCCCCTGCATACCTCTTCTCTATTGTTAATTTAGTCAGAGACAGAAAAAAGAGAATTGCATTACATCATGTTTGGAATGTGATATGATTAGACAGTGTGAAAGCACATGATGAAGCCATTAAAAACACGTAAATCAAGGAAAAGCATATATTGCTTTTGACAATCAGAGCCTGTGCACCCAAACCTGGGCGCATAATGACGGGGCAACCTTTTGTGATCTTCACCCATCCGATTCATCACTCCAAATTCATCACTAGGACAAGGTGCTCCCTTCTCCTAGACAAGCTCTAAACTGCATTTCCAACAAAAGGCATCTGGGTGATGGCATAGACCGTCATCCACAAACAGCTGTGATCGCACTCATGAGTCTGGTGAAGATCAAAGCAAAATAAGCCTATTGCAAGGAACTGAGCTGATTTGGCAAAAAATTGTACCCATGCTTGGGTACAATGCCAGCTGAAGGTACAGTCTTCAAATACAGATGACCAATAGGCATGCTGATATTTTAAAATTATTTTTTACTATTAGGTTACTTTCAAATATCAAAATCTTTTTCCTTCAGTCCTTTCTTGAAATTTAGACTATAGTGTCAGCAGAAGATAACGTAGAGAACTGGGTAGCAGAAATAGCAAGTTTTTCATTCCCTGACATCATGAAGTAACACATTACCTGTTTCAGTGTTGTCATTTGGCATCCAGCCCTTTCATTTCCTAATGTAATCATTCAGAATAGGTTTGTTTAACTGACATTTTTATCATCTTGACATCAACAGTCTTTAAGCTCATTCTTAAGAGAAGAAACACTAAGACAAAAGTAGTTTTATAATTAGCAGAACTAATTCACATTTTAAATAAACACCAAACACAAAATGGAGAATATCAGCTAAGGTGTAGTGGCCAGAACCTGATGATTACAGAAAAAGTATAGAAAACAGGGAAAACTACTACTATTTCTCAGCTAAATTAGACTTTTCTGCTTTCAAAATAAAAATGCTTAAAAATATGAAGTAGAGATTGTATTGTTTGGTAACTGTGAAAAGAGATGTCAAACATTTTAAGCTGATTTGTAGCTCAGCTTCCACAGATCACTCCAAGCCTTAACATCCAAAAAAAGAGAAATCTTTTTTGATTTACACCTGCTTAATAATTTTACCAATTGATCCTTAGCTCTAGAGTAATTAGAAATGTTGAATACTCATTCTCTGTTTAATTGCTTCAGACCTTGATATTTTACAGAACTCTATCACATCATGACCAATATAAAAGCTTATGTTTCAGCTTTGTGATCCTTACTCCACCAGATAAGCCAATGCCATGACCATCAACATCAAACATCTCAGAAAGAGAAGCACCTTATCTAATCAACATAACCTCTGCTGATGTGCAATTACAGTCCCTTGTCTGTGTCTCTTATGATTTAGTAAAATACAAAACTGACCTTGGTCTGAGAGGTGTTAACACCTTAAGATCTGCCTTCCATCTTATATTATTTTAAGATAAATTAGCAATGGAAATATCCAAGATTTTTTTTTAATCCTATCACTATCAGTGTCCAGTTGTGATTCTCTTTTCCTAAAAGAAGGAGCTAATAGAGGGCTCTCACTAAAGTGTTTCTAACAGTTAGTGTATGAGCACATGGTGAGGTATGAATGTATCTATAGGTTTTGTAGAATTTTTGAAGTTGAAAGCGTTTATATCCATAACATTCTCATTCAGTGAATGTGAAACAAATGAGAAGACATTATTTGGTAGTACCTAAATATGAATATGTATTAAATGGTATAATATCACTGCTGTACTAAACAAAGCCTAAGATAAATATGTAAGTGCTTGTGGTGAAGGTTTTAGTAAGTCACAGTTCACTACTTTGAATAACAGAGAGGGTGAAGATGGTAGAAGCAGCTCACAGGAGATTGTTTTCTTTGCCAAGCTTTGTTCTATGCTGTCCTATTTCATTTCATATTAACATTTTTGACCACGCTGCATCAAGTTTCCCCTTGGAATGGAGCTGATAGTGGCAGCTGTGGTTAAGGGTAGCTTGGAGTTCCTGGAGGTCAAAATTCAGGGCTTCTCTGGCTGCCTTGAACACACAATTACTTCAGAGTTCCATGATCTGGAGGAACAAACAAGGGCACATTTAAGGAGGAAGTCCAGCAGACCTTTTGGACGTTTTACATATCTAAGTTTACCTTTTAGTAAATTTGTGGCTCACACAGGTACTGAGTAGGCCAGGAGACTCATCTAAATTCCTGATATCTGACTGCTGGGGATTTTACTGTGTCTCTATTGACCTATAAAATTCCTAGTTTCCATTTTTGAGAACACTTGAATGTCTAAGAGATTGCTGGATTTTTTTATCTGAAAAAAATAAATAACTCGAGTTTTCAGAAATCTAGCAAATTAAAATGTGTTAAATTTTTGATGTTATGTTTTTCCTGAGGTATGAAATAAATTTTCTTTTTTGTACCTTTCAATTAATGCTAATGAACATAACTTTCAAGATGAGCAACACTCAGTGCTAATTATCTTGAGCACTAAGGATCATGGAAGGATGATCCTTCATTCAGCTCTTGCAGTCTCAAGAATTTACCTCTCTTTTTCTATCTGTGTAGTCAACAAAATATTCCCATGGCATGGCGAAACAATATGAGGAAAACTTCCAAAAACTTGTAGCCTCTTCCTGGCCGTTCAGCAGGCTCTTGCTGAGAACAGCCAGCCTCACACAAACAGGTCAAAGAGGAAGAGCCTGTGTACAATCAAGGTTTCATGTCCTTCCCAAAGCCCAGCATGCAAAAGGAGATCACATTGGTTTGGTGTTGGTACAGGAACTATGACAGACTCTCAAGATTAGCCATGCTGGGGCTAAACACTTTACAAATGTTCATGACCTCCCACAGCATGGAGGGTATGGCACATTCCACAGCAAACACAGACCTTTAGAGGAACAGGGCAATACACAAATGCAATGGCAATGAAATGATAAACTCATTCCAGGCAGTCAATCTGACACACAACTAATAAAAAATAGTTTCAAACATAAAATCTACTAAAGTCACAACTGGCTTGGTCCTGCTTTACCATACAGCCAGCTTTGCCTTCAGGGCAGCTAAATACAGATCTAACCCTAAACATCAAGTCAGAGCTGCACATCAGGGAAGGCACAGAGCAAAGCTGACAATAAAACATGAGTGAGGCTGAGAACATATGGATGGACAAATCATGCAAATACGCAAAATAAAGTTCAACAATGGTCTTTTGTAAATCAAGGGAAAAGTCTTAAAATGCAAAAAGGCTAGAACCAGAAGTAATTTACAAAAAGTTTCAGAATAGCACATCCTTTGACTTTTGAATCAAGTAGTAAGTCCAGCAGTGGCATTTTGTATTACTTGAAATATTTTCACTAATTCATCGGACACTTCAAATAGGAGAAAACTGCAGTATTCAAGTGCAAAAGTAATAAAACTACAAATCTCAATATATCTTAAAGTCACAGAGGCAGTCTTTCAGGAATTAATAATGAGTTTTAAAGGGCTCTCAATTACAAAAAGGAAGTTACTGCACATTTTATTGGGAAGATAGCAGATATTTGTCAAAGAAAATATCAAAAAGAATTTGCAAGAAGTAGGGAAAGGGTCATAAATTGGAATGGCTACAATATTTAAAACATAAAAATATTAAATTCTTTATCTTAATTTGGTGAATTTAGGTTTGAAGTCTGAACTTTGGCTCATTATATATTAAATAACAATGAGTGTAAACTCTAAACAATGTTTGTTATAACAGAGAAGAGAAGAAACCACAGTTAATTATGTCATTGAATGCAGATCTGCAAAAATGTGTACAGTTCCTGTGACAGGCACTGATCTTCATGTCCTGTCCTAATATTGCTCATTATTCTTGATGTGATGCAGGCAGAACATGATATAAAATGGATGTGGCCCTGCAGCAGCATTTTGCAGTCTGGTAACAATTCTCTTAATCATTATAAATAGCACTGGTAAACTGTCAAATGTATTCCCATCTGCACCTGTGCAGAGATGTAGACGATGGTTTTGCCACTTTTCCCATCAATCCTCTCTTCCCACTAAAAAAGGCAACACAGAAAAAGCTTAGAACTGACCATTACTTTCACAAATATTTTTGCAGTTCAAAGTGATTCAAAAAGTTTCTCATGGTATTAATTTTAAGTCACTCTTTGTTTTAAAATTGTCCACTCGCAGAATTATGTAACTGTCCTTCCTGTGTAACTTAACACACATTAGAAGAAATCACACATCTTTGAAAGACCCTGTTGTTCCAGAACCACTCTTCTATTATTGACATACACATATCTAAGTTAACTTTCTATGAACACAGCACTGACTAAATAAATTTTAATTCAAAACAAAAAATAAACAATCATTCAAATGCTAAATGTGCTACTAATTCTCATTAATTCAAATGTATCATTCTAGTCTGAATGTCCCAATTCTTCTTATCACTGGGTAGCAGGTAGTTACATATGAAAAATTTCATACAAAGGAAGAGTAGAAATTAGGCACCCAAATAACAGCTAAAAGCATACAAATGGACTGTAGCTCCTATGGGCACTCTATTCCATCTTCTGTCTCTCAGTTCAGGACATGCATCATTTTAAACAGATTATCATTAAATTTCCAAGTCTAAAATTCCAAAACTTAAAACGCCTAAAGAAGGAAAGACATTCCAAAGAGGAGAAAAAATTTCACCATAGAAGGTTGTGTCCAGCTGATCACTCAGCTCTTGAGTAACTGATAATAACCCATAGCATGAAAAAACTGCCTGCACATGGTACCACTCGACACTGAAACACCCCTAGGAAGAAAATATTCATAAATACGGCCTCCTTATCTGGTTGAGATGATTGTGTAAAGGAGCCAATATAAAACATAGTAATCAATTTCATTTTTTTTCTCTTATAGATTAAAACCCTCAAAATTTAGCCTACTTTCATGGTCAACTACATTAGGTCTATTAGAATCTTTCTAGAGATCATCAGTCTTGGAATCTATAATTAGCACAAACTGAAGCACTCATGACTTCGCGTAAAAATCATCATCCCACAAACTGTTTCTTTACCAATTTCTATAGAACTTGTGTGAATGAATCATGGCTTCAGACAGAAAAAGGAATGCCTAAATGAGAGTTATTACTGGTATGCAAAAAACAAACTCTTCTTGAATGGAATTGCTGATAACTTCCACTTTTTTCAGGTACAGAGCTAGGAGGGGAAGAATGGCTACATGTAAAAGGAGGAGAGAGCTTTCTGAGGAAGGGGAAACTAGAGCCAGAGAATCTTGTCACCGAGGATCAGCCTGCAGGAGGACTGGGTCAGAACTTTCAACACTGCCCCAAAGCAGCACCATCACTGCCAGCCAGGGACCAGCTGCACCACCTGGCTCTGCCACTGCCATGGCTCCCCCACAGCAGAATTGGGCAATCTACCACCAAGTCTGGAGGAACTCGTCAGAAAGGCTAGCATAAGCATCTGATATTTTAACTTCAGAAGAGATTTTAAACATCGAAGGAAAGGAGACCAGACTTACCATTTTTTCCCTTTAAAACGGAGCATTTTGAGACCTGGATGGCAGGGGTGCTGCATTGGTCATTGACGGGTGATGGATAGTACCTACTTATTATGGTAAGTTTAAGGCTGGCTGTAGAGTTTATTGAATAACACTCATGAAAATAAATTATTTCAATGAACTGTAGAAAAAATCATCAATCATTTAAATGGGTAATATTTTTGCAGATATTTTCCAGCTGTAATGGATTTGGTGTCATTCATCTGCAGGTCAGCAGTATGAATCCAAACCAGGCTGCCTGTGTCAGGAAATGGTTAATGCTTGATAACCACAGGAAAATATTTAAGCAGAATCCTGAATATAACATAAAAGTAGTAGAAAACTTGAATACTGGGAAATTCTGACCAGTTTCCATGACTGCCTTTTGATATAGAAGTATGTGTTTTGCCCAAAATCATTGTCAAATAATTAAATCCTGATAGCAAAACAAGGTTGAGGGGAAATTAACCAAATATTTTTAGTAGATTAGATTCAAAGTGTTTTCAAGCTCTGAAGTATTTCCAAAATGCTTTCAGAAATTTGTACAAATACTTACATTTTTAAAATATTGGACAAGTTTTTTTTATTTATAGGTACTTCAGTTCGTTATTTGAGTATCCAAAATCAGTAGTACTTGAAAAACACCATTTTTATAGCATAGGAAAAAAAAACACTGTATTAATATCTGGTTTACATTTGAATTAGAATAGTTTTAGTTCAATGAAAATAGCTGGGAAGAAAATCCCTTTCTGTCAATCAGAGAGCCAAAAACATTCCACAATCCTGACTGAACCATGTGTACAAGTCTGAGTGCATGTAAGTCACACTGAAGTTCCTAGAACTTTCATATTTAAGTGCTTTCTTGAAGTCAGAGAAGGAAATTCTACACAGTGTTATCCAAATTGTTTACTTAGGACTGAAGCCCAATATAACCAAATTATCTAAAGCATTGCTAATTTTTATTTTAGACCCAAATACTGGTTAATTTTTAAACTTTCACTCAAATGGTATCCTAAACATGCAGATTTCTTCAAGTCTATATATTTATGTATATATAAACAGTACAGGTGTAACTACAAATACTTGTATATGTGTATTTACATGAGGGGTCTCAGATGCCTGCACAAACCTAGATGTTTTTACTGTGGCCAGTGACATATAAACTGAGAATTCCTGTAATTATATCACCCACTGTTTTTCACTGACATTTAACATGCTGTGCACTGACTGTTCTTTGATTTTTTAATAATGTGAAAAACATGGTTTCTTTTTCCTTCCTATATTTAAGATGGATGCCAAGTTTGTAGAGTATGCTTAGTAGGTACAACACAAGCCAGCCATATCAGCCTTTCTGTACACATGGTGCTCAGGCACATGCTGATTTCTCTAACAGAAATTAGAGAATCCTGGATTAGGGAACCCTTCTGGGCTCCTCCTGTGAGGACAAAATTCTGTAGGGCCATTGTTCTGGCACCACTGTTACGGTCCCTCTTCTCCATCCTCTAACCATTGACTTGGAGAGTCCTGTTCATGCATGTTCACTCTCAGGCAGCGACTGCTTCATGGAAGGTGAAATAGGTGTGATGGCTGGGAATAGACTGTCTATCTTCTTCACACATCCCTGGGTGGTGTTTTAAGCATCAAGCTACTGATAATTATCTTAATTACAAGTAGATAGCAAATTGAAAGTGAGAGGATCAATCTGTAGTCTGAAGGGCTGGGCCCTATCCACAGCAACAGACCTCACTGCAGACCAAATCCTCTCCTGCTTCATTCAGCCCCACTGCAGGGTGTTAATTACCCAGCTCCCAGAAACATACAGTTGGGACACATTTTACAGCAGAGCTTTATTATAAAGCAAATACCAGGCAAAAAACTTGGGTGTTCTACCCCTCCTCCTTTGCTTCCTTGTCTCTCAATCCACATAGCAGACTGCTCATGTGAATGAGACCTTTTATTTAATTGTCTGCGCAGTTCATGAGAAACACCATGCAGGTTTAAAAGTGAGAACAAGATCATGAGAATGTATTTATCATATAGATTTACAGCTCAGAATCCAGAGTGTTCTGGTTCTTTGTTCAGTGCTTACTCCAATAGGTAACAATGAGGAAAGTCCTGGTCCTTTTCAAAAAGGTAACAGTTTTTACTACTGATTTTCATGCAGCCAGGATTCGACCTTTACCTCTTAGGACTGAGATGCTCCAGTTTTATCTCTAAAAGGGATCTCTGCCTCTCTAAAGACAAAATTCCCTGTGCAATAATTCTTTTATAAAAATTCACTCTTACTTCTTGGTCAGTGTCTTCTCCCAGAAAAAAATTCAAAGTATGATTGGTAACTTGCCTTGAAAACAATTAGTTTTCCCTCTTTCCTTTCATAACTTCTGAGTTCAGAAGTTTTTGTGCATCTTTGTTTGCACTTACTTGACATAGTTCATTTATGTAAAAAATTATTTATCTCATAATCTTCTAAAGGCAGATGAGCTTTCTAACTGTGGGTGCTGTAACTGTGTATGAAATTTCCATTTCATATGTAAATGTTTGCTCATCCTCCCTTTCAAACAAGTTCAGTTCAGATATTCCCGAATGATTGCTCTTGAAACAATTACCCTCAGGTATTTTCCTTCTTACACCGCCATCAGCTGCACTTTTCACAGCTTTAAGTAAACAAGGGGAATTAACAGCTGTACTGAATTTTTCCTTCCGATCAGGATATAATTGTGATAGAAGTTTAACATTATATCAGTTGGCTAAAAGATATTGCAAAGAAAATTAACTTACTTCATGGGTCTTGATTAAGCCTTGCTACTTATTCTAAACCCATCAAGGTTTAAAGTAACTTATATTAAAAAAAAAAAAAAACAACATTACATTTCATCTTTTGTTTGTTAGCCTTCTTTCAAACATTTCCCAGGCCAGCTTTTGAGGGAACTTGTGACAAATTGGATCAGTTCTGCACCACTACAAGGACAGTGTGGAACAGGGAAGAACAGTCTGAATTACCTTTAATTTCACTGAGATGTGTTCCACCACCTAAGCCTTCCCTCTGCTGCTGTGCCCTGTGTTTTTGCAGGATTGTCAACAGATGAATAATTTCTATAAAGACATTTTTTTACCAGTCCCTTTCTCAGAAAGTCTGAGAATTTCCAGAACAGAGAAGAGCAATTCAGGACAAACAGAGTAGCTTCAGAGAACAGAGGAGAATGACAGAGTACATTGCTATTTAAAGAATGATCATCAAATACCACAGGGGATCATATAAGATCCCAGAAAAGTGGCTGAATTCCCAAGTGAGCCAAGCTGTGAGAGGACATTGATTTCCTCTTTACAGTGAACACTGCAGAAAAGACCAAACCCCTTTCAATTCCTAAAAGATAAGTTTTAATACATGATTCATAAAAATATCTACTTTTTAAGCAGTGAATACTGAAAGCATGCAGAGAAGAGAGAACCCTGAACAGGAAGATTTATTATTTCAGGACGAAAAATGGCAGAGAAAGGTGTCTAGAGGAGTATGTGCTTTAATTAGTATAACTCTCTATTAGTCTTCTCCCAGTACCAGAATAAAGCCTTTAAAAATGGAGAGAAGAGAAAAAACATACTAAGAGGAGAAAAATCTCCATCACTGGGGAAAGAAGTGATGTTAGTGTTTAGAAGTGATGTTAGTGTTTAGAAGTGATGTTAGTGGTGTCAGATTGTCTTTACTCAATCCACTCCTGCAAATTATTCTTCAGCCTAAGCAAGACTTTTACAAACTGGCCTATTTTGGTGCATAAGGGCATAAATAAATACTATGTAATTGCCTCATAAATACTTTCTAAAGATAGGGATCTTATGAAACAGCTATTCTGAAGCCAGAATACATGAGCAAAATCTTTTCATGTGCAAAAAATACTGTCTTCCTGCCCTCCAAATCACCTCCAGGTCAATTTGAAAATTATTTAGTCAAAGTTATCCAAATAAATAATGCAGGAAGAAACCTATTAAAAAACTGAACTTTTTGCTCACCAGTTAAAGTATAAACAAATAACTAACAATTAGTAACATAACAATTATTTATTATTAGTTTGGTTAAAAGAATAAACTTGCTAAATGAACACGTGATTTGCACCAAATAAACTATGACTTACTAAAGTAATAGGTTTGCCCTTCCAGCATCACATAATACTAAAGAGTGTTCAGCCTATCATATTTTTCCACAGTGTTCATGAGCTTGCTAATCAGAAGCAATTGATAATATGAAATATTTAATTGGATAATGTTTCATTAATCTCTGGTCATGAAATTTTAATAGCAAAGTTTGGCTTATATAATATGGAGATCTTGGTAAATTTAGCACTTTTTTTCTTGAGGCTGCATATTTTGTGATGGTCATGGAGTATCAGAATTAAAAAGACAACACCATGAGGATTAAATGCACATTCACTAGCACCAGAAAAATAAAACGCAGACTACACTCTGAAAAAGAGTTAAAGGAGTATAATTTTTCTCATGGCTCTCCAAGGATCTGGAGGACAAAATGATTAACTTTCTGCAACAAACTGTCCAGCATTAACTTTAGTTTAATGACATAATATGCAATTTTCAAGGAGTACACTGGGCTAATCTTCCTGGATGACTAAATCTTCAATTAACACAGCAACACTGGGCTGTATGTGGGATGACTGTGAATTACAGTGCAGGTATAACAAAACCAACAAGGTGTATCAAAAGAAAACTTCTGAGCTTCTGTTTAAATGAGCCCTGTGCTCCTCTGGATGCTGCACTTCCTCGTCTCACATTTTCACTTCTTTCTTTAAAACCAAGCAGCTTTCAACCTCTTTGCTCCTCCTTCTTGGAAGATACTTAAACTCCCATTTCAGCCTTCAAAACTCCTCTATTCACTTAAAAAAACCCCAAAAAACACTAGAGTTGATAATTCTGAAGTAGTTTATGGCCACAGCCCTGGCTGTGGAATTCTCTACCATTGCTTTTCTTCTACCCTCAGGAGCACATTTAGGCTTAACAGAGAGCAGAAGCTCTTCTACAGATCCTGCCAATCTCCAGTTACTATCTGCATTTGGTAACACCCAATTATTCTGGTCACCCAGAGGTTAAAGCCAGAAGAGTCTGTCAAACAACTCAAGCCTAGAGAATGAATTTCAGTCGGAATCAGGACACAGGTGGAATTATTAACAAAAAGAGGCAGACTTGTGCAAAACAATAGTTACCTATGGAAACACACTGTGTTTCCTGTAGTCACAAGAAAAAACAAAAATATTTCGTACTACTCCTAGCAGAGAGTTCCAGCACTTACAGGGCTGCTGCTTTTTACACATGTAACAAACCCAGTGATTTAAACAAGTGCCAGAATAATTACAAGAACCCAGACAAACTGGGCAAATCTCTTTTTTACTCAGTAGATCTTTACAACACTTCATGGGCTGCAGAAGGTCTAAAAGTGCAAGTCTTCCCAATCCACAGAAAACTACTGCATTATTAATTGGTATACTCAGTATTTATGTTTCCGTTTTAAACAACTAACCAACTTTACCCATTTAGGTTGAAACTTGATTGATAATGTCATAATTAACACAAAAAACCGTTTTATATCACCTTTCCTCTACTCCCAGAAAGCAGGATAAATACAGCAGGACAGCCTGCAGAAACCATGGTGAGACAACACCAGCAGTTTGCAATGTGAAGTTAAGGTCAAATACTTAATATCCTTGGCTACCCGGAGAAGGCAACTGCTTGGGCTACTATCCTGGCTCTAATTTCAGTTTCAAGAAAAGAATTCTTAAACTGTTTAACATAAACAGAAATTCTGGATACCTTGTTGAGTAAGTCTCAAAGCCCCAGGGATTCATCAAAACACACTGCCTGGAGAATTGTCCAGGGGCTATCCAGCTAATACACTTTTACCCTAAAAAAACTACCTATTTTACAAATGAAAAAAAAAAAATGGATTTATGACAGAATATTACAAGTTATGGGGCTTTTTCAGCTTCAGCAATGCTCATGCAAGCACAGGTAACAGATTTAACAGTAAGCCATGCGCTGACTCTTGAAGCTGTAATGTTACTATGCAGTGTCAGCTCCCCTGGCAAAGTGCTACAGACTGCAGTGATCAGTTCTAGGCTGGATCAGAAAGTTAATGAGACAGTGCAAATCACATCACAGAAGGTCACTTAGACCATGTTCTTACAGAGGCTGTTCCAGTGGTGTAGAAAGGCCCTAGAGGGGGAGGACAACCTCGAAACAAGTGCCTGTGGCATTTGTTAAAGGCAAGGGGTGGCCTTGCACCACAAAAGGACTGTCACCAGCCAGAGCTCAGACCACCAGGCTGCTTCCGTCTGAAACATGAAGTGAAACTTGACAGAGTAGTGCATTATTTCCTTCAAGCAGTAGCATTCCCACCAGCATAATTTAATCTATAATTTAAAGGAAAACCTACCAAAGCACAAGAACATTAAACTCGCCTTCAGAAATCAGTACACACAGTACAGTAACACAGTCATTAAATAGAAATATGTTTGAAAATAAATCCCCTCAAAAAGAAAGATCCAACTCATACAGTACAATTCTTTCACCCTCTGAAAGCTCCTCTCACATTATCCCCGTGTTTAAAAGGCATGTAAGAATATAAATCTGAAGTAGTTACAATATTGCCACTATACTCTCTGTTTTCACAAGGGAGTGAATGCCATGAAAAATAAAGATGCCAGGAAACCAGAATTAAAAAAAGCAATCAAAAGTTTTATTAAGTGTGTGCCCATTTCGCCTCAGCTGCAGCCTGTGCACATAAGCAGATGTAGAGCCTCACTAATTTCAGTGCAGCTGCTTTTGTGCTCAGCCTCACCTGTGCACACAGAGTTGTCCTGCATGGGAGAATATGGGAGCAACAAGCTGAAAATCAGGTGTTCACTCTGCTGGAAAAATTTTGCTTTAAAGATATAATGTAAGAGTTGCCATATTCAATATAATAGTGTTTTGTTATGGGTTTTTTTTTGTTTGTTGGCTTTTTGTAAGGGTTTGGGTTTGGTTTTTTTCTCTCTCTCTTTAGGATTGAGGGAGGGGTGTATTTTGGTTGTGTTTTTAAGGTTTGGGGTTTTGGATTTTTCGTTTCCCCACCCCCAAGCCACTTGTTAAGAATGTATGCCTATCAGTGTATTTATGAACTGGAGTACTTCGATTTTACAAATACAGCTGTCCCTCAGCACAACTCTGACCTATATTATCTGACAGTTTCACATCTATTCTAGATATTTATAGGCAGTTTATTGATGAGATATCTGCCTTCAGTCACAGGTACATCTGCTACCCTCACACAGAAATATCCTTTCTCTTTGAAAGCAGGAGCTGTAACCACAAACAAGAACCAATATTGACAGAGAAAGTCTGGCACAGCTGAGAACAGATCTCAAATGTCCAATGTACAATTCCCAATTAAATATATTCCTTATTATCCTCATTAGAAACATTAACATGTATATCAATTATTAACGGTATAATTTTCACCCTTAAAAGATAGCCCATGAGGTGCAACTGGTTTTCTCCAGCCCAGATAATTCTCAAATATCTTGTTTTTCCATGACAAATCCATGTGCAAAGGGAAGGGGGAAAATCAGTGTGAGAGACTGGCAGGGAAGAGCTATGGTCCCACACTGAGGACTGCATTTCATGGAAGCAAACAAACAAAAAAAGCGTAAGAGCTGCAACTGTTTGCTGAACAATCACCTGGTGTGCCAAATCTGCAATTAGTGTTGACAGCTTTTTGGGATGATGCCCCAACTCATATAGTACTCCAGTCACTTCTGTTTACCACTTTGAAAATGTTGCCAAATTATTACCCAGTCACTGGTAATTGCTCTGTATTTGTCTCATCACCATAAACACTTGTGATAAGAGACCTTGAGATGTGTTAATACCCTGACAAAACACATGCTCTCTCCCACAGCCCTCATCAGTCGCCTCCCTCGTGTAAATATCCAACCCCTCCTGTCAGCAGCAGTAAACACGCCAAAGAAACTGAAACACTGAATGCAACGACTGCATGAAAAACAGAGTGCAGTAGTTGTGCTTTTCAGTGCTTTCACGTGTTCCACAGAATCCCTCACATATTCCTCTGGCCATGCTGCCACAAACCCCAATGATGTCTCTAAATGTCTCTAGCACCAGACATCTGCTTTCCATCTTAAATTTAAATAACAGCTATAGCTCTACTCTTTGCCCCCAGGCATCTGACCTATTCACACTTTTCCCTCCTGAAATTTATCTGTTTAGGATTTTTGGTCATATTGAAATGTTTACTCTCTTATTTTCCTTAGAAAAAGGTAGAATTATGGATTCCACCAAAGTGGTCTAGTAGTAACTTCTGACAAACCAGGACTGTGACTAATTGCATTAAAGACATAGATGATTAACATCCAAGGAGGGTTATCACATGCTAAAACGGTTTACAGCTTAACCATTATACCGGAATTCACTTTGTATTATTGTTCTATAAAGAATGCTGAAAATAATCTGAAAGAATTTGTTGATCTCTTTTTTAATATCTAAGCACAGATATTCCTACCAATACTCTCTCAAAAGCTGATTTCTAGTATGCTGTAAAAGATGAGGACAATTAACTGGTTGTAGACTACCTTATGCTTTGCTAGAGGTGAAGAGAAATCCTTTTCCTTACCTGTGCTATTCTGAGAACACTGAATTGAAACAGGAAATCCAGGATAAGAAGAAAAAAAGGCTTTTCCAGGCAAAATGTTAATTCTGGTTAAATCAAAAGGTCTCATCACAGCAAGGGAAAGCAGAATTTACCTGAAGAGCAGACCTGTTTGTTTATAACAATTTCACTACTTATAATGCTCTTAATACTTTCATCATTTGATTAGTTAAAATTCAATATTTAAAATAAGTTAATAATAATACATTATTCAAAGAAGTTGGTTAAGGTTACCTACTACTCTGCTGTTGAAATACACACATACACTATTTTTTGAGTGAATAATTATGCAAATAGCCAAGCAATCAACCTAAGAGTGCCTATCCCATGGGAGGAGGACTCTTCTCAATAGGCAGTGAAAACGCAGTCTGGATCATTACAGACCTTCTTGCCAGCCACCTCATTAACATTTAAGTGAAGGACAAATGTTGTGAAAATAATGGAATTAGCACTGAAAATATGATACACAAAAATCTCTATAGGTAGCACATATTTTCTGCATTAAAGAAAAACCCTAAAATGAACATTTGATACATAATCCAAATAGGGACTACTGATTTTTGTCCAAAGGGATATTCTTCATTAGTATCTTACATATAATCTAATCCACTTTAATTTTGGAACAGTTCATAAACTCCTAGAATATGGACAACATCAGTGTTCAGAAAACACCTGCCAGCTAAAGAGAATTAGAAAAGTGAAACAAGAAAATACCTTGAAATAACAAAAGGAGACTTGGAAGACATATGACTATATGCATATAGAAAGAAGTTGTAAAACACTGCTTTTGTGTTGAGGACTGTGGTATCATTAAAATAAGTAAATAAACACTTTAGTCATGTGCATGTGACTATTAATACTTCTATGAAAGAGCTGTGGAATAACATGAGTTTTCTACCAACAAACTATTTGAAGTTACTTACATTGCACAATAAAATATAAAAAACATGTAATGAAACAATAAAAAAGTTTTGCCATTTCCTTTCCTGAAATCATCTTGTTTAAAGAGAGCTCAGCTGGCTCTTTGTCATGTGTAGACATACCCTTGGGGAATTCCAGCAACCAGAGAGAAAAAGGTTTTAAAACATGCTGAAATTATTACTGAAAATGTTCCTCATTCCAGTACCATCCTTGTCTTTGCTGTCCTCAAGCTATCAGGTAGGAGCCAGGAACCTGATCTGGCTTTTCCCTTGTTCCAGTTACAATAAACATCGTAGAGAAGGGAAATTACATATTTCACCCTGGTGAGGTGACAAGGCACATGAGAAGATTTTTGGTAATATTTTGCAGACTTTCCTGGTAGTTCACCTTCACAATCCCTCTTCATGAGAAGCTCATCTGCCCCTGCTTCTCTTGTGAGCTGGTGCTCATCTCAGCCGCATGTCTGCTGTTGTTTTCAGGTGAGATCACTTAATATTTTAGTCCAAATACCAAAAAAGTGATCGAATTAAACCAGACATTAACCATCAGATGAATTTAAAATTTAATCAGGAAACTATATAAGCAGTGGTAATAGTTCTTAGTTCTCTCACACATGCTAAAATTCAAATTAACTACCACCCCAAGTACTTGGGAAAAGCTGCCTTTCATAACTGGTGTTATCTACAGTAATTTTGGAAAATTGTGCTGAAACAATGATAAAAGATTAGGGAATTTTAGGCATTATGACAGAGGGAGATGGACATACAATATTTTATTTCTTTTATTTTTATTTTAACACCTTTACCGAAATCCATGGCTCATTTGATATTGCACAATTAACATGCATTCAAGACATTTTCACTATAAAATGACATTCAATTATGAAGCAATAAACTCCTACCCATCAGGAACTTTGTAAATAAAATATCAGAGCATTTTCAAGGCAACATCCTTTTAGTGATTCACCTTTGCCAAACTTATTTCACAATCAGCAGTAAAACAGCATTGTTACCCCTTCTCCTGCAGATCTCCATATTGAACTAATGTTCCAGGCATTTTGAAAACAATCTACCTGTCACAGATACACCTGGTTAAAACTTTCCTATGCTAAGCTCACTGGGCTAGAGCTGCAAAGTTGGTGAAGCACAAAGGGCCAGGAAATTGCTTCTTTAACAAAATTTGCATACACAACATTCAGCAATGCCATTCCAGAATAACTCATTTTTCCACACACTCTTTCTCAGCAATGGGTTTAGCTCCTGCAGCATTACCCAGAGCAGCACAGAAAATGTAACCATGGTTGCAATGCCCACGGTAGATGAGAGTCCATAACCTCAGCAGCTCAGTTTTGTGTCCCCTTGGCACCCATCCCAGATGGAAACAGCCAGGGTGTCACCAACAGGAGTATTTTACTTTATAAACAATACATCCATCAAACAATTGCTCTGTCCATCAAACCGTGGGACATATTTAACCATAATCAACCTTGATTCATCATTTTAAAACTAAGATTTAACAAAAAGTAATCTTGGTCCAATAGGAAATTATGTGATAAGGAGATATGGCAGGCCAAATGAACTGAGCAGTAATCCAGAGAAGTTTTCACAGTGTATTAACCCACCGAGTAACTCTCTTACCAGCCACAACACTAACTGCATAAAATGTGACACGCACCAAAGTTCTTTCAATTTGCCACATCCTTTGGGCCAAGTTTGTTTTGTTCATTCTTGTGAAATGGGCCAGACTGGAGGCATTGGAGTCCAGAGAAGCAAAGACAACAGCACCTCCTGTGTACTGCTGTGCTTCAATCCAGCTCTGGAATGGCCGCTTCGAGGGCTGGGAACAGTTTTTTATCTGCCATACTAATTCATATCCCATTAAATATGACAGTTTCATTGCCACCTTATTTCTTATTAACTTGTTACAAAAATCTTACTGTTACCCCAGTGGCTACAACTAATGAATGATACAAATTTTTTGGCTGTTTAGCACTGGAAACCTTTTTCTCCATGCTGCAGAGAAAAAGGAGTAGCCACCAAACAACTTCAGCTTTTTCTAAACTGGGGTAAATTCAGCTGTGTAACCTGTGTGGAATATAACCAGTATCTCAAGCTGTGTCAACGTGTGTACTCACCACTGCATGTAGGTAATTTTGTGAATTCTTATGACATGACAATTTAGAAAGGTTCTTCTTACATGTCTGCCCTAATTCAGCAGTGAAGTGACTGAGTATCATTCCTCTGAAGCAAGCTGACAGCTCATCAGTCACGCAGCTAAGGTACTACAATGCTTATATTTGGAGAACTCATTTGAGCTGTTTCAGGCAGAAGGTTTGCAAATGTCTCCAACCTCAAGTGAGGGGAATGACTCTTAAGCAAAACAAAAACCACAGAAGATATACAGAAGATGGAAAACTAGCACGTCAGACTAAACAACTAAAGTTGCTAATAAGCGATGTAAGGAAAAGTGTTTTATTTAAAAGATGCCATTCACTAGGAGGCTTCTATGTTATTGTGAAACCAGCAAGAATTTTAACAAGGGCTTCTTGAGAGTAGTTAAGAATAAGCAGAACACTGTGGAGCTTTAACTCATGAAGCCACACTAACGTGGAAAAGTGTCCTAGCCTCAGCTTCAAATATTTCAAATTCCACAATGTCAGCTTCTGAGTCAATCAGTGTGGTCCATCTATACAGAATTCCAATGTGTGTCCAAAAAATGTGTATATAGCAGAGCAGCCCTCGCACCTTGTCATTTGAATCTTCTGAGAAAGGAACAAAACTCATTATGTTTAGTTCCCACATTATTTTTTTGTTATGATCCAGCCTGTGTTTTATCAGTTTATTCACAGGAAGTGACTATAAGTGAGTAATACAGCAGACTGTAAATGAGTAATACAAACTAAACACAGGTGACTATTTCTTACAATGTCTTCTCCAAAAATGCTTACTGTTGTGATCAGCATTTCAGCTACAGCTTTGCATTTTAAGTGCTTTATTCTAGTTTCAATCCCATTTGCCATAACAGATCCATGGTCAGTAGAGCAGCACAGGTGTAACCAAGGGAAGCATTTACTCACTAGCATTTAAGGCCACAGCCACAAGCAATTTTAAGTCCCACAGCATGTCACAAATGCTAATCATATTGAGCTGCTCACAGCATCTTCTTCTCCATTTTAATTTCCAAGGATAATGAAGCAGTCTCAGAGTTCCCACAGCACTCCCTTGGAACATATGCATCTCTCCTAGGATGCTTTTAAGGGCACAGCTCCCAGCCTCATATGCCCATTTGCCAGCTTCTCACACAAGCATGCCTTGCTTGCCTTCCCTTCAGCCAAGCTGCCCTTACACAGAGAACCACATCGGAACTGACTGATTTCTCCCAAGGTACTCTACAGATTTCTTTCTCTTACAATGACTTAGGAGAAAAAAAAATCACCAAAATTTTACTTTTGTGAGGAGTTTAAAGAAAAAGGTAGCATTTAGATACAAAAATGAATGTAAAAATCACCAGCATATCTGAAAAAAAAAATGCAGTTCTTAATAGGTTGTATTTTCTTCTCGTGCATTATGTGACTTGAGGGCCACCAAGGTGATCACAGGGATGGAGCACCTCAGCTACAAGGAAAGACTGAGGGAACTGGGGTTGTTTAGCCTAGAAAAGAGAAGGCTTTGGAGTAACCTACTTGCAGTCTTCCAGTACCTGAATGGAGCCTATAGAAAAGATGAAGAGAGACCTACAAGCGCCTGGAGTGACAGAAGAAGGGGGAATGGCCTCAAACTGAGAGGAGATTTGGATTATATATTATGGGAAAATTCTCCCCTGTGAGAGGAGGTGGTGAGGCCCTGGCTGAGGTTACACAGAGAAGCTGTGGCTGCCTCAGGCTGCGAAGTATCCAAGGCTAGGTTGGATAAGGCTCTGAGCCACCTGGGACAGTGGAAGTTGTCCCTGCCCATGGCAGGGGGTTGGAAGGAGTTGATGTTGAAGGCAATTTCCAACTCTAACCATTCTGTGACTTGTGCCCATGTGTGAGCAACTGAGGGTTGCCACTATCAGCCAGATTCTCATATGCAGTAAGGCTTTTCATCCCGCTCTGACTGTATAAAGAGATTTGAAGAATATTTATTGCAACTTTAAAATACCAAAGAATACTAAGGAAGCTTTGATGTAGATATGAATAAAGCCCTTCAGTTTCTATGTAAGTGTGACAGTGACAGTGATTGCACTTGCAGGTGAGCCAGCCCACGCACGACTGTGTTATCCAACAAATGCAATTATAAAGGAAAACAAGAACGTTTCCTAGGAAAATACTGCTTGTAAAAATCACAGCAGTTTGATTTTCAGTACATCTCCCCAGCCATCAGGTACTCCACAGGACACAGATAAGTAATCTAAAGGTTTATGTCTTACCAGCAGGGCATCATGTAAATAGAAAATATTTATCCTTTCTTTGTCCTCTCTGGTCACATTTCATAAAATAGCAGAACTAAATGCCAAACACCTTCCACACCTTCCACAACTCTGCTGTCTTTGCTTACTTTCCCGTTCTTTTCCTTGGAGGTGCAGTGAGTACACTGAACTCAACACATCCTGACCAAGAGATGGGATTAGGTGCTTTTCTTTTGGCTTCATCTGTGGATGAGACAGACACTCTAGCACAATTCAGCAGACACCAGAAACTTCAGATGAGAGTAGGCTGAGAAGTAGGAGGAGATAAATGAAATGAAGAACAGAAGTGACAGTATTACATTTTTGACAGCATTAACATACTTCCAGTGTGACTGTGGATGTCACAGGGTGAAACCCTGGATCCACAGCAGTTCAAGATTTGACATTTCTGAAATATCCTGCTATTTTCTTTTAAATCACATTGTTTTGGGTGTTTGAATGCCAAGACTTATTTCATACATGCAAATGGTGTTGTTTTTGCTAAAAGTCAACCAGTACTTTCCTGCAATATCTTGTCAGATTAATTCTGGCCCCATTTAAAAAAAAGAGGATTTTGGCAATACCTCAGCACAATAGGTTCAGTCAAGTTTGAAGGTAAAATTAGAGAAAAAACATTATTTTGTTTATTTGTAAGAGAAAGGCCTGAACTTTCTTTGCTTCACAAAGAAGGAAGTGTAGTTGGAGTTGAAAAAATTAAATGAAGTATAGATGTCTTAGTCATACTGAACAAAGTCCACAGAAATGAGAAGAGAGGTAATGGTGATATGTATGTGACATCCCCTATTGCCTGTTTTCACAGCCTCTTGTCCGTGTGTCTCTGTATATGACACAGAGAAACACAAAATACATAAGGAGGAACTGCCCCAGAATGATGCTGCAAGGCAGAGAATGTACCTGGCAACGACAGAGATGGCAATCCCTAACCTGGAGGCAAGGCCCCCCGCTTCCTGGCTAGAAGTTTGTATCAAAACTTGTCTGTCCTCTAAACTTGTTAGACTTCTGTCTGCTCCCACAAAGCAGAAGACATGGCAGCTGCACAGAGCTGGTACAGTCCTGGTACCTCTCACACCCTGTGCATTCCTCTTCACCCACAAATATTGTCCCCTTTTTGGGAAACGGCGTCTTTCCTACCGTAGGTACAAAAAATTCTCAGCCTTTACCTGCTAAACTCATTGGCCAGGTTCCCTGAGACTTAACAACTAGACAGAAGACTTAAAAATATTCCATGCTAGACACCAGAGAAACTACATGAAATAAAGCACTTTATGTATAATCTTTACTCTGGCACGGACCTCATCAGGGCTCCTTTAACATGACAAGCACTCAGCTACAATGTGCAACTCCAGAAGAAACCAGGCTCGCTCATTTACAGATCAAACCCCCACATTTGAGCCCTCTGCAGCACTGAGAATAGCTTCTGATCTCGGAGCAGAGCCTTCAGTAGGGCTCATGCTGGAATTCCCAGGGTATTTGGTGACTACTGACACTCGGGCTGCGACCATCACTTGGATGGATTGTTTCTGGCACGTTCAGCCTGTTCTCCTCACAGAGCTACTGATGAAGAGCTTTGAGCAGAGCCTACTCACACTGAGAGCACCCAGGGCTGCAGTGCCAGCCCCTGACCTTACCTAGCTGGGAAGCCAGCAAATGCCTTTAGTACCTTTAGATTCAACTAATATCTAATTATTAAATAATTCCGCTTAAAAGAGTTTTTCATTCTAGGAAGAAAAATTCTAAATATGAATTCAATGAATTCACAGCTAATGTAATCTGCATCATTTCAATGCATTTGACAGAACTGCACCATTTTAGACGAACTAAAAAGCTGGATTCAAAATGCTGCCCTTTATGTTGATTAACTACCTGGCAATCACCTCACTCATGCTCAATTTATACAGGATACAAAATCTTCGCTGTTCTCCAGTATTAGCAGCTTTACCCTTTTAATTATTTAAGATAATACAATGAGGTGGTCACTGACCTAAGAGAATAATGAGAGAGATAGTCACTAAGTTTTAGATCATCAGCAAAAAAAATTAAATCTCCATATTTTCTGTGAAGATACAGGTCCAGAAATTTATTCAACACTGCCATCTGTACTTCTCAAAAGAGAAATACATTTTTTCAAAATAAAATGTGGAATCTTAGTGATAGACAAGTAAAGCCTAATATTTTGCCTAAATTTGCATCAGGGAGTACAATAATGTTTTACCAACAACACTAACTTTCAGATAGTAGAATCTTACCTTCTCCTGTGCAGTACTGCAATTTCTGCCCATCTCTCTCCTTTCTCTCATTTCTCTAAAAGGATTGCCATTAGAAACAATGACTAAATTAAACTATTTGTTTCAGAATCTTCCTAAAAGATAAAAAAAGCCTTGGAGAAGCCTCTGAGAGCAGCTGGATAGACTGAATGGAACTGAATTATGTAAGCCCTACATATAAATACTTTTGTGCACATTACTATCCTTTTCAATTTATGGACATGATTGTTTCTCAAAATTCTTGTTCAGAAATATGGAGACTAAATGAAGTTTCTAAAATAAAGTTACCACTTCCACTGTACCTTTGCCAAAAGCACTGATGTGATTGGTTGATCCCTAGTCTGTTCTGTTAAAAGTTGTGGCTTTTATCTGTCCTTTCTAAGCAAGTTTTGGGCCAGTGGAAAATTCAGAGTAACTCTGCAGTCTGATGGTTACTTCAGAAGTACAGTCTAAGGAATGTTTCCCTTTATACATAAACTGGAACAAGAGGAAGAACTGAGATCTGCAATTATTTCCAGAGCATTCTCTGCATCGTAAGTTAGATACTGTCAAGAGAAATGGAAGATCCACACCCAAATCCCCACTGGACAGTAGCCCAAGGCAGGACAGTTCTCACCTGCTTCCCAGAGGCATCACTGTATGGAGGTGTTTTACACCATTATAAAGTGCCCCAGATCATGGGTACAAGGTGAATCCTGGTGCATCTCATGTATGGGCTGAGACTGTCATCAAGTAATTACACAACTACTCAGAAAAAGACTTATAGGTGCTTCACCAGAAAAATCTTCATTGCTGAGGGACAACTGTCCCCATGGTCAGTCAAGAGCTGAGTAAAGGTTTTTGTGAATGCTAGTGACATCTAAATACTGGCATCTAAAAGAAGATTTAGTGCCTATTTCTTCCTGCAAATCAACCCTAAGGGGCCTTTTCCCTTCCTAGGCTTTCAAAAAGAAAAGATTAATTGACCATCAATAACATTCCTTATCTTCCTGGCAAACTCTTGCTGGATACAAAATGTAGCTAATCATGTCAATCTATTTTCTTCTGTTGTCGACATGAAATATCATACAGCTCCAGGCTGGAAAGCTTTCCTTGTTTCTGATATTGGAATAGTTTTAGACAACTGAACCTTCAGATAGGGGAGTGTAATTGCCAAGGGAAGGGTGCAGGAGGACCAGTGCCATTTTGCACACAATTCATCATTACTCTTTGATCTCTAGAAATTTAGCCCTTCTACGGCCTACCCTGGAATTTCATCTTTTGTTCTTTCAGAGAAAAATGAGTCAAAAAGTTTAACAGTTCCACAGAAAATCTTTGAAAGACACTGACCTTAGAAACAAAACCCAAGACACTCCCAAAAGACAATATTCTGATTGTTGCACAACCACTCCTGTAAAACTGCTGGAAGATAAATTAGAATTGTGCCATTTAAAACACAGTCACTCTCTAATCATTCCCTTCAGCTTAAATCTCACAGAATAGGTTTTCTGAATATGCATTGGCAAGCCTGCATTATTGCATCCTTACTTTTGGCAGACTTTACATGCACATGTCAAAACAAGACTGTGAGGCATTTATTCATCTGCTAAATTTTGCTGTCAAAATTTAGCAGAGGCTTGGTAATTGTACAAACTCATCTGACAAGAAATTCACCCGCCACAGTTCACAAATTGTTGTTAGAGGAGGCTGTTGCTTCAGGACCACCCAGCAAATCAGTCAGTCCTACCCTCCTGCAGTACTGCACCAACTTCCCGCCAGTTGTTAGCGAGAGACTCGCAGGATTCTGTCAAAAATGCATCAAGGCAACTATCACTTGAAGGCACAACATTTGTGAACTCCACCAAATGCTGTCAAAAATGCCCTATAGAGAAAGGCACTCCTCAAACAGTCTTACTGAGCTTTACTCTTAGGTACAGATGTTGAATAAACTCCTTAATACTGCCTTGCACTGGTATGCCCACTATCTCCATGGAATTTTACTGAGAAGAAATTAATTTTCTGCATGATACACATCACCATTGCTCAATTCTGTTGTCTGTCTGCTTCTTCAGCTAGAGAAACCTGTTCTGTCTCAATCTAAATATTTATTCATGACATCACAAGGATTCAACAAGTTTGACAGATACAGCATGCTCATTAACTGTATTTCTAAATTTAAAAATTACTAGACTTGAAGCAGAGATAATATCAACTTACACCTAGCACAGTAACTTAAGCCACTTGAAACAAAATTCTATTCCCTTAAATTTTCTTACTCTCACTTTTTTTGACAATACTGCTGCTGCTATAAAAAGTGTAATCCTATATAAGGAGTGTAACTGCCCATTTAATCTATATTTTGGTATAGGGTTGCAGTGGTTTTGGTTTGCCAGTTTGAGTTTCTCAGCTAATGCACCAAATAATGTGGTGGATTAATGTTGACTAAACACTAATGCACCTACTAGAATTATTTACTCCTTTTTCTGCTGTGAGATAGGATTAGGAGAAGAGCAAAGCAGGCTCAAACTTTAAAGGGTATAAAGAAAACTTTACTTAAACAGAACTGAAAAAAATGAAAAAACAAAGAAAAGAATCAAAATAAAACTTTCGGAATACTTCCCCTCCCCCCACAACCTTCTTTCCCTTCCCACTAAAAACATGCCTAGACAAAAACTGGAACTTAGGCCAGTTTACCACCTCTAAAATAGTCCTTCATCAGTTCTCTTAGGGAGAGGAGTCTCTTTTGCCATGTCAAGGAGACTTCTCCACAAGAAACAGTTCTCCCATAGTGTCAATTTCCACAAATAGCAGCTGCCCAGAAATCTGCAGTCATTAAGTCCCTCCCATTTTTCACAGCCTTCCCACAGCTGCGTTCATGAACCATGTCAAACTCATGGGGTACCATTTTAAGGATGAGCTGTTCAAAAGCAAACGTTCTTTTCATCTATCTCTGAGATCATCTTCATCTCTATGAACAGAGGTCTTCTTTTCCCTGGGGGCAAAGGGTCTTCATCACTATCATCTCTCTCTTGGTTCAAGCTCCTCATGAGATGACAGCTAGTTCAAAATTTACTTGCCTTAGCATGAATGCCTTTGCACATGTCTGCAATTGGAACACTCCATCTCCCCACACTGTTTTCATGAATTAAAGGGACATTCTAGTGTATCACCACAGCCTTGCAAAAGAATTTCAGCCTAAGGACTAAGGCATCTCCTCATTCTCCTTCCATCTGGGACTTAATTCCTCTGCACTGACCTTGGTGTCTTCATGTTGTTTCTCTACATGCCTTCACTCTCTCCTTTTCTCTCACTAGAGAGAGGACCAATGTTCTGCAAGTTTTATCTGTGCAATTAAAGTTAATCTCTCACCCGGGGCCTGCAGATGGTCATGATGGTCGAAACAGTCAGGGTGACAGATTCAGGCCAGACTGGTGGCTGGGCCAAGATCTCAGGGCGGCCCAGCCAGAACAGTGGCAGCCACTCTGGCCACATGGCTGGTCTCAAGCCTGAAACGCATTTAATTCTAGCCGTGGGTTGGCACAACCATGCTGGGTGGGAGAGGTGAGGGGAACTGGCCTGGCGGGAAGATGTTAACAGCCCCTGGGGCCCGGGCCAGCCGGGACAGGGCCCGGTGGGCTCCCCAGGAAGGGGCCCGGCCCCTCGGCAGGGGCTGTTCAGCCCAGCGCAGCCACATGGAGGGGGCCGGGCCAGCCTGTTGTCTGCTCCCAGGCCGGGAGAAGAAGAGCTCTCCCAGGGTTTGGTCATTTTTAACCTGTGTGTTCTCAGAGGTGTGTTCAGCTTTCTAGTGGTTTTAACAAGGTGTTGATATTCAAAACGAGTCACTGATTGGTTTTGTCAGGCATGGAGGAAACTTAGCAGCTTTTCTTAGAAAATCACTTCCATTACTGGCTTCTTCCCTCCTCACCAGATGTCAAACAATGCAAAACCAGCACAAGGGTGCTTGGATTCGAAAGTTACATGAAATAAGGCTTTGCAATACCTTGATTTAAAAAGTGTAAGAATGCCTGAGAACACAAAGCTGGTTGCAGACTGTAAAATAGGAAATATCCATTGATATTTTCTGGCCTAGTCAGAGAAACCTCCTTTCCTGATGTGAATATCCAAGCTTGGCACTTCTTGCTAGTGCAGAATTCCCTCGGCAGTAAGTGGAAAGGTTCCTGCGAACAAATGTAGCCTAGGCAGGTGAAAAGCTTCTTTTCAGCTCCCAGACACAGGGTATCACAGCAGTGCAGGAGAAGGTGTCTCTGTGTCCTAGTGGCAGACAGGGTATCACCAAGCACAGTGTCACCAAGCATGGCCTGAGCTGTGCAGGGATGGCTCAGGAGGCACAGTGTGGGTGAGGAAGCTGGAATTCCAGAGCTTTCAAAGCGTCTGCCAGCAGGGCTGGGGAACAGCCTGCCAAGAGGGTGGCACAGAGTTCGGCCTCCCCACTCCAGCCGCAGCTGTGACAGCTGATCTGGAGCTGGTAATCTGCAAGAGCTCCAGGAACGACATGGAACAAACTGGGAATCCCTGCTCTGCACAGAGGAGATGGACTGATTAAGACCCAACTTCAGGAATACATTTCTCAAACGATTAAATTTTTCTTTAAATATTCTAAAATAATTGAAAGTTACACTAAGCAGTAGGAGTCAAAAAAAATTTAATACTTCCTGTGACTGAAGTATTTAAATCATCAAAGAGTCACAGAAAATCCCTCCTGAAATCTGTATGTATCATATTTGAACCACAATATTCATAGTGAGTTTATGAGGAGAGACTGAATACCTTCCTCATTGTTTCTTGGTGGGGTATGAGGCAAATCATTAAAACCAGGAGAATAAAATTCTCCTGGGTTATTTTCTGTACTTCAGATACAGAAGAATTATATATATGTTTTTGCTACTATTATTTGACCATTATAAATACTTCTAACAGTGAGTTACGTCTTCTGTTTTGAAAAAAATAATCACCATTATTTATGTGAATAATGTGTTAAAATAGAACATTTTTGAGATAGAAGAGAACAAGGAGGGCAGGTAACAGCTGCCAGAGAACTCTGTATTATGTAATGAGTTTCTAATCACTAACAAAAATTTAAAAGTTCACGTAAAAAGAAGTGATTATTGCCAAAAAGTTTTCAAGTACACCCTTTGTGAACAGCGACAAAGGGATAACATGGATATACCTTACAGTGCACATGTAATACAATACTCAAGCTGATATTAGACAACTTCATTGGGTTCAGTGATGAAATCAGCAGAACATGGAGTAAGCCCAGTCTTACAGGAGGTTTGTTCTTCAATCAAACAAAATACTACTTTAGTGAGTGTCAGTATTACCCTGAAAAGTGAAGACACAGGAGAAATGGGAATACTGTCATCTTCTTCATTTTAAAAACTATGTGAAAATTTTCATTTCATCATTATGTCCATGTGTTAGGTCTTCTCAGCAAACTCATTACCATATCAGTATCTACTTCTATACAGTCACATAGTTCATATAATTTACATCACCCTCTCCCTTGCTGTGTGTGTTGCTCCCAGTGCTCCTGGACATGCAATCCATAGGTGACACAGTTTTCATGCAGCAGTTAGAGCAAAATGATTACCCGGAGCTACCTTCAGCAAGGGGAGCCCATCTACTTGGATAAAGAGAGAAATATCATGTGCCAACACTATCATTTGGCACTGTCTATTCCCTGGGAGACCTTGGGTTTTTACCTCAGGTGACAATAGTCCTCACACGTGAAGGTCCAGCCTCAGCCTCTGCATATAAGCATAACAACAAGAGGTTAAATAAATTCATAAGATCACAGACAGTACAAATAGTGTAACTGGATTATCAGATAACATCTCAAAACCCCAACCTGGATGAATAGTTCTGAGTCAAATCAGTTCTTCTCCCTGAATCAGGTATTTTGTTTCCAATGATCAATTTCCCATATCCTTGTAGCTTTCCTGATACTGAATAATTAAAAACATTTTGACACATTCAAAAAGCCCCATTCAAGTTCCTTTAAAGGAACAACACTCAGTCATTAGTGCCACTGGCAAAAATACACAATACATGAATGAAATGGTTTAGAGTATGAGAGTAGCATAAAAAGCACATCAAGAGTCAAAGTAAATATCACTTTTCTTCAATTAAACTCGGTTTAAAACAAATGTATAGACCTCATATATGTAGACAATAGAACGTCTGCAGAGAAATTCAAACCTTTACAGGAAAGCCTCCAAACACATTTTACCAAAGCAACAAGAAACTGTGATCCTAAGAACGCACTGGAGACTTTTTTCTGTTGCTTTCTTTTAATAACAACTACAGAAAAAACACTTGGTACGCACTTTGCAGTGGAAATATTGCAATTGTGTACATGTCAGTTCTTCCAAAAAGTCCCATCTCAGTCAGGGACACAACTGCAGAAAAAAGAGGCCTTGTAGTAAGGGTGGGTTTTGTGCATTTCAAACTTTCAGAAATGTGTCACTTAACAGACTAGATCTCAAAGTACATCTAGCAGAGGTGTCCAAATGAATAACTAGGAAGCAGATGTTCTCAAGGTCAGTATTTGGCTGCAGTGTTGCAAACTGCTTTCCTCACAGGCAAACAGGAAAACCTCTGGAGTTCTCTGTCTGAACCCTTGCTTACTCCTCCCACCCCAGGCACTGCCCCGAGTTCACAGTTTGCCCTTGAAGACAGGAACACATAATACAGATAAATGTGATCCCATTTCCAAACAACTCAAATACCTGGCATAGAATCAATCTTGAAAAAATGAGGCAGGTGATAATTCAGATAAGAGCCACTCCCCCCTCTTGCTCAGGACACTCTTGAGCTTCAGACAGAGAAATGGGAATCTGTGAAAGGGCACCTTGCTGAACTTTGATGGACTATATCCAAAAGAAGATTAAGCCACAAGACAGAAATACCTTGATGGATTTATTCCATTAGTCTGCAGAAAAAAGGGACATTTAATGAGAAGAAATTCTAGTTTAAATCACTGAGCCAATTTTATTTTGTCTGTAACTAAGTTCAATCTCAATAGAGCTACTAGTAAAATAAATTTATCCTCTGAGATGGATATTTTGATTTTGTAGCTTAAATATTTTATTATTTACCTGATAAGTTATTTATTTTTGTATTACACTACCTTTTTGGTCTGAAGTAAGAAGACTAATTTCCACTCCTGTGCTCAAAGCCATTATCTCCAAAGCATTTACTCAAATGGTACATTTCACTTTAAATTTGATTCTAGCTTCAACTGCGCTGTTTCCTAATTACATTTCTGGTGGAGGTTTCACTCTTATATCCAAGCTCAGTTATTCACAGTTAGAATTTTATTGCACCTAAATTACAAGTTTGGAATGCTGCTTCACATGTAATTAATTTGAGTAATTGTCATGGGTCTGCCAAACAGCCCATGTTCATTGAGATGAGGCTTTATAAATCAGACAGGCAGTGGGTCTACCAGGAGAGTTGGTGCAGTAGAGAAAGACTGCAATAGCTAGTGGTGTTTTCATGTGTAATTAGAAAATGCATCGTTCTCTAATTAAGGAAATTAATTAAAATCAAGCGGATGGTAATCAAGGCATATTGCAATATTATTTTCTCTAGTGCATGCATTACTCTCAGGTGCTATCAATGTACACTATTGGTTTTACACTGTAATTTTAGCTCCTAGACAACATTATCCTGATTATCTATTTCTTGAGATAATCTTCTCACTTATTTTTCAATCTTTTCATTGAACTGTAAAATTAATCCCGTGCTACACATAAAAGGCAGTGGCTACAAAATATTTATTATGGGATATTTTTCTTGTCCACAATAGTTCTGGGTCAAATACAAACTTAGATTACTGAATATTTCATCCATATACAAATTAATCTCATTGTTATATGTGATGTGATACCATTGATCATGTAATATAGTGAGAACAATCATTATATTGACCCTTGAAAACTGAAAATGTTGCTCACTTTATCAAACATTTAGCATTCTCCATAAACAAAATTGACACGGAAATTGCATCATTTGTTATTTTCTTTCCAAACACTTCAGAGCTCCCAAGGGAAGGTAGGTAACAGACCAGCAACCCTCTGGAATGGCAAACATCTGACAAAAGCTAAAAATTAAAAATTTCATAACATCCTGTAGCATTTTCTTCATTTATCCACAAACAATTCAGAATAACGGAGCCACCTAGAAATCCCAGGATCAGTTTCCCCAGTTGCGAGGCCTGATATTTCAAAAAATACAAGCAACAGTAGCTAGAGTAGCCTTTTCAGTCATCCAAAAGTGCTCGATTACATCACTCTCCTTTACATAGTAAAGATTTATATGTACACTCCATGTACTTCTTATGATACATAACTATTCAGATTTTAGTGAAAACAGATAGGAAAATATCCTTTCAAGACATTTTTGACCCATTCCAGTTGGTAACAATATCTGGTTCCCTGTTCAAGGCTCTAAGTACACTCCATTTTTGGAGTTTGGCCAAAATATGTCAAGTAACTAAGACTGACTTAGTCATGAAACCAATGTTACTGGATCGTTCTGGCAAGTGAACTGTCAGCATATAAACTGCACTTTCAGCTTACACACTAATGGGTTTTCTTTCCTTAGAGCCACATGAAAATTGTACCAAAGTCGTTCCCACCTCCTAGAGAAGGGCACCCGCGTAAGCAGCCCTGTTCCAACCCCGCTGGCCCGCCCGCTGCCCCCAGCCCGTGGTGCGCTGCGACCGCGCCTCCGCTGCCCTCCGAAACCGGCCCTGCCGGGGCCCCGCCGCTGTCATTCTTTTGTCACCGCCCCGGGGGCAGCCCATTCTGGCCGCGCTGTGGCCCCCCGCTCCAGCCCGGTCGCGTCCCTTTCCGCTCCTCCTCTCTCTTTACAGACACCGCCCCGTTCGCCGCTCGCTCTCGCCCCGCGCCCTTCCCTCGGCGGCCGCGGAGCTCCCTGCCGCGGTCCCGCGTCACCCGGCGGCGAGGGGCAGGCGCTGGCTCGGGGACAGCGACAGTACCGCTGTCTGGCCACAAGGCAGCACCGCCGCCGAGCTCAGCCCGGGAGCGCGACGCGCTGTGGGAACAGGCAGGGAACGGAGGCAAAAGTCACCAGAGAGCCCTTTCTATTCCCTTCAGCCCCAGCATCTGTTCATATGGTTTCAGGGCACTTGATTGGTTCATTCCTAGATAAAAACGTTATGGCATGATTTTTGTTATAAATGTATAGTTGGCTTTTCGCATAACCATTATAATTGTACTGTATTATGTTTTTATTAATAAGAATTTAGAGGGGTAGTGAATGTGTATTTTTTGATTATACCAGAGGGGTAAGGTTGTTTTTGTTTTTTTTGTAACGCTTAAGCCACCAAGCCCAAAGTTATAGGAAGGGGGTCACCTTGTGACCCTTTTAAGAAAAAACCTGTTAACTTTCTGTTTTCTTATCTAACTGAAGAGAACCAGAAAACCTCAAAAGAAGATTTATACTCATGTTTCCAGACTGCGCGGAGACACCCACAAAATAAATCTACTAGATAAGATTATCGGGGATACTTAAAACCGACCAAAAAGGAATGCTCGATTACCATCTATTGAATATTCAACACGGCACTCCTTAAAGATAGAAGTCCTAAAAGGGTGAAAGGGGGCGACGGGCAGACCTGGTGCCAAGTCCCCCCCTCGGCCGAGAAGCTTGGTTTATTCTGTCTCCTACTTTGTCTAATTTTTTTTTCTATTAAACTTACAAAATTCTAAGAGAGTGGAACTTGTTTTTCACAATTTTCAAAACTACTACCCATCTCTAATCAGTTTCCTACATTCCTGTATACAATAGAGTGAAGAGAGGGGGGGTTCTTTCCAAATGAATTTAGAGATAAATTCCTATTTTTTGGCAATACCTATAACAACGAAAAAGTTGACAGGTTTTAGTATTGTGCACCCACCACTGTCAGCTTTTGGTCCCTCTGGGGGAGGGCAAGCCAGTATGAGCCCTCCTCATTCCCCACTCCCTTGCTCCTCCACCGCAGCGCGGCTCTCTCCTGGGGAGCCCCAAATGGTGCCCCAAAGGACACCAGAGCCCCCGAGTCTCCTCCCCCTCAGCCTTTTTTCCTCACCCCCACAGAAGGCACAGAACGAGTCAAACTGCCCCGGACAGTTTGTGTTATTTGGTTTTGGATTTTTTGTTAGTGAGATTAAAGGTTTTATTTTTGGGTTAATTTGTAATAATTTTTAAGATTTTAGGGTGATTTAGATTTTTGATATGGGTGCGCTGTGTGATGAGAGTAATTTGTTTTATGTGGTATTGGTGGTGTGGTGGGTAGAGGGAATTTTTGTTTTGAACATTTATTTTAGTATTGGTAGTCAGGGTGTTTGGAGGGGTTGTGTTATAATGATTATTTTTTCGGTGGTTTGGATTTTTTTTTTAATAGGTTGTTAAGAGGTTTTAGTTTTGGGGAGTAGTTGGTTTTGGATTTTTGCAGTTTGGATTTTAAAATTGTAGTGGTTGATTTTGACTTTTGTTAGGTATTTTTTGTTAAAGGTTTTAGGGGCAGATTATGGGTTTTGGTTGTAGAGTACAGTACAGTTTCTATTTTTGGTTTTGTTTTGATTGGGTCAGGTGCTATTGTATGGGTGATTTTTTTGTTTGATTAGGGTGAAAGCTTGTTCTTTAGGATTTTACAGGAAATTGGGGGGGTTTGGGGTAACTAGGTAGGGAGGGTTTATAATTTGGTTGTATTTAGGAATACGCTTTTTTTTAAAGTTTATGGTATTTAGGGAAGTTTATGGGGTTTTCTTGTTGGTTGGTGTAGATATTGTTGTGATTTTGTTTATGATTTTGGTGGGAATTTCATGGTTTTGTTTTGCTACTTTTAGGAACAAGATTTTTTGAGTAGGTTTTTTGATTTGGGATATCTTAATGGTGAAATTGTTTTAGGAGAATTTGGATGATTTTTTAAAAACATTTGTCTTGTCATGGCTTTCCATAATGATGCTGATGTATTGTAGATAGTGTGGAGTTTCAGTTTTTTTGGTGTAGTTTGGATTTGTTTAGAATAGATGGTAGGATTGCATTTTTATTTTGGGGGTAGTTGGGTTTAGGTGTATTGTGTGTTTTTTTAGGTGAAGGTAAATTGAGATTTGTATTTTGTTGTTAGAGGAATGGAGAAACATGTATTGGTAATGTTAATAGTGGCGTATTATTTTGTTGTTTTGAATTTGAGTTTGTATTGGAGTTTTAGTACATTTGCTATGGTACTTTTTAATGCTGGAGTTTTTTAAGGCACCATAGTTTATAGTAAATTTTTTTATATATGTCGGAATATAGGTTAAATGGTATTGTTAAAGGGTGAGTGACTTTGTTGATTATTCTTTGGTTTTTCAGTTTATGGATTATTTTGTGAATGCAAATCATAGTATCTGAGTTGTCTGGTATTTTTGGCAGTGTGTTGTTGAGGTGGTAATTGGTATTTGTTGTTTCAGGGATTTTTTTGGAAGTTTCATTGCAGATGGATTTTTTGATAGTTTAGGCAAGGTGTTTAATTGTGTAAGGTTTTTAAAGTAGTTATTTTAAATGTCTATTTGAGGGGTTTGGGGGGGGTGAAATATTTGTTTTGGAAGAGGTTTATGATTAGAATGTATGTGCGTTTGGGGCTAGTTATAATTGGATTATTTTGTGACAATTTTTGGGACATTTTCTGAGCGTGTCAGGGCCCATTTTGGGGTGATTGTGGGTGATTTTGGAGCGATTTGGGGGTGAGTTTGGGGTTATTTTTGGGATGATTTGGTGGGTTTTTGAGGGTGTTGAAGCCAATTTTTAGGGTGGTTTTTCAGGTGAATTTGGAGTGGTTTTTGGGGCAATTTTAAGGGTTCTTGGGGTGATATTTGGGGCTATTTTTGCAATTATAGGGCTCTTTTGGGGGGCTTTTGAGGGTGCCAAAGCCAACTGTGGGGTGAGTCTGGGGCGATTTTGGGGAGGTTTTTGTGGGTGATTTTGAGGGTTCTTGGGGTGATTTTGGGGTGATTTCAGTTAATTTTTGGTTGGTTCTTGAGGCAGATTGGGGTGACTCTGGGAGGGAGTTTTTGTCACAATTTTGGGGATTTTTGTGGGTGCCAAAGCTGATTTTGGGGTGATTTTGGGTGATTTGGGGCTGATTTTTTGGGGGTGCCAAAGCCAATTTTTGGATGAGTTTTAGGGTGAATTTGGGGTGATTTTTCCAGGTGCCAAACCCAATTTTCAAGTGATTTGGTAGTTATTTGGGAGGGGGTTTGGGGGTGATTTTTGAGGTGATTTTTAGGGAAATCTTTGAGGTTCAGTTGTGATTTTGGGGGTATTGTGGGCAACTTTGGGGTGATTTTTGGAGCAATTTCGCGGTGATTTTTGGGGTGATTTAGGGGTGATTTCTGTAGCAATTTTGGGGGGTTTGGGGGCAATAAGGGGGGTTTTGAGGGTGCCAATGCCAATCTAGCAGTGATTTCTTGTGATTTTGGAGGTAAAAGACTCTGCAACAGTGAAGATGTAAGAAAGGGTCTATCACCATGTTTTGAGATTAAGTTCAACAGCTGCACATTAATTTTCCAAGCAGCAAGGGCATAATCAGCTGACTCCAATTGTGAACAAGCTTTTGCTGGACCTTTGCAATTTGGTTTGCTGTTCAAGCAAGCCTGGTGCTCTGACAGACAGAACTGAAGGCCAGCAATGATCCAGACGGAGCTGAAGCCCGGCAATGGCATTCAGCTTTGCTGCTTTAAAGCACGTATACTACACACAACCACTGCATGTTGTGCAGTTTTTTCTCAGCTTTAAGTGCGCTCTTTAAGACTTTTTGTTTCACAGAGTCCAAGCTGTGCATGTAACTCTGGCTCAGCGAAATGTGGCAGGAGAGAAGCACTTGCTAGATTAATCGTTCCATATCCAAGGCATTCAACACAGCACCACAATCTTGGCAACAAAAAGGGGACATGAAGTACATGTTTTTGTCCAGGCACATTTTTTTCTGTGGATGTCTCTCCATGTCTTTAGTCCTTTTGAAGCTGTAATTTTCTCAGTGGTATTCACGCAGAGAAGAACGGTGCAAAGTCCACGGTGATCTGGTGGCACTTTACATGTTGTAAAAGAAGGAGAACTGCCCCTTGAATATGGTGCAAATACAGGTTTCAGAGGCAAGCTTGATATCTAGGTGCAGTCGAAGTCACAGGAAACCCTGATAAGGGAGGGAGGTCAGCAAAGCAAACGCAGCATACAACCAATATGATCAGTGCTACATTTCTCCTTTATTCTGTGTAAGATGGCAGGTTTTATACACTATATAGTGTATTCCCTGGGGCCGACAGAACGTCCTGAAGTTAAACC
>VXBN01008140.1:474415-510332 GCA_013397395.1 Sinosuthora webbiana | reverse complement strand
GGTATAAGGTTCAACAAGGTCAAATGCTGAGCCCTGCACTTGTATCACAACAACCCCAGGCAGTGCTACAGGCTGGGGACAGAGTGGCTGGAAAGTGGCCCTGCAGGAAAGGACCTGGGGGTGCTGGTCAACAGCAGCTGAACATGAGCCAGGTGTGCCCAGGTGGCCCAGAAGGCCAATGACATCCTGGCCTGTATCAGAAATAGTGTGGCCAGCAGGACCAGAGCAGTGATTGTCCCCCTGTACTGGGCACTGGTGAGGCTGCACCTGAAATCCTGAGGCCAGTTTTGGGCCCCTCAATACAAGAAAGACATTGACATGTTGGAGAGTGTCCAGAGAAGGGCAGTGGAGCTGGAAAAGGGTCTGAAGCCCTAGTCTTAGCTGGAGCACTTGATGGAGCTGGGGCTGTTTACCCTGGAGTAAAGGAAACTCAGAGGAGATGTTATTATATCCTACAATTACCTGAAAGGAGGTTATAGCCAGATGAGAGTTGCTCTCTTCTCCATGTGAAAAAGAGGATAAGAGGAAATGGCCTCAAGTTGCATCAGGGAGGTTTAGAATGGATACAAGAAAAAGTTTTCCATGGAAAGAAAGAATTGTTAAGCATTGGAACAGGCTGCCTAAGGAAGTGGTAGAGTCACCAGTGCTGGATGTATTAAAAAAACCTTGCAGCTGTGGCATTTAGGGACATATTTCAGTGGTAGATCTGGCAGTGTCAGATTAATAGTTGGACTTCATGATGTTAGAGGTCTTTTCCTAAATTCTACAATTCTACAGCCATCACAATGAACAGCAACAAAATAAAATAGAAACAACAAATTCAACACACAGATGAGGAACGGAAAATTCATGAAAATACCAAAAGCAAACCTGTCTGCTGTGAGTAATGCAAGAGATAAGTTGTCATGTTCACAACTCATTTTTAGTCTTCTGTACAAGTATCCAGTTGACATTCAACAGAAGAGACACACTAGACTTGAGAGAGGCTTCCCACTCTAAATATAACCTCAGCCCAGATGAAATTCACCTTCCTCCAAAGGGTGATCCAACCTCCCAGACTCAGAGTATAAACTTCCGAAGGCACAGGCCACATTCCCTGCACCATGGACACAGATGACATCTAGGACACCTCTGTGGAATGAGGAAAAGAGGAAGCATCTCTCTTGCACCTACCAAGCACTCTTCATGTTCAGTCCCAAATTATGCAGAAACACTTGGAATAGGTTGGGAAACAAACAAGAGGCCACAGATACTCAAATCTACCCATACACGCTAATTTATTAATTTTTGATTTTATCTACTGTACAGTCTTAATAGTAAGACCTTGCTTAACAGGACACGACTCTTAATTTTTCCACAGATTTAACAACTGTCCTTTAGCGTTTCACACCTATCATGCTCCTACAGTTACAGGAGTTGGCACTAAGCCAGCCCCTCAATTATGCAAGCCTAGTTTACTCCTGCAGTTGCGTGTGATAATAGACAACAAATAACACAGTATCTTCCATTCCTGTTTCTCATCCCTTTGCCATTCCTGCTTTTCTGCCTGCTCACTCCAATTTTATTATAATTCAGTTTGGTGTCTATTCTGACACCCAAAACAGAGAGCAGAGAACCTTATATTTTCAAGACTCTGAAATTTTCAGTCAAGCCAACCTTAAATCAAAAGCTGGGCTTTTCTTAATCTTTAATGCACCAAACCCATGTTGGCTGAAAACAAAGAATAAAATATTCATCCATCTACTAATCCCATTGATTTCAGCCTGCTACATGGAGACCCCAATACTAGTGGCAAAATTATGTTTTGCTTTACGAGCTTTTGACTTCAAATACAATCTAATGCAGAGACAACAGGAGAAAGCCTGAGGGATGGAAATTGGTACACTGGATCACTCAGGACTGACACATGAACATTGAAGCAACTGCACAAACATTTTTATGGCTAGAAGCAAGAATCAGACTAACTGATGTGCAAAATCTGTTAGTTCTTGTATAAAAATCTATTGACAAGCGTGACAGAAAGAGACAGAAGTCAAGATTTCAGCTAAGACAGTTAACGACTAAAAGCATTTTCCTCTTGGCTTCTGTTAGTAAATTGCTCATGCAGGCTTGGCAAGTACAGTGTCATTTCCACCACTTGGTGTAGTAATTTATTATTCAAAGCAAAGTATAACAAGAGAGAACTGTTGCAAGAAATGCCCTAACAATCATGTTCAACACCAAAAACATCATAATATTACATGTTCCAGAAAGTTCTATTATTAAATGTTACCTTGCAAAATACTTGGAAGTGCTCAAAATATGCGTTTCTGCACATTAAAAAAAGACACTATTTGGCTTTCTCATAAAACTGCTTGTGCTCAGCTCTAAACAACTTTGATGTTTACTTTCTATTTCTGATCCTGCACTTTCAAAAACTCAGTTCAGAACACAGTATTTTTTGTAATGATCAATAAAAAACCAGAAAGAGCCCAAGGAATGCAGTTCCTTGTTCTGTCCTGGAAGACAATAAAAGAAATAAAGGACAAAAGAAAACCACTCACAATAACAGTAGAAACGTTTCTTACCCACAATTATTTTATTTTTCAAACTACATACACTCTTCATATTGGCTAAATTGACTCCGTTTTCTGGCCTTACTATCATCTGCATTTTTCCAAGGAAACAAGGCGAGACACAGAACAGTAACTATTACTCAAATGCCATGGACTAAGGATTGCTGGGCAATTTTGAAAAGTCAAATAGCAACCAGCAAACAACATGAAATGAGGTTCAAAATGCCAACAATAACATTAATGTCTTAAATATAATTCTTCATTCTAATAAAGGAAGGTTCTACATAAAGCAAGCAGTGACAAGAAACTCAGAAGGAAAGACATCACAATACCCTTCTGTAAGTAATGTTGAATTGCTCTCAACACAAGTCACAGGTACTAATAATCTACTTTAAAATATAAACTGCATAACAGCTGTGATGCCCTCACTGTAAAGTATTTTTCTTTTAGAATTTATCTTTGAAAGCTTTCTCCATCCTTAGAGATACTTATCAAACAACCCTTGTTAAATTTAACATTTATTTAATGATTAACACATAGGCCCTAAGTATTATCTACGTAACTCAAACTAAAAACCAAACACCTACACTGAAAGTACAAAACTACAGGTATTGACCAGAGCCGAAAACTTCCAAAAACTGAAAACTTAATTTGCTACAAACCAACCACTTTCTCATGAATTGTGTATTACAGCAACAGAAGAAGTGGAAGCAATAAAACCAGATTAGATTTAAAGGAGAAGGAAAAAAAAAAATAAAAGGCAAGAAATTAAAAGCCCCAAACAAAATCCCGCAAAATTTTGGGTTTCTTCCTTTTTACTTTCAAAGACTAAAGTTAAGAATTCCAATGCTCTCAAACATATGCTGTGATTCTTGAGATGTCCTGCATAGGGCCAGGAGTTAGACTCAACAATCCTGATATGTCACTTCCAACTCAGAATATTCTACATTAAAAATAATGTATTATCATAGCTATGTTTAACAGATAGTTATCTGAATCAGCATTACTTAACCTATGCTTAGTTCCTTCCATTTGCATTGATTATTAGTTGTTCCAGATGTTAATCTTAAAGAAACTATACCAGTCACTTTTAGGTCACACAATATAATCAAGTTTCTTGATATACAATGCAGCAAAGTGTTCTTAAGAAGTTTTCCAGCTATTCCACAAATTTCACTACATATTTCACAAATATCTCTTCTATTAGAAGAGATATCTCTTCTTCACAAGTACCTCTTCTGCTTATTTTGGAAAGCTAAAACTACATATAAAAACCCTCCTTTCTATCAAAAGTACATTTGTCTAGTTTAAATATAAAAATATGTAAGGGTACCCCAGTAAGTTTTCATAGTCTCTTCACGCATGATCAGTGGATAGGGAGACCACACAACAGAAGGAAATTTAGGACAGAAGCCCAAATTAGGTGCTCTAATACCTTCTGAATGTACAGCATAAGCAGTTATTTAACCATTAAGCCTAAAGCCAGTGGTGTGGCAAAAAACCAAAACACATTAAATTAAATTATCCTTTGAGTTATAGCTGACAGTTTGTCTAAACTCTCTGCACTTGTAACTCAAAAAGGCCAGAGAAAGTTACTAAAAGAAGTAGCCCAGCATGGATAGAATAAATCGTGTCATACAGTGATATTCAAGCTCAATTTAACAGCTATTCACTCCAGTGTTTTCCAGTTGGTAAAGCAGGCTGGCCTAAGGACATTTTAGGTAAAACCAAGCTGAGCAGGGCTAAGAGCTTAATCTCATATATTCCAGCCAGCAATCCCCTCTCACTCTCTGAAGCAACAAGGAGCAGCAGTAGGTGAACTATTTGTTCCTTTCCACGAAGGAGCTGACCCAGACACAACCTGAAGAAGCTTCTCCTCACACACAGACTGAAGGGACAGCCACTCCTTTCTGACAGGAGCTAAAGAAGGGGGGCTGTGAGGGAAAGCAGAGCAGCCAGCCTCTGTCACTTCAATAATTCACCTCCAGGGTTAACGAGCAATCTTCCTAACTTCTATCAATACCAGAAATACCCCGGCTCTCTCCTCTTCTGAATAACAAGAAAAACCCACTAAATATTTACTGTTGCAGAACTGCGGGATTCAGGATTTCTGAAAGAAAAGGTTAAATGCTAATAGTGAGGGTGCCTTAAAACTTCTGCAGGCCCTTGTTACTAAACTAACAATCAACTGCTATTTCCATTACTTCTGGTAATCTGAGTCAGTTTCTGTTTAGCATGCCTTGGGATGGATTTTGTGTCTGTAGCTTTAAATATATTAAAATGATTAGCCTTTACACAGCAAAATTCATGCTCAGGACTACACATGCAAAGTGTGTCTGCCCTACGAGAATTAAGCCAAGACTCTTGAAACAGTTTCCCTGAGAATCATTCCAGCTGCATGTGCCACGTTTTTCAACAGAGACATCTGGAAGGTCCAGCAGAACTGAATATAGAAAATAAGTTCTGTCGAACACACTATTTATATCCATAGGGTACTTCACAGAATAAAAGTTAGAAAGATCCATATAAATCAGTATCAGCTCACCTAAAACTGTTACAAAATAAGCAGTACAGGTTTTGACAATAATTGCCTATAAACAAACAAACTAACAATGTTTTTTAAAAATTAGAGAATTAGGGGTAGGGGAAAAAATAAAACTACACCCCTCCACACAGAGAGTACACACACACAGAGTAAGATTCAGAGATAAAGGAGGTGGGGAAGGGCCCTAGAATTTTTGCCATGGCTCTATGATCATGACAAATCCTTAAAGTAAAATGGAAATACTGGAAAAAGTGGAAACGTACTTAAATGAAAGAAACAGCTGTAATACCAAGCAAGGTTAAGGACTGTATTTATAAATAAACTGGAACATAAGCCATTTAAGTGCTTGGACAACACACTGGAAAACAAAATAAACCTTTATGAAAGAAGCAATTACATGCCCTTTGGGTCAGATTTGCACCTATAAGACAAGAGTGGCTTCAGAAACACATACTTGGTACCCCACCAAATGTTCCCAAAACATTCCACCAGCACAAACTGCCATCCCACGTGAGCTGCCTCTATCAGTTTAAGTCCTGTGAGGTGCCACAACAAATTCCAGACAGCTGTTCAGCACGAGTTTTCCAGGGTGTTCTCTGTATTCCCCACTATCTGGAGCTATCTGCTTCACTCACTGTGAGCATTAGGGTGAAAAGCAATTTCTTCCAACACGCAGCAATTAAAGACAAAACAAGCTGGTGCTTGGAGAAATTGAAACAAACAGCTTTTCAACACCTCCAGGCTTGAATGCTAACACAGGAAAGCAACCACAATAGAATTCATACACCTCAAGTAATAAAACTGACATTCTTTATAAGGTATAGAAAGTTTAATTTCCTTGCAACCTTCAGTTACCTTTGTTCCTTTTCCCTTCCTTAAAGGTCTAAGGAAAAGGCTAACATTCTGAGCAGTTCAAACCTGGAATAAACAGCAGGTCACGTACACAGGACATTTCAGCATCCCGGTATGGCCCAAAGGACATTATTTCCTAATATATATTCGTAAGTACCATATCTGGGAGACAAGGAAACCAACCAGCAGCACATTGGCTGTGTCTTGTAAAGTCAGGCTAAATTAGCATAAACAAGACCTTCCTCTAAAATGCTGCCAAGAGCCACCACTGCCCATACACACACCCTTTGAACCTCACTAGAGCCTAAACTCCATGGAGGGATGCCATATCCAACCTTTCTGCTGTGCTAAAATTAAAGCCTACCATTAATTCAAACTATAAAGTGCCTTTTTTACGTTTTACCGGTAACCATAAACGTATCTATATTTCTCATTTAAATAATACAAACATCTTACTTTGCTAAGATTATTTTTTAAAACATATTACATACAAATAGAGGACTGTACTTAAGAAAGTTGTCCCTCTGTTTTCCTACTCATTGCAGAATTCATTGGAACAGCATTTAGAAAATTACCAATCCTCCATTTTTTGCTTGCAACCCAGCAGAAGCCTGATCACCTTACAGTTTTGGCAGCTGAGGATTCAGAATCCATCCTTATGCAGCCTTGCAACAGCACCAGAATATTCTCACCTGGATATTCTCCCCAGTTTCTATGGCAAACAATGTCTTTGGCAAGGCAAAACAATGCTGTATTTGCAAAAGATAAACCCTGCCTAAAAAGAGGCTCCAAAGCTCTGATATGACTGAAAAAGCAGCCCCAGAACCAAGTCCTGCAATCCAGAAGTGAAGGATGCTGAGCCATTTCAAAGCACAGCAGCTTCATTTTTTCCTGCACATCTTTCACTTCAACATCTATTAAATATGCTTCACTCACAGTGGCAGTGTGACTTGTCAAAAGCTGCATTACTTTGCAGCAATTTAACTCACCAATACCAAAACTAGATAAAATTTGCCTAAGTGCTGCTATTTTTGCAGAGATGGAGCAAGCATGTCACAATAGAAAGTTACCCAGAGACCTCCTACTTAGTAGCAGCTTGCTTTAACAAAATCCTCCGGGACAGGCATTAGAAGCAGCTGCTCTGGAGGAATGACAGAACAGTAGTCTGCTAGTAAGGGAACTGGGAAATCTTGTCTCTAGCCAGACACTCAGCCTCTGCAGCCCCGACTGGAGGAAAGAGGTTCAGCCTAGAAATTAAAAACCGATCATCATCAACTTCTGGAAGCATCCAGGCTTAATCACCTGACAAAAAACATGAAACAAAAATCCCTTGCTCTACCAGGAAAGGTTAGAGTTTCCTTCCAAATACGTGGAATTATAATACTGGCACCATTCTCTAGTATCTGGGTGCAGAATCAACCCTAAACACAGGAGGTCTGCCAGAGGGAACCACATGGGCTTGCCTTGCTCAGCTGTTATCTCTTTCTGAACAGAAAGCTTGAAGCTTTTAGTCTACTACCACAGATTCATATTCTAGTACAGCCTAATTTCAGAATTATCTACAAGTAATCATATATCAGGCTCCAATATAGGAGATGACATCAACTCTATAGCCCAACTCCTTTATTTTCACAGCAGTTTAGTATCTTGTAATTTTTCCTGGATTGCCATGTTCACATTTCTTTTTTCACTTTCCATCTCAAAAAGAACAAAGGCCAAGTTTTCAGTGCTGAGTTTGGAGTGAGACAAGACAGTAAAAATAATAAAAAAGATAAGTAGAAGGCATATGGGGCCATTAGGTTGCAGGAACCTTTTAATGGTTTCCACTTCTGAGGGACTGACATCCTGAACCTCTGAGAGAAGACTGATACTCTGACACAGGAAGAGGCATTTTGCACATGTAGCCCACCTGTTGAGCACATCCTAAAGTGAGGAAACATAAGAATTTGGGTTTAACATTTTGACTGTTCACTATCCACATTTACAACAGTATCTTTGTGTATACCACTTACTCATTCAGAAGACCAGAACTCAACATTAACTCTTAGGACAACAGGATGCCCTTTTCCAATCTCACCTCTACAGGCATTTACAGCAGTAACAATTGTATTTTATAAATGCTGATGTCTAACTGAGCACAGTTAAAAAAGAAAATAAAAATCAGTAGCGTAAAACTCTATACAAGCAAAATATCACAAACTGGATTTATACTGATCAAAGTCTTGCTCTCACACCATGAAACAGAGAAGTAGTGCAACCAAGGTTTACAAAATGAAACATTTAACGACAGCCTGCATTAGCACATCTCCAAATTCCCACAAGCATTGCAATTACTGAAAGCAGAGACCCAGATTTTAGATGTTTAACTGCTAAAAGGCATAGGATGAACCATAGCTCTCAGGAAATTTTACCACTTAAATCTTGCACAGTACTCTTTTTTGACATTATTGACTTTACCCTTTAATTCCCAGGAGTAATTTAATTTCTTCTTCTCCTTCTATAAACAAAGTCTTAATACCTTGAAATTCCAGATTTTGTTTTTTTTTAAATAAAATTATAAAAGCATTAGCACAATATTTTTAATTTGTCACATTTCAAAAACATTACCTCTTTTGTAGTTTCAAGTCTCTATAACAAATTCCTTTTCAGTTCCCTTGAGAATCCAGGCATGTTCCCACCCCACTGCATGCCCGAGTGTCTTATTCTCTTGATAGTCGACAGAAGACAAATTTTCCTCTCTGGACTGCTGAACATTGGCTTTCAAAACAGCTTATACAACCACTGTCACAGCACAACTTACTATCCTTTGAACGGTCTACAGCTGTGAAAAGAAGTGCTGGGCTCTGCACCAAACTGTCAGCCACTCTTGCGGCTGGTATCTACAATAAAACATGGAAGGTTTCTTTGCCTGTTACTCCACTGACCCGCTGCCCTGACCCCACAGGCAGCTCCCATCCACTGAGACTGAGCTTCCTGCAGCACGGAGAGCTCATTCCTTCAGCACTCACAAGATTACACAGTTCATCTCTCTAAGGGAACCATGCAGGTGTTCTGTGAGGCCTAAAATGGGCATCAGCTTTTAGAAAAGACAAATGTTAAGAAGCAGTGATCACCTTCTGCAAGACTCCTCTTTGTCAGGCAGATTAAATCTTCTTCCCTGTCTTTAGCCTGAAACATCTCCATGTACTGAAGCCCAACCTTCTATTCTTTTTAATGTAATCTATAATTCACAATACATTTGAAACACATCTGTGTGAGCAATGACAAGTATCATTCACTTTGTACAGGCTGGGAATGAGCAAACTGCAAATTTGTACTTGAAAATACAAAAGAGCAAAATGGAGAACTTGGATTTTTTTTGGTAGTATCCAAACAAAAATGCAGCATCACGACATAAAAATTGAAGCTAGGTTAACCTGCACCCTAAGAAGTCAAACAAGTCTGTAGAATACACTGAGTAGTTAAAACTTAATGCCTGTTTTGACTGACTCTGACCCAACATCAGCAAAGGTGTTTAACTTCTACATACTGCACTGCATCCAGTACTATCCACCCAGAGCTTATTCTTAGTATTAAAACACTTTTGAAATATAATTAGAAATCATGCAAGATATAACAGGCATTTTAAAATCTCCATCTCATTTCTAGCTGAAACACTAGAAACTAACTATGTAAAATCCAGAGAGTATAAAGAATGCAGACAAACAGTCTGGGAGTTTTGTGGAACCTGTAAATAATCAGTGATTAGCCCTCTCTGAAATGATACAACTTTGCTGACAAAGTAACAGAAAGCAGAGCATTCTAAAAAAGTCAAAGCAAAAAAAGCCAAAATGTTTAAATCAGGTCTCAGTTTTAATGCAGTGACAAATGGTGGGGGTGAAAGCCCCAGTTAACCTGACAGCATCAGGTTAGGATGACAAGCTTATATGTGTAACTCCTCCTGGTTCTTTCATGCAAGCATTTAGCCAAATTCTTGTATGTCCTGGTTTAGGGCAAATTTGGAAGGAAACTTCCAAAGTGGTCCCTCTAGAAAGCAGATACAATCATCATAAAGTCACCCTAGGACATTATATCAGGTTCATATACAAAACTCAGTATTTCTAATAATTAGGTAGACGCTAAAATTTTTAGGGTTTATAAGACTTGTTCTCTCTTCTCTCTAGAACAATTCTGTCCCCCTCAATGGGCTGTGTACACAGCACCAAATATACAACAGTGTTATTTGTTAGAAAAAGATATGCAAAGTATGTCACAGATTTCACTGGCAACACATAACACAGCAACTTCTGCACTAAGCAAGATCAAAGGTCCAGCTAACACAGCAATCAGAAGTGATGTCTAAGGAAAAGTCAAAACTAAAACAGTACTGTGGAGTTATCCTTCCCTGAATGCCCTCTCAGCTTCTGCAAAGGATGGCTGTAACCCTTAGCAGCTGCTGGCATCCTCCAGCACCCCTTCTGTCTCGAGGCATGCTCAGCACCTACCAAAGAAAACAAGCAAAAAAAAAAAAAAAACAAAAAAAAACAAAAAAAAAAAAAAAAAAAAAAAAAAAAAAAAAAAAAAAAAAAAAAAAAACACCAAGAAAAACACCCACAAGCAATTCTATAATTCTATTTCATGAATATTCTTCAGGTAAGTTTACTTAAAACAAAAATGATGCTCTAGAGTTTCAGTGCAGCCCTTAACCTCATATAAGATTTTACTGAAAATGCAAGACCAACGAAATGCTTAATTAGAAAATACTCTGACCACTGAGTTCCAATCCCCTACAACTGCAGGACTCATTATCCTATTTTTGTTCATAAACTCCACCTTAAAACCATGGAGTTTGCTACTGCTCCTCAGTACTGAGCAGGAAGGGCAGCTCTGGTGTGTTTTGGTAGGCTGGGTTGCTAAGGAAAGCCACTGAAAGCACTCCCTGCTAAATTAAGTTTCTAAACTTAGGAATGCTACATCATATGTCTGAGCTACAAGGTGGAATCAAAATCCAGCCTGCCTCCCCAGCTAAATTAACTATTCTCCTCATCCTTAAATATCAGTCTTACTATTTTGACTCTATGTATTAACAAAAAAGGTACTTTAGAGAAAAAAGTCCTCAAAAATGACAGAAGGTAATGTTCAGCAAAATCCCCACCCAGTAATATCACTTTGTTTTGAAAGACAAGAAGTATTTTCATTATTTATTGAAAAGATTTTACAAACACGTAAGAAAAATTTTATATTTGCACCCACAGCTTTTACTGCTTGTATTCACACAAATCACGTTTGGACAGACTATCTTCCAGCTGGAGTATCTATCCCATGACTGAGCTTAGCACCTCTTATCCAAGAAGCTATTTTAGAAAAAGCAGAGTAAGTGTACTTAAATCAAGCCTGCAGAAGAACAGGCTGCTACTGAAACTGCAGCCTCTGAGGAAAATTCATGTGCTTATGTTACTGGGTTGGCACATACAGCATCTGCACAGTGGAACATCCAGCAAGCTGCAAATCTCCTGGGCTTGCAGTGCCTCTCTAGAACTGTACTACAATTTTCATCAGAAAGTGAATTTAATACCAAAATACACCATCCACAGTAGATTTACGTTCATCCACAAACAGATGGACACTGCCTGGCAGACACATCACAGTTTGCAACATATTGAAGTCCACACACAGCAAAATGGAAGATGAAGCCCCTCAAGTGGAATTGCAGCCAATGAGTAAATGAGCACCCAAAGTTGGCCTGTACCTTTTTTCCAACAACACAGTATTACATGTTCTAATATTTTAGTCAAAACACTGGATATTTGACAGTCCTGTTGATCCTTTGACTTGTGTACACAGCAATATGTGTTCAGTCACTTGTCCCACCACGCAAATTTCTACAACTCAACAAAGCCAAGGGAAAAGAAATACTGCTAATATATAAGAAATCTGGAGTTTAAAACAAACATTTCATCTTCTGGGGAAAATAAAAGAAAAATAGTGATGAGGTTTCAAGATGTTGACATCTTTTAAGACATCACTAGTAAGTACAAAACACTGAGCAGAAATTAAAAGTCCAGTCAGTTTGCAGTGCTCCCCTTCACCTTACCCAAATTCCTCCAGGCCCTGCTTCCAGAAACCACCTCCTAAGATTCCAGCTTCCTGCAGACACAGACACTTTCTCTCAAGTCATGACTGCAAACCATCACTGGCTTCAAAAGACTGGATACAGTCTTTTGAAATAGCTGTCTTGAAATGCTCTGCATCAAAACACTCTTCAGACTCTGTTAAAAAGTTTTTTTCTGTCTTAAAAAAGCAAGCAAAGTAAGTGATCATAAATTCTAAAAAATGTAAATCCTCTTTCTAAATTAAGCTCTTTTTAAAACAATACTGGAAACTAAAAGATTCTGCTTTTCCCATGTTTTGCGAAGTTTAACATTTGGCCATATATGCCTTAAATGATTTCAATTTCTCTGCTTCTAACGTAAGTTAACTTATTTTATTTGCATATGTTTGGAGAGGAGTTTCTGTGTTTTTTGAGAGAATATGCTCTATTTTTCACAGAAGCAGTTACAAAACCATCCCTTCAATGGAAGCACAGACTGTGAACAAACTACTACCTTGAGTCTATACCAAAGATTTTCAATAATACCATCAGTTCCCCTCTAGAATGGCCAATCAAGTGTGCAGTGCTGACCTGAATGGCATAACCTTGTTCTATACACAACCACTGCTCTCATTCAGCACCACCTGCATGAAGATGTTTTACCCACACCTGAAACCAGCCCTTTAAATTAACAATGGGTAGCTGAGTGATTAAGATTCAGTATCTTCTTGGCCTTGGAGGAGAAATGTTCCAGCATTAGAATTGTTGGGTGTTTGATAGACAGGATGCAGAGGTAGCAAGAGTGAAAAAAGAGGAGTTGGATACATTTTCCCTCTTATAAATGCAGAACAGAACTGTCACCTCTCCCATTACTGATTATCATCAATGTTGAAGATAACCCAAGCATTTGGTGATCTCTTGAACATTCTTTACCCCTAGCTCAACTATTACAAACACACTTTGTTCTTTCACTTTGCCATTTAGCAGCAAAAACAGCCATCATAAATCAATACCATTTTAATTAATGACAGCAGTAGGCAGTGTCACCTCATAGACATACTGCCTACAGTTAATCATAATATTATACATGTAAGAGCCTTTTAAGACTGAGCAGTTTATAACTTAAACTTAAGATCACCATTTCTGCATTTTAACCTGCATCTACTGTCCCACTTTGTGTATTTGTACAGTCCATAGCTGGAACTGGGATAATCAGATTATACCCACTAGATCTTGGTTGTAGTTTATGACAAAAGAAAGACGAAAAAAACTTTTTATGTCTCAGCAACCCCTTTTACCTACATCCAGTTTCACAGCACTTTCAAGGATTCCCAGTTTTTGAGACTCGAATATTGTTAATCAGTAGGCAATTACAACTGATTAATTACTTTTCTCTAATTTTCAAAACTCTGCCTTTTATATGTCTAAGAATAAACAAGTCACTCTACACCTCCTTATCATCGATAAAAGAGAAATAAAGGCCTCTGGAGAGATCTATCTGACAAATTGAAAATTTTCTTATAAACAAATACAGTCCTCTGGAGATGTGTATACTGACCATAAAGACAAACTCCAACTAACTTGCACCTATATGTTTAAATTTAAGTTCAGCAGATTCTAGCTCTCAGGAGAAACCAAACCCCTAGTGCCTAAAACCGAACTTAGTAATAATTCTGTAAATGAAAGGAAAATTCTGTATATTCTAAGACAATTGTTGGCCTGAATTGCCAACAAACAGCAAGTGAGTCAGCTGTCTAAAATCTAGCTCCAAGAAATCTTGCCCTTGGCAATTCCAATTTATTTGACTGCTCCTAAGCAGAGCCTTCCTTAAGCTGAATTTCTCTTGGAGAGGTTAATCTTTGTGCCCATGCAGGGAATAATATATGCAGCCAAGTCACTGTCAGCTCTGAAACTCTCAGCAGATTTTAGAACAGATGCTAGTAATTTTTTTAGAAGTTCTACCACAGAATATTTACTACATGTATTAATTAAAATCTAACAGCTGTGGCCCAAATTACTCCTTGATAAATTTAAGCATGTAAAAAGTGGCAGCGTAGTTATGACCTTGTTACTGCAGGTTCTTATTATACAGAGGAAAAGGACCTCCTGCAAAGAGTTCTGTTCACCCCTTCCCATTCACCAAAGGCAGGTCCCAGGGAGAGACCTTCATCTCTGGAATGAGGTGCCCAAGTCTGGTACCTAAATTTCAGTTTGCTGCAGGAAATGTGACTGTTTGTGCTAATTGGCAACAGATTCTCTTACAGGTTTTACTGTTTATTGTGCTGTTCCAGGCCTGAATCCCAGCCCTGTACAGCTACCAGATATTTTCAGCAGTCTTAGATCTGTACTCAGCTTTTAATCACATGTAATAACTTTCTTGCAGAAGACATCACTTGAGTTAGAAGAATGCAGTGATGACAGTTAAAATGAAATCAACCCCCTTGAGTAAAATACCACAGTTATTTTCAGAGATCTGCATAAATAGCAGCTAATTTGCAACTATATCTTCCCAGCTCAAAAAAACTATTTTCAAGAATTTGATAAAGATCTTTTCCATGTACAACTAGGCTCTGAGAAGAAAAAAAAAAACCCAAGTATTTTATTTCTTTTAAATATCAAGGGGCTGCAGTCAAGTCCACTGCCCTTGTTGCCATAGATGATTTGCCTTATCTGATACAGTCCTGACTGCTCAACGTATTTCAGAAATCATTAGGACATGAGTGCTAAGCAGCCAAACTTTTCATTTTTTTAAAAATACATTAAAGACATCCCTTCTAACTGAACAGTTTAAGTTTGTATTGGGTGTGTGTGGCAAGGTTTTGGGAGCAGGTAGAGGGTTAGGGCCACAGGGGTGGCTTCTGTGGGAAATTGCCAGAACCTTTCCCTATAGAGTTATTTCCGTGTTTCCCTCCCAACAGAGCCAATGCCAGCCAGCTCCAAGACAGACTCCCTGCTGGACAAGGCCGAGCCCAGCAGCAACAATGGCAGCACCTCTGGGCTAATTTACTTCAGAAGGAAAAAAAAAATGATTGCACAGAAGTAATTCCGTCTAGGGAAAAGTGAAAATGTGAGAGAAACAACTCTGCAGACACCAAGGTCAGTGAAGAAGGAGGGGAAGAGGTGCTCCAGGTGCCAGAGCTGAGATTCCCCTGCAGCCCGTGGAGGAGGATGTAGTGAATCAGGAAGAAAGTGAAGCTCAGGAAGGAGGGAGGGGTAGGGGGAAGGTGTTTCTAATATTTGTTTTACTTTTCATTATCGTACCCTGATTTGATTGGTAAAAATCTCAGTTGATTTCTCCAATTCGAGTCTGTTCTGCCCATGTTGGTAACTGGGGAGTGATGTCTCTCCCTGTCCTTATTTGAACCCTCAAACTCTTCCCTTGCATTTCTTCCCCCATCCAGCTGAGGAGGGGAGTGATAGAACTTTGGTGGGCATTTGGCATCCAGCCAGGGTCAAACCACAACAATTGAAATTAACTTGTAAACTATGTAGGGGGGAAAAAAGGTTTTAAACGTATTTATTTAAATTGTCACAAGTTTGTATAGTTACTCTCTTTTAAAATGGAGACATCTCAAATCCCTTGTCATCAACTCATCTGGACTGCTTCAAGTCAAGTCGAGAGTTTTTCTTCTATTTTACTTCCTCAGTGGGAGATCACAATACACATTGCCTTCTCCACTGGAACGTGAAAGACAGGAATGTTATTTCCATGTGGCTGACAATGCAAACCACCACAGCAGCAGAAAGCAGAGCTGGAGTTCACAACTTTGCTGGAAAGGAAAACTAGAACAAATGAAAACCCTCAAGACAACTGGGGCTGACAAAAAGAAAAACCATTTCCCCAAGCACTGCAAGTCTCCAGCAAGAAAGCAAATGACCTTATAAGTTCTAACATGTTAAAACTGAACTAGAATCTTATGTGTTACACGGGACTCAAAAATCAGAACTTAATAGCAAAGGAAATTCCAGAGTGATTTGTCAGAGCTTAAAACCCATTAATTTTAGGAACACTGATGAACTAACCTTCTCTCTCTGGCAAGTGGATACATTCTACTGCTCTCCAATAAATTGAACCTACAGTTTATCAGCCTGTTCCCTGAGGACAGAGATATGAATCCAGCTTATTTCTGTCAAGGATAAATGCTTTAAAGCTGCAATCACTTCCATTCCTTTAGCAGAGTTCACTTCAAGCACAAATACCTCCACTTCTTTCACTAAAAAAAGTTTTACAAAATATCTACTAAATAATATTCTGCATCCCAAATACCAAACTCACTCGAAGTGAATGAAGATGAAAGTTTAGGTGTTTTCCACCAGAGCCAACAGACTGTCTGCCAGCACCCCTTCAAGTGCTCCTATTGCCCATTTCCCTCGGTAAATGTTTTAATATCATCTAAAATTTTCCAGTAATCTTCAATGGTCCTGTCTACAGTTATTCCCAAACAAGAACTGCCACCTACAATTTTGTACTACTCCTGCATCATATCCAGAACACCACCGTGCAGACCCTCTCCCCAAACCAAACAGAGGTTCAAGCACTTTGTCAGATTTACTGTCATGGTGTAAGTACAACAGACTTCCTCACTGGCTGTGCCAGAAAACCAAAGAGTTCAGCATAAAGGCAGCAGGTAGACCAGTAACAACTTGTGTGCACTGGAAGCAAATCACTGAACACTGAAATATTTAAAAGTGTTTTAAAAGAACACTTTTGTAATTCCTCATTTCTCAAATAGCAATATTAAAGTACACATTATTATATGAAAAGTTTATTTGTAAATTAAGCAACCTCCAAATCAGATCTACTGATCTGTCACTCATGGTTCTGGGTGTAATGGATTACCTTAATGAACTAACAAGAAAAACTTCACTTGGGCTTTTCTTTTAGTAAATCAAAAGTAACAAAATGAACAGATTGGTAAAATTTTGGTTATTCACTTGAATACACCCAAGATAGGACACAAGGGAAAGAAATGTCACCTATAATTGCAAAACTCTCCAACACAAAAGACTTGAAAAACAATTGTTGGCAAATATGTTTTCTGTTATTGGACATCTATGTTAAGACCTGAAAACAACACAAGCATACACTATATGTAACTTTCCAAAAAGCTGTATCCATAGCCAAATGTAGCAGAAAATTATTTCCCATTATAAACACTTACATGAACATGACAGAAATAAGTGATTTTATCAAATGAACATGGACAGTTTAGGCACATTCACATCAACACTGTACTCATACCTAGCACACCCCCAAGAGAAAAAAGAAACCCAAACACTTTCAAAAGCCCAAACATCTTCCCTAAAATATAAACCAATATAAAGATTAGCATGAACAAATAGAAAACAAGAAATTACAACAATTTAATCTAATCTATCAATCTCTATTGAATATTCTTTTAACACATACAAGTCAGATGACTGAACACTGGTTTTCTGTTCCCCCCCATGAAACACTCTTATCATTTCCTGGCTGCCATTTGATATTTAACTGGCAGAGGGTGGGTGGGTGGAAATGCGTTCTTTTTCTAGTTCAAGTATTTTAGGAGAAAGTCATTGAGTGAGGAACACCACATTTTAAGATATAAATTTAGTCTACATCATAAAATTTATTACTAGACTAAGGCAACTTCCTAGCCACACACAAGAGAGAATTTAGCATTCCAGTTCAACAATTAGCAAGATGAATCAACAGCCTGTGGGAGGAGGAAAGACTTGCCTCAAAACAAAGTACAATTTTTCAAAATTCTGGACGAGCAAGCTTACTGCATTAGGAAATACTAACAAACAAAGAGAAGACATTTCCTCATTTGATGTACCATTACATTAATTACATTAACGGTCAGCTTGAAACATGCAGAGACCTCAAACATGCTAAAAACCAAGAAGTCCTGAGAGTTTGCCCTGTAAGTCTGCACAAAAACTCACAGCTCAGAGCATGTCTTCTAATACTCTTCCCTACAGAAAAAAAAAAAACAACACACCACAGGAGTTCTTGTAGAGCTTTTGGATATGAAGCTGTAAACTTACTCACTAGTCTACAGAGTATGCTATGTGCAGAAGGGCATCTGAGAAATCACAGACACAGGTTTGTTTTTTTTTCTATCAAACTATGCAGAGCTGAAATAAGGCATGAAGAACCACGTGGTACAAAGAAGCAGTAATGATGCTTAAATATAAAGCAAACTGTGAGCTCCCTGAGCTGTGAAGTTCCATTTCAGCTCTCCCCGCAAAGTTTTCCTCTGCACAATTCATTTGTTTTCAGTAAGCTGTTTCTAAAAAATCACCTACAACCTTTAAGAGCAGAATTGTGGATCATAACACTGCATAATTAATTCAACTCAGAGCAATCAAGGTTTTACAGCTACCTTCATGCTTCAGCATATCCTGCGTTTACTTTTAAAACTGAAACAGGAAGACACTGCGTTCTTAGACATTCACCTTCTTCCCACCTTCCTGCTAAGGACTGACAACGACAGAATGCAAGACAATGGATTGTCAATACATTTAATTTTACATTCTCTCTTGCATCTTTCAAAATTTTCTCAGAGGAAACTATTTCAAGTCTGCTTGGATAATTGACTGAGCCAGTATCTAACTAAAGGAATGCAAACAAAGGTTATGAAAACAATAGTGTAGTCTGTACCAGACTCAACTGAAGTTTTCACATAAACAGATGCCAAAAGTTATGCAATTTACATTGGAAATATAAATCTCTCAGTAAAAATGCTGCAAGTGAACTAATGTAAACTCGACCCATGCTGCTATACGATAAGGACAGCCAAATGACAATGCAATTCTTGTCTGTCATATGACAGTTATTTTCAGCCAAGTAAAACTAGTTTCGTGTTTCTAGGATAGTAACAACTTCATGGTACATAAATCCAGACTGCTTCAGCTGAAAACCGTTAGTCCTGGTTCACATCTTCAGCTCTTAAGGAGAATTTTGTAGTCACATCAGGGTGTAGCAGACTAAACTTTGTGCAATGACTCATTATAAGGGAACGTTGGTCTTACAACAGTTATTTATATAACAGGAGTTCCATTTGAAAAATAGTGTGTTTTAACAATCACTGCACAGAACTTTCAATACTATCTATTTAGCTGACAGGCATCAAATAATTTAAAAGGTGTTACTACCTCCAACAAAACACCTCTCTAAAGATACTCTTTTTGTTTTTCTCGCTAGTACACTTAATATTTAAGCAAATACTTGCATTCTATGCAGAGAAGATTTCTTACCATTTGTAAGCCGTAAGTGGAGACTGAAAGCTAATTTAAATGACAGCTTAAGACAAAAAGGAAAATGATAGAACAATTCAGGTAAGAAACTTCTGGAGTTCATCCAATCCAACCATGCACTAAAAACACGGTCAACTTTTACACTGAATCAAAATACTGAGAGTTTACATGCCTGATGATTAGATATGTTAACACATCTGTTAAAATGTTCTAAGTTAGATATGCAAATTCATATTATAAATAGCTCCCACTCAAACTTTGCTTCCCCACAAAGACACCTCAGCAGCATTATTTGCCACCCTTTTCCCAAGAACAGCTTCTGTAGGCACTGGCACTTGTGTGGTCTCACAGTAAACTCATGAAACTCATCCAGCTGAACACCCAACTTGGCAGAAAACTCACAATTAGATGGCCAAGTAAATTCTAATGTTGGCACAAGGTGGCAGTGGGAAAGTGCAGCTGGATGCAGAACACCCTTTATGTCAGGAGTGCACATTTACTTCATTTTGAAACTGCAGAATCAGTCCCTTTACTAACCCCCCTGATCCTCTCTGCCACAAGCATGAATGCAGGAACGCAGAGCCTGCAAATAAAATTTAAATTATCCTAAATAAGGACCAAGTAGAAAGAAGCTTTAAAATTCTCGCTGCTGCTCAAATTTTTAACTGTATCACAGGAAGCACATGGAGAGAACAAAACGAAGCCAACCAACCAAGCAAAAAAACCCGTGCCATTTAAAATGAAAGGAAATAAAAACACCAATGTAACAAAGACTGAACGACTGGTACATAAAGCTTGGGAAAGCTGTTGGGAATAAAACACTAGAAGTAGGTTGGGGGTGGGGATCAAATGATGTGCAAGAAGGCTTAGGAACACCTCTTTTCCCCCCTCTCCCAGGCATTCTATTAATGGGATTCAAGAAGAGATGGGACACAGCTTCTTACCTGAACCCTGACGTTAGGATGGAAATTATAAGGCCTTTATAAAGGAACAAGGGATCAAAAAGTATCTTGAAAAGCTGAGGTAAATGGAAGAGACTTCCTAAGGCTAGTGTCCTGGTTTAACACAGGCCCCTAAAGGCAGGAAATGATTCCTAATTCTTGAACCTCGCTTTTGTAATGAGGTCTTTACAAAGCAACTTATATCTGTACTAATTCCAGTCAATGGAATAGAAGCCTACTATCAGACATGTCCCTAGCTGATGGGGTAAGTTTGTACAACCTCTCTTTCCACTCCTGATGATCCATCCATTATGCCAGCTAAGAAACAGAGAAAATGTGGCATATGCCAGAAAAGAAACCCAACAAATTCAAGTTAGTTATTTTCAAAAAGTAAATGAATATTTGTAATTACACTATCATCTTTTCCTATCTGCCCAAACAGAACTTTGAGAGGTCAAGGCCTCCTCAATATAGTTTAGACTATTTAAGAAACGAAAGTGAAGATCCATTTTTTTTTTTTTTCCCTGCAAAACAAGAAAAGCATTTAGTGCATGGCAGATGGAACCAAAAAAGGGTCCTGGATCAGTTCACGCTATCCTGGATAACTACCAAGTCTGTCAAACACATAAATCTGGCAATTGGGTTACACCATTTCACACACTTTTAGCAAATTCTTGGTTTAATTCCTCCCTCTTGGTTCTTATCAAACATTTTCTTTCACAACCTCACGGAACTCCCTCCTCATTCAACTGAAAAAAGTCTTACCCAGAATCAAAGTGCTGTATGATCTAAAAGCTACACAAATGACAAAGTCTCAGACTTCTCTAAACAGTTCAGCTTCAGAATTTACTGAATTTCAAACAGTTGTTTCAAATAAAAGCACTCTCCCCCTATTCTTATCAAAACACTGTTTCCCCAGTGTTATTCACATCTGATTTCTATGTTGAACACACCAACTCTGTATATCCTTTATTTTCATTAAGTGTTCACAAACAGCAGCCAAAGATAAGGATTTAATTTTCCTCTTTGAAGTGGTACAGTATTTACCCTGAACGTGCAAAAGCAGCCCTACACATCCTACATTTGAAATTCTGCTGCCCTTTCAAGCCTGGTACATAACCCTTAGAAGGTGGCCCCTGCTAGGCCACAGGAAAGCTCCAAAGCTGCTGGAGGGTGTCCATTCTCCACTTCCTTAGGAAAGGGTGGCATCAGATTTAATTTATATTGTCCAAGAGTAGAGAAAAGCAAAGACAAAGGTAAGATACCACAGGTCAAACAACTCTGTATGTAAATTAGCAATGTCTCACACCCAATCTATTATTTCTGTAGTACGTCCAGAAGAATCATATTCTTTTACTGATTTCCTTTAATCTACATATCAGAACATACCAAATCAGTCTAATTACAGATTAATTCATGATCATTAACTTTTGCTTTCAGAACCTTATGTACAGTTATAAGACTCTGACAAACTCATTTCAAACACTACAGGGGATATTTAGAAAATAGCATTCTTTTGAAACTTGGTATTATTTGAAAGAAAGTGGGTTTTTTTTAAAAAAAAACAGATTCAGTATGGGTATATGGCCAGGAAAGGTCAAAGGAAGTTATGCCAAAGGCAATTTCAGCAACTAGAGAACTCGTGATGAATTGATAAATGGGAGATAAATAATTTGGTTTATACTAAAGTTTATGTCCAAGAACTTTATCTTACTAGAAACAACATGCCACCACTTCTTTAATTTTGAAGAAAACGAACAGGACACCAAGGAATTGTTTTGAACACTTCAAATGTATAAAACAGGCTTTCATTACTATAAACTGCACTGAAAATGTTTTGACAAAAATCCTGATTCAACTTTATTTCCCAGAAAGCTCTCATGTTAAAAATAAATTTAAAAATCTTAGATTGCATATCCCGCCACACTATGGTATGCCAACAATCTCAAAAAACAGTTGTAATTTAAAGTGAGAAGAATCTTGTAGAAGAGGCAGAAAAGGTTGACTGTTATCCTTGATTTCTTTTTCTTCCACAAAACCTCAGTCTCTACAGACAAGATCTTTCTGACTCCTGCATTTTCAAATATGGGCCAGTCCTAATATGCAAAGGCACTTAGACATGGAAGCAACACTAGCAGCCCAAAATGCAAAATTAAAAAACACCAAACAAGCAAACAAAAAAAACCTAAAGAGACCTGTACACATCTCCCTTAGTTATTCAGACAAACAGACTAATACATTTAAAGAATATTTACAGTAGTCCCAAAACTCAGTAGTCATTTTTATGAAATAATAATTTGTTAGATGAAAAAATAATGTATTATATATATGTATTTAGAAAGCCTGTATGACCTACAAAGAGTTCAAGAGGTGTACCAATACTTTCAGGCTAATGTTTTTCTTTAGTAGTTTGATATCATGTTCATAAACATCAACTCAACATGTGAGTTTCTACCATAAACATTTTGGAAAGGGATCTATGAATCGCATAGTGAGGCTCACCACATTACTAGGGGAGAGAAGGTGGTTTGGGACAGACATCATCTCAGCACAGCTTCAACAGGCTCAGCTTGAAAACTCTGAGAAACAGGGAGATACAATCAATTGTCCAAGATCTTTTTTTTCCCTTTTGGTTCTCCATTCCCAAATCTATTATTAACATTTCTCCTAACTACGGGGTACTCTTAGGATGTCACTCAGGTTACCAAAATTTCAAGAAGTTATACTGAACCAAATTAAACTCTTCCCTTTAAGAAGAAAGCCCAACCACAAAAACACACACAACCCACAATACACATATATTCATATACCATGAATGAGCTAGAACAGAACACAGTTTAAAATGAAAAATAATCAGGCAGAAGAAGGACACAGAGTTCAGTTGTTAAGTACTCACACGTTACTGCTCTATTCTTACTCACACCCCTTCACCCTTTCCAGACACAGGCTGGCAGCCCTGAGCAGTGGCCACCTGCAGGACTCACCACCCAAACTGATCAGATGCTGCTTAACACTAAGTTTCTTCACACGGGAGTCATTTTTCTTATAAATCACTCCTTTGTAAATTCCATTTAACATGCTCAGCTAGGTTGGAGAATGGATCAGAACAATGTGTCACAATGTCTCAGTGTCTTCAAATTTCATATGCTGTAGAAAAACCCTCCTACAGTTCCTACAGTTGCAGCAGTAAGAGCAGTAACCAAAGGTATAACAAGAAGAGGAACATCTTTTTCTTCTGTAGCAAATAACACACATGGTATTGCAGAAGTCCACCAATTTATCAGGTTTACTGAGTACATCAGCAGGGATTCTTTGGAGCTTCCTGCACTGAACCATCAATCTAAGATCTAGTAAGCAAGTCTGATTCTGTGTCATCAAGAAATCTTCATATGAAATACACACGAGAGCATAACCACCTTAACCCTCTCTGCAAATGTCACTCAGCACAGGTGTGTTCTGCAGTTAGAGCTACCAAACCACTTTTCTTCCACAAACGCTGGCTCTGCCTTTTCATTACCAATAAAAAACAAAGTCTTTGTTGCTCTAATCATAGAATTGGACATTATCTCCTTTCTCTAGGTGTAGCAGTGGTACAGCACTTCAGTGGTGACCCACAATACTCACAATCTGCAAAAACTTCATCGAGCTTCCCATGAGAAAGAAGACCTAACAGATTTCTTTACAATAGCACTGCAAATAACTTTAATTAAAAAGGTGATGACACCTATTTAGATTTAGGCAGGCTTTTTCCTCTTTCTTAAGTAGATGAGAAAATAAAACAAGAAAAAAAAACCATAAAAATCACTCCAAACTAGAGCAAGCGTGTAGGACTCAAAACAATGCAGCAGACTTGTGATTAATGTTCTAGCATGTCACTACTTTTACTACAATCACATACACTATTCCAGTTTCTGTATAATACATACTTAGGATTACAAAAAGATTGTCTAAATCTGCTTTCAGAATCAATTCTTCAAAAATGTTAAGATTTGTTCCCATTTTGGTCACCTGCTGATTGTTGACAGACTGCACAGAGATACAGCTCCTGGTACCAGGCCAAATTTACATTTAATCTGGGAAAAAAAATTCAGCATGGCTTTTTATCTGTGTACTGAAGAAAAAAGGAGCCAAAGTTTCACTAATCTGAAAACATGTTGAATGTAATATGTTGGCATGTTATGAAAGTGGCACTGAGCAACAAGAACCACTGCTAAAATGGAAAAATTAGATTAACTTTTTTGGCTGATCTGAGAAAGAACAAAGTAAATTTGTTATAGTCCTTAGATTATTAAATTCCATTATAATTTTTAAAATAAAAGGTAACATGACACCCGGCCTATAACAACTTAAGAGTCCTGGTTTCCTACTTTTGCTCCTCTGTGTGGTGACACTTAAATTGCCACTTTCCTTATACACATTTGCGTCTAAATTACATTCATTCCAGTATAAAATACATCTGGTGCATAAAAATGCTGCAGGTAAAGGGGAAACATCTTTCTCTAAAGACCTTTTCATTTTCTAAAATGTCTTTATTTAAAGACAATTTTGGTCTCCAGTTCTTTCTCACTGTAAGTTTGGCTGCCTAGTTCTAAATTACTTGGAAAAGCACCCACCTCTGCTCCCTCCTACCCCATATAATCCATGACACCTTTCAAACACCCAGCACAGCTAGAACTACATGTTAGCAAGTCTATGAGTACAGATTTTTTTTTTAACAGTAAATGCAGTATTTTTCAGTGCATACTTATTTGTTGTTAATTCTGTGTTGACATTTTAAGTAACGTAACTTGTTGAATTAGTTCATTTTACATGAACAGTACAGAATATTCCTGATATATAACCTCCTGCTCATGTAGAATAAGTAAATCTAATTTAGGAAACTAATAATTAACATTACAAACTCTATCTTGTGTGGTGGCACAACAGTATCATCTCCAAACTGCAACTGAGCATATTGCCAGGAGAAAAACATTCTCCTGAAACAATTACTTAAAAAAAAAAATTCAAAGCAGTATTACTGAGTACTTAATATCGACCACTAAAGCAACAGAAAATACCAAGGTGTGCGGGGAAAGGGAATCGTACCTAACAAAGCTAAAGCTCTTCTCTAATCAAGTGCACAGGAAGATACCACAGGTCAAATAAATCTTTGAGATACCACATAATTTTAGTTGAAAAATGGTTTATTACACCTCAGTATCAGTCCCAGAAGAGTACAAAGTTTCCTATATTTAAAACACAGCATTGTCCTACTCATGCAATTTAAAATTTACTTCCATAATCAGAAACGAACAGAATATACTTCAGTTTAGAGTTCACACTGAGGTGGCTCAAGCTGATCCCTATTAGAGACGTCAGGTTCCAGCCAGCAGCTGTTATTTCAAGTAGGACTGAAATTCATAAATCTCCAGGAAAATACACATAATGCAGAAGGAAGAACAACAGCAGTTTTTCAAAATGCATTACAGAAGCAGCATAAGACTCACATAAACCTTAAGGACTATGACAGCAGACACTGAAGACCACTTCTGATTTACACAGGTCCTCAGTTTTACATTCAGATTACATTTATTCTGGAAGCTACTTTTATTTGAAAGAAGGATGCTTCCAGAACAGAGCAAATACATCAGCAGAAAGAAAAGAACCCAGATCTTTAAAATTTAAGAACATGGATAAAGAGGGAGGAAGAAATAACAAATCTACAGCAAATAAAAATCTACACCATTTGCCAGCTGGTGTGTGAGAAGGTCACACTTCTGGGAAACCCTGCATACTGATCAGCTGCTTTCTCACAATGCCACAAGATATATGCAGGTGCTTGCAGCCAGCACTCAAAATTTTTTTTGCTTCTGACTTCTGTCAGGAGGCCCCTTTCTAAATCTTTAGTTATTTGGACAACTCCACACAGAAATTAATTGTGATTTCATCAAAGGTAACGAACTGTGACTTAAAATAAAACTTACACACAGCACTAGGCTTGAATATCTATGGCTTGGTTACCAGCAGATTGTTACTATATACAAGCCTCCACTACAAATCTAGCTTCAATTAATTCATTTTTAATGCATCGCCAGAACATTTCCATTATGTTGCTGCGTGATTACTGGAAGAACCACAGGTGATGTAAGAGCTCTTAACTACATTATTTGAGACTCACATCTCTGCTTCAAGAGGTAAAATCTCCTGTACACTGTACTCGTTTTTATCATGATCTTCCACCAGAACTTTGGCAAAAGATACGATGAAAGAGGAGTAAGAGACTCCAGTCTCACACCTACCCACTCTATTCTCTCCCATAACTTCCTCAGTAGAGCTAGAACAGGTCACATCAGGTATTGCAATCTGACCACACGAAAACAGCTACCTGGACTCTTATCATCTCAATACTGCGGGATGCACAGTCACTGCAGTGAGTCCCTAGGTGAGATGCGGGTGACTAAAGGTCAGGAGCAGAGAGCAGTCAATAAATGAATCGCAGGGAAAGAATCAGCAGAAACCCTCAAGATTTCGGGTACGGGCACCAGGAGAGCAGCAAGCTCTGCACAGCGCATCGCGGGGGCACAGGGAGGCCTTGGATGCACACTGCCAGCTGGCAGCCGCATCAAAAACATCATTAATCCTCCAAAGGAGAAATTACAAACAAAAGGTATTCAACTTTGAAGCTGGATTTAAGCTAAAAAAAAAGAAAAAGAGTAAGTAACATTACTTCTGAAGATCTAGTAGAAAGCCTAAAACTTTCAACCGAAGATTCGGAGAAAGCCTTTTGAAAAACCCACATCAATGCACAAATAAAGCCACCACAGCCCCTGTACCTCAGTCCTCATGTCACAGCCCTGAAACCACTTAGAAACATCACCTCACTTCTGGTTCATGCCTCATTTGGTAACACTCTACTGGAAAGACCTAACCGCACTAAAGAGGCGATTCTATTTCCCTCCCATCTCAACTTGATAAGGAACGGCCCAAGCCGCGACATCCGCGTTCTGCTGGGAGACCGCGCTCGAACCAAGCCGTGCGCGTCACTGGCACCTGAGGGCAAAGAAACCCAAACCCCGCAGTAAAGTTTGTATCTGCGAGGGGAACCCCGGCCACGGCAGGCTCAGGCTGTCACCGCCGTCAGCGCCGCGGAGCGGGCGGCGGGGACACGGACAGGCCACCCCGGCGAGAAGGGACCCGCTGCCCGCCCGCTCCCGCCGCTGCAACGTCTCGGAAGAGGCTGGCGAGGCGGGACAAGCAGCCGTGGGGCGCGGGAGATGCAATGCCCTCACCCCTCCCGGCAGGCCGGCTCTGGGGCTCCGGCCTCCGGCCTGTGGCGCAGCCCGGCGAGCCGGGGCGGGGGGGACCGCGGCGGGGCTGGGGGTCACGCAGGTCCCGGGGAGGTAACAGGCCCCGGCCCGCCGGGCGCGGGTGCTCGCGGCAGCGCCGAAGGGTGTTGGCCACTCACCCACGCAGGCAGATCCGCGGAGGAGACGCTGAGCCGCACCGCCTCCTCCTCGTCCTCCAGGAAGGCGAGCGCCCGGCCCAGGCGGGAGCTCTTGCCGCCGCGGTGCCTGCGGATCCAGAAGAGCCCGCACAGGGCGATGAGCACCCAGCTGAAGCTCAGCCCCAGGTAGCCCAGCACATACACGGGGAAGATCAGCACGAAGCTCCTCGCAAACTGCGACACCAATCCCGTCACGTCCACGCTCAGTAGCGGTGGAGGCGACTCCGGCACAGGGTCCGCAGCCGCCGCGTTCTCCGCGGCGGGATCCGCGGCGGACCCCGCGCCGGGGGGCTGCTTAGCGGCTGCCCCGCTCATGCTACCGCAGCGGCGGCTCCTACTGCTGCTGCCGCTCCTCCCGCTGCTCCTCCTCCTGGGGCGCTGGCTGCGAGCGGGCAGGGGGCAGGGCGGCGGCGGCGCCTCCTCGCATCCCGCTCACCGCGCTCCGGCACCACCCGCCGCCGCTTCCGGGCTCGGCCGGCCCAGCTCCGAGCGCCGCTGCCGCCGGGAGGAGGCGGCTCGGCCCCGGCCGCCGCTATTGGCGCCCGGCCGCCGCACGAACGCCTCTGCTCGCCTCCTCCCCCGCCCCGGGCAGCCTCTTCCCCTCCCCTCCGCCGCTCGCTCATCCCTCCCTCGCAGGCCTGCCCGGGAAGCGCGGGTTCGCGCTGCCGCCGGGAGCCGCGTCCGCTCGGGCCCCTGCCCGGCTGCCCTCGGGGCCATCGCTGCGCGGCCTCCGGGAATGCGGGAAGCGGAGCGCGGCTCTGGGGCCAGCGCCGGGAAAGGGGCTCTTGGTGGGTGGCAGGAGCAGGACGAGCGTGCCAAGGCGTGTGTGCGCTTCCTCATGGGCAAACCACACCGTCTCCCGATCTCTTCGGTCACGTACGCGGCTGGACGGTTTCTACCTGTTACGCCCTTCGATAACAGCCTGCGTGTCTCGCTTTGTTCCCTGTTGATGGGTATCATTAAAGGAGAGACTGGTCAATGTCTCAGAGGAACCAGACGCTGGTCACTCCGCGCCTTAGTTACAACAGGTGTTTCCTGAAGCTTTGCTCACACAATCCTCACATAAAGCTGCCTCCTGTGTCATCTTGTTAACACACACGAGTACCGAGGATGGCACCCACTGTTTTGGGATTTGTTAAACCGAAAAAGCTGATTTTATAACAGGCTTGTGTCCTGTGTCCCTTTAACACCTGGTCCCCGCACCATCCCTCTTATCATTCCTTTACCTTTTCAAATAACTTTAGTGTACCCACGAGTTTCGTAAGAGGCAGCTGTTGCTTGTCCGTAGCTGTGTTACTAATCGGTTTGCTGGTACACACAGATTAAACTCCGCATTTAACAGGAGTTTGCTTTATTTTGTTGTTGGGGGGAGGGGGGACGGGGTGGGAGAGGGTTGATTTGTTTGTTGGGCTGTTTTGGGGCTTTGTTTGTTTTTAATTTTTTATTTATTTTTAAATAGCTAACCTTTCACTTTCTTCTCTCTTCAGATGCCAATTTTCACAAAATGTGTAGGACTTTGAGACTCAATATTTGCAGGCAGTGAAGAGGGGAGAATGACTTTAGCCAATAGGCTGAAAAGTTATGAAAACACACAAAAATGGACAAATAGGAAAGCTGTATAAGCTTCATTTTCTTAGGAAGTGGAAGTAACCTCATCTCAATTATCCAGAGAAAGGGAAAGTCAAACAGGCAGTGGCATCAAAGGAAAATTTGTTTGTTTAGTGTGGCACAGCAGAATTGGAAAAATAATCCGGTTTTTGACAACCGAATTTTTTCTCATCTTTCCAAAATCCCTGCATGCCTTCCATCAGACTCAACTGACCATTCTAAGCTAAAATAATTTCTGGCCATAGACTCCTGCTCTTCTTCACTTCCTCTTTACCACTGACGCTGTATGTTCCCCGTCTGTGTATTTAGATTACTCAGGATGAACATTCAGAACAACCAAATGATACAAAAAGATGTAACAAAATCAGTGATTTACAACTAGGTGGTAATCCAAGCTTTGAAATTATAATTTGCTTTGGGTCTTCTGGAGACCTCAAAACACTTACATGCTGTAACCATGAAGGAACGGAAGAGCATCAAAAGACCCTAAGAAAGCTTGTGACCTTAAACTGAGACTATCAAGTATGATCTGTGACCTCTTTGGACACCAATGAAATTAACTGCAGTAAATCTGAGTGATTTTTTTTGCATTTTTTTAATTCCTCTTCTAATAACTTAATCTGCTTGTAATGTGACTTTAATGTCACTCACTCCTGAGTTTCAGTAACACCGAGTACAAATGACCACGCTGTATGTTGGCTCCCTCCGTTACAACCAACACTATTAATAGTCTCTCATTTTTTCAAGTCTTTTTGTTCTCAGCTTTGGAGTCCATTGTCCATTTTATTTCTCTATCCGGCCTCACAGTGTCTGAGTCAAAATACAACTGTACCACAAATTAAAATGAAAATTCAAAATGAGAGGAAAAAAAGTGATTGAATAATGTGATATTTGGAACATAACACTTTACCATAAGTTGCATATTATTCTGCTCTCATGTATGTCCAGCGTGTATTTTGAAAATGAGCTGGATATAGTATTTAGAGGAGTACCCCACACAGTCAAATTTAATACAAAGGAGAAACACAACAGGAAATGAAAATTAATCTTGTAGGAGCGTTTGGGATGAGAAATGCAATATAATTGTAGACCAGGCAGCCTAGCACTGATCTTGCACAGAGTAATTCATTAATCATTAATCGATGTGGAAGTTTGATTAATCAGAACTAAAAGTGGGTGACTGTGTGCCAATCAAATAGGAAACCAGAAGCAAGATCTTGTAGCATGGATTTGATAACGTTTATCTGTAACATCAAGAAGGAGTTCTGATAAAGAGGTTACCACTGACTTCTAAGAACTTTTGTAGATAACTGACTTGGGCCCACACAATATTTTGATGAAGAAACTGGGTGGTATGAAATTAGCATAGCCATTGTTGTAATAGACACAAAAGAGTCTTGTTAAATCAAGATTTAAAGGCTGCTGCTAGAGGATAAATTAGGGTTAGTTACTCCATTATAAATTTTTTAATAAAATGTTCTAGATAAACACTAGTTATTTATTTATTCTAATCTTGGGAACGTTCATTCACATAATTCCTGATCCTATATTTTAGTATTTTAGAATGTAGTCTTTTGTGCATCAGGATCTCCTGAAGATAATCACTTATGGCCAGAGGTTGCTCTGGCTTCTCCCTAAGTATCCTACAATCAATTGCATCAGCTACACAGCTGATTATATTTATTTCATTTTATAACATTTATTCTTTTCCCATCCTGCCTTTTTTAGGCCTGTTGCATTATTAGAATTTTAAGTAATACTTTTTTTTTTTTGCAACATTCCTTTATACCCATTCTTAGCCATATGTGTTTGCTTCTCCTTTTTGCACTTTCAAATGCCATAGCTTTCATTGCAAAGTACTGTCATCCTGTGTTTCCCTTTACATTGCATCACCAGCAGTTTGCCATGAAGATTTTTTTTTCCAGCAAATATCAGCACTGCTCTCCAGAATGATTTCCCAAATCTTCCCGGATCTTGTTTGTACATCTTTTTTGACAATGAGAAAAATTGGAAAATTCAGTTTATGTTGTAAAAAAGAAAACCTAAGTTTCCCCGACTTCTTTGGGTTTCACACATGAAAACCTGTTTTGGAAGCAATTTTATTTGTTACTTCATGACCACTTTCAGTAATAGTTTATTTCCCTGAAGGACAATGTGTGGTATTACACCTTATTTTACCCAACAGCATTATTGCAGTCTAATGGTTCTCTCTAGACTTTTGAGCTATTGAAGAGAAACCTTTATCTAATAGAAATCTGGGATTCTTTTGCTGAGAAACTTTATCCTTTAAAAAATTGAATTATTAATGAAAATATAATTTACATGAAATTTTATCCTAGTAGATTCTCATGATGAAATACTCTCTACCTCTGTGTTTGATTTTATGCAGCTGCCTCAACCTGCTCCAGATTATCTAGTATAGACCACAAATATTTTTTGCCTGCTTCAAATTATCTACTATATAGCACAAAGAAGAGTCAAAAGACTCTTACATACCTGAGCTTCTATTGTTTGGAGAAAAACTATCACCCAGGCTGGCTTCAGTTTCACTGAATGCATAAATTGTACTCTCATGACAAGATCCTCAAATATTTATTGTTCCTGAGGACAGAAATAGTTTCCACTAAAATGTGTTTCTTAACAAGTTTTCACAATAATTATAGTCTCCTTTTTTTCCCCTTGTTGAATTCTTACAAGTTCAAAACTAAAGACACAAACTTTACTGCAGAGATCCACATCTTTTGCTGTTTCTATTTATGAATCTGGAGGACTAATGTCTAAAATCATTTTCACACTTCGCAGAAGGTTATTTACGCTTGTCTGCTGATAGAAATATTTAAATTTTTTTCTCATCTTCAAAAGGCCTCAGCAAAAAGTGGTTAAAAAAAAAAAAAAAAAAAAAAGGAAGGGGGAGCCCTACAAAGCCTAAATTCTAACAAGTTAATTTCTTCTTTCTTCATACAAAATAAAAAAAAAAATATTAAAAAAGAGGGATTTTTCTTAATAATAGAAGAGTTATGATTTTTAAGCCTGGTGGAAAGTGGCCATGTTGTCCTGTTGTCCCTCTGAGGGTAATATCTTCAGTAACTTTTTGGTATAATACTGTGATGTGTCATCCCACAGAGGTGAAGAAAAATGCAATATTGCTTCACAGGCTTAGAGGAACGTCAGAAGATAAAAACAAATAAAAAAAAAGTTTATTACTGCAGAATATAAAAAGCTGTGCTATTACATCTTCCTGTTTTTCAGATAACAGTGCAGGTGGAGAAGGAGATATATGTACCAAGCCAGACAAGAGAAAAACCTGTAGATGCTAAAACTGTAGTAAAATTCTCAGGGCTACCAAACCCCTTGTTTACAACCCTTTTCTTGGGAAGAAAATCTAGGGCATCCTTTTATGCTGGCTTTACACAACAGGTACGTGCCATTTTATTGCCTGTATTCACTTGAGTCTAACACTCACTTTATAAAAGCAGCCAAACCACTGGTGTATTCATTTTCTCCACTACATTGATGACACATTGTAGTTTATTTTAATACATGGTTGCTACATTTAAGCATGCACAAATTTTAGTATTGTTATTCCAAAGGTGCTGCTCTTATATTCTCATGCAGCAGTTAAACTTCAGTTTGAGCCCTAGGTTTAAGGTTTGAAAAGTTCTTTCCAAACCCTCTAGTGGCGCTTTCCCACATCTGTATTTTTTCTCTTGTCTTAGAGATGCCTGACTAGTATACTATCATAGGCCTAAGAGAAAAAGCTATTAGCAGCCAAAGCTGATTTTTTTTTTTTTTTTTTGCATACGTATGTGCTAAAGGGTAGACAAGAGAAACAGAACTTGAAAAAAAGCTGCTTCTTCTATCCAGTTTTTGGTATCACTGTCACATTTGCTGTTTAGTTACTTGTGTCTGCTGTATTGTTGTTAAAAATAAATTCAGTCTAAAGGTTGTTTTGTCCTTCAGTCTCTATATGTAGGACAGCATTTCTGTACAGATCCCTTCCTAAGCAGATGTCTAGTTCCATGTGTTTATAACACTGTCACCACTATGGCTAAAGAGCTCTTTGAGTTAATCTAAGACCACTTTTATGCCTAATGTTATTTGTTTGGGGAAGAAAATATAAAATAATAGATTTATAGGAAAGTTTGGCTTGGAAGGGACCTTTAAGATCATCTAGTTCCAACTCTGGCATGGACATCTGGAAGCCCACAATTAAATTACCCCAAAGCCTTCTGTTCTCCAGGCGGAACAATTCCAATTCTCTCAGCCTGCCCTTGTAGGAGAGGTGCTCCATCCCTCTGATCATCTTGGTGACTTCCTTTGGGCCACTACAAGAGGTCTATGACTTCTTTTCTTCTGGGCACCCCAGAGTTGGATGCAATATTCTGGTTGGGGCCTCAACCTTTCAGAGTGGAGTTGAGGGACAGAATCCCTCCCTTCCCTGCTGCCCATGGTGCTTTGGATGCAGCCCAGGACACATTTGGATTTCTGGGCTGTGAGTGCCATGGCTGGCTCATGTCCAGCCTCTCACCCACCTGCACCCCCACGTCCTTCTGAGCAGGGCTGCTCTCAATCCCTTCACCCCCCAGCCTGTGTTGATATTGGGGGTTTCCCCAAACCAAATCCTCATAGATTATTATTGTTCTGCCAAAGACAGATAAATAATCCATAAAAGGCTTATAAATATTTTAGTATCCACAGATGTTTATATTTAGTGGATGTAATTTAGCCCTTAAAAGTCGTACTTACATTTAATGGCGTGTTTGGGCATTTGGGTTTTTTTTGTTTGTTTCTTTTTTCTTTTTGTTTGTTTGGGTTTTTTTGGGGGGGTGGGGTTTTTTTTGTGTGTGTATGTGAGTTTTGTTTGTGTGTTTTGCTTTTTTTCCAAGAAAATATCAAGATGAGGGTTTTTTGCTCATAATTGCATGCTTGGTTTACTTTTCTGCTACATGAAAAAGGAAAATATTTGACAGTTTGGACAAGTGAAAATTTTTACAAGTTTCTTAATTTATTATGGAAATATGAATATGAGGCAAGGTATCACAGGTTTGTATGTACTTGTCAACTGACTACTTAAGGCCAGGTATAAGGGGTTAAATTTTATCTCTTTGAAGGTAGCCACAAACTCCCATTGAACTATGGCAAGAATGTTTCTCAAATGCAAAAATGCCTCTTCCTTTGCTTTTCCCCCCCACCACTCAGTGGTCAGTTTTCTACAATCATCAATATAAGCAGTAGCAGTTACATACTAACTTTTTGTTTGTTTGTTTGTTTGTTTGTTTTTTTTCCACTCTGAAAATCGTGAACAAAGTTAAAAGAACCCAGAGGAATTTTCACTTGGTCTTTTAAATTGCACGTGTTAATGGGTTGTAAATATTTGCTGTGAAATGGCACACACCTTCCCTGCCGGCAATTCTCTGGCACACACCTCCCTGCCCCATCGAGCTCATTCCAGGTGTGTTTGGTGAGCTGCCACTTGTGCTTTGTTGCAGAAATCAGCTCTGGTACTTGTCACTGGGGGAAGATTATTAGCATTTTAATTTATTTATACAAGTGTTCTTCATACCTGCTTCTATCCAGCATCTGGATAAGTGGCAGATTAAGCATAGCACCATTTTACAGGTTGTTTTGTTGTTTTGTTTTTTTTTGCCCTGCAGTAATTGTGCACAACTTTATTAAAAGTGAGTCAGCCACGATGAGGGATGGTTTCATGATACACTTCAGCTGGAACAGGTCAGTGCTGCAGAGAACAGCAGTGTTTTAGGGCTTCGTGTGTTCTTTGTGGGTCCCAACTGACAGGGTTCGAGCCCTCACCTGCGGAAACCCAGAAATTCCACCACTCAGAATCACAGAATGGGTCAGCCTGGTAGGGAGCACAGTGTATCATCTGGTCTTTCTATCACAGTTCATCACACCTTTCTTCAGCAAAGAGGTGATGGAGGTACTACAGTTATTGAAATTAGAATATGACCAGTGGGTCATCTGGTCCAACCTCCCTGCTCAAGCAGGGTCATCCCAGAGCACACAGCACAGGATTGTGTCCAGATCGTTCGGGAATATCACCAGAGGGAGATTCCACAACCTCTCTGGGCATACTGTTCCAGTGCATGGTGACCTGCACAGTAAAGTTCTTCCTCATGTTCATGTAGAAATTTCTGTGCATCAGTCTCTGCCCATTGCCCCTTGTCCTACTGCTCAGCATCACCAAGCAGAGCCTGCTCCATGCTCTTGGCACCCTCCCATAGATAACTATACACATTAACGAGGTCCCCTGTCACTTGTCTCTTCTTGAGGCCGAACAGAGCCAGCTCCCTCAGCCTTTTCTCAAAGGAGAGATGCTCCTTCATCTCCTTCATTGCCGTCGGCTGGACCATGGATGCTCCAGGAGCTCTGAGGAGCCCAGAAGTGCACAGAGATGTCCCTCAGCAGGACTGACGACAGGAGCAGGATCACCCCCGTGACTTGCTGGCAGTGCTCTCTCCCCTCTGCCCTCCCTCGTCCTGGGCCACACGGCTCCCGCGGGCGGGAAACCCTTCCCGGCCGTGCCCGCCCGCAGGCGGCGCCGGCGCATCCATCGCTCGGCGAGCGGCTGCCGGCCCTGGTTGCCGGGGCGGCCCGGCCGCA
>VXBN01008140.1:354903-474367 GCA_013397395.1 Sinosuthora webbiana | reverse complement strand
AAACCCCTCGGCTCTGCTGGGGCCGCACCGCCTGGTGCGCGGCGGTGAATCCCCCCCGCAGCAGCCGTGGCGGGGAAATCCTTTTCCCCCTGGCAGAGGGGTGAGGCTGTGCCAAGCGCACATTCCTGCAGGAGGGGATAGGTGGTTACGGAAATACCCGTTGTTCCACGTCCCAGATAAAAGTGCCTTTAATAATTGATATAGCTCCTGTAACTGCTAATTGTCGGACTTCAGTTCTTCGGGAACACGCGTAACTTTTGAATTAAGGTGTTAAATTATTGAACGTTTGTAGAGCTCCGGGATAAAGGAAACAAAACCACATGCGCGTGCTGACATCAATTACTGCGTGACATCTTCACTGGAGAAGGCAGAAGTGCCAAAGCAGTGAGGTGGCGAGCTGTGATGGAAAAGTTGAGCTTTGATCTAAAATATTTCAGGTGTGTCGCTGTGAGTGCCAAAGAGCCGCAGGCAGGAAGAGCCACGCTGAGTGAGGAGCCCTCCTGCTGCTGCTTCTGTCACTCCTGCTCTTACCTGTTTGAGGGCTCTCAAATTGGCAGCTTATGCTGGAAATAGGAAAGATAAACTTTTACATGCGAAAAAATAAAGTACTTTTCTCTGGTTTAAAAAAAATTAAAGACAGAATTTTTTCTTACTGTTCTTCTGTTTCTTGTTCTTTAGAATCATATTTAACTGAGTTCTTAAATTAGTTAAAAACAGTATGTTCTGAAAACCTCTTATCTTTCTTGTTGTGAGTGAAAAAAACCCTCTGTTAATCTCTTTCAAAATTTATCTAAAGCAACAAGGTTTCTTTTTCCACTGACTTTAGATTGAAGGACAGATTCTTAACTGGTAAAAACATTCCTAGCAATTTATGAGTTCAGTAAATCTGTGGCATTTCATGTGAACTGAATGCTCTCAGGTGGATGAATTAAGATAAACTCCAGTGTCATTTAAGTAACTAATCTTAATCTGGATTTAAATGAGTATATAATTACTTCTAAATAAGCAGATAGGTGAGAAAGTTCAATAAATCCTTTGAAACTTTGTGTGAAACATTGTTGTCTGGACGTTTACTTACAGAGGGACAGAGGTCTCAACCCTTTATAAAATATCTCCTTTTCCCTGTTTATTATGCTTCTGCAAAAGCAGAGATTTAAGGGGAAAATCATCAGACACAAAAGCAGCAGTTGCTGGCTGCGGTGGGGAGGCGAAAACTGCAGACCCCAGAAAACTGACAGATGCATTTTACTGGGTGCCAGAGAACCACGTGTGAATGTTTGCTGTGTGCTTTTTGCCTCAACTTTGAAATAAACCTGAAGCTGCCTTACCTGATGTTGTCTGCTGGTTATGCTGATTTTATGCTATTGACATCATTGGCGTTCTTTCTTTCTTTGCTGATACATACCTGAATATTGTCTAAAACCAAAACGTGATTTTCAATAGGTTACTGTTTGAGACTATAATACAGCATTCTGCTCTCTCCCATGCATATCCTTCCTTCCAGGTTGCATTCACACAAGTTTTGTTGAGTTTCTTAGGCTTTGTTAAAGCTTGACTTAAGAAAATTATCACCTTTGTTTTTACTTTCTCATCTGTCTTTCTGCATTCTTTGGGTTTTTGCCTTGTTTTAAGTATCAGAAGAAAATAAAACTGAAAGGGCACTTTCTGTTTGTTACAAATAATGCCTTTCTGGGACTTCTTGCTTCTTGACTTCAGAAGTTTACCAGTCCACTGCAATCTTCTATAAAATCCAAGTTTGAAAAGACAAGATTCTTTTCATGTAGAATAATTAAAAAAATATATACTGTTAAAATACTGTCTCCATATAATGAATTAACAAAAAGGAAACGGGCACCATATGTTAATTTTCTTCACCAGTGCAGCTCATCATTACAATATTTGTCAGTGATTATTTTGTTAATCTTCAGTAGCTTTTGCCAAGTCTCAATGTGAGAATAAGGATTGCCTGATCGTGTCACTTTGGATATGGTCATCATCCTACAATGAACTGGTTAAAACATTCAATAGACTAAAATTCCTCCTTTCCCTTAGGGATGTTAAACAATATGATTTTTTTATTTAGTCTTTTTAATGGCAGTCAAGCAGCCAAGAGCAGGAGCTCTGCAAATGCAGATAGAAGAAATATAACCTATTTTACTAGGGAGCACTCTAGTGAAACAGTCATGTGTACTTTGGTTAGGTTCATTATCTTTTTGCTTTTTACCTTCAGTGCTACATATAAATATTTAATGTGCAGTCAACTTACACATGTAGTGTGAGCTTCAGGCTTCTTCCAGGTCCAGTCAGTTGAGATTTACTGTAAATAGATGTTGGAGGTAAATCAAATTACTGTTTGCATGATCCTTTCAGTGATATTTGCCATGTGTACCTTGATCCTTTCCTTAGAAATATGATTAATTGTTAAATGATTTACTTCTCTCTGCAAATTGGTTACTCAGTCTTTTCTGCATTTCTGTTCTAGAAAAGAACCAAAGAAGATACTTGGAAAGCAGAAGAACTTAGGAAACATCTAAAGGTTGATCTAGTTTATTTCTGCTAGTTTTGATGTTGAGCTCCTTACAGCACTAGAATTTATTGGTTATCTAAGCATAAAGAGTTGACTANACCTTGATCCTTTCCTTAGAAATATGATTAATTGTTAAATGATTTACTTCTCTCTGCAAATTGGTTACTCAGTCTTTTCTGCATTTCTGTTCTAGAAAAGAACCAAAGAAGATACTTGGAAAGCAGAAGAACTTAGGAAACATCTAAAGGTTGATTTATTTTATTTCTGCTAGTCTTGATGTTGAGCTGCCTTACAGCACTAGAATTTTATTGGTTGTCTAAGCATAAAGAGTTGACTTTTTGTTCTGCTCTGCCTTGTGGGATCTGCAGTAACTCTTTAACACTTCCTGGTGCCTCAGACACTTTCAGTCTGCATCACTGAATATAAATGATACAGGGCTTTATTGTGTTGCTGCTGAGTTCCTTGTCACCACTGACTGTTTTGGAATCCCTTCAGTCCAGGGTTACCCAGAGGCTGGTCCCACTCAGCTCTTTCTTAGCTACATGAGTCATAGAAGAGTACCCTGCAAATTTCTAAGTTAGGTACATGGAAATAATGCATCATTACAGTAATCACACAGGAGTCAGTGGGGTCTGATTTGCTGGTGACCCAAATCCAAGTGACAGCTCTGCTTTATATATATTATTCACTTTCCTATAATGTATATTATCTCTTGTATTTATTATCATAATCTATCATGTTTATCCTGTGTTTTTAAACTGGTTAATTACATTATCCCCTAATCAAATAGGCTGCAGTCAGTTACATCACTGATATTCATATTAGGTTTGTGTTGTATTTTTTAAAAGCTGTTTTCCAATATGTGTTATTATTATTGCATTTATTAGTTTTTTTCCACAAGCACAGACATAATGTTAGTATTTACAAAGTAAGCCTAGAACTATATCAGCATTTTAATATGGTTTGGGTAATTAAATAGACATTTAGTAACCCAGCAATTTTTTTTCACGTTAATATACTCTTACCAAAATAGATTCCTGCATTATAATGATAGATCTTTTATTTTGTTTCAGGCATTACTACCAGATAGTCAAAATGAAGACCAAAAACACAGAGAAAAGAAACTGCGGAGAGAGAGGACTGTTCATGACACAGACCATAACAGGCACAGAGACAGAGAGAAGAGCAAGGAGAGAACAAGAGAGAGAGAGAGGTTTAAATCCAGTGAAAGGGACAGGGATAAAAGGAGAGAGAGAGAAAGGGAAAAAGAACACCAGAGAGAAGACCGAGAGAGACACAAAGATAAGGTTCAGGAGTCGTGTTTGGAGGAGAGACACAGTGTACTAAAACACAAAGACAGGGAGACTGATAGAGAACGAGACAAAAAGCACAAGACACATGAGATAAAGCAAATAGATCCACAAATTTATCCAAAATCATTTGAAGGAAGAGATACAGAACATCACAGAAGAAGAGAAATCAGGCATCGTTTGGGTAAGTAACTTCGGGTTAGTGTTGTACTTGGAAATATTTGATCTTTAGATAGGAATACTGAAACCATACCCATCTGTGCAGAGAGGATAAAACAGGCAGGTGTGAGTACCTCCTGGCATGTGTATTTTATGGAATGTTTTGGTAATCTAGTTTTATTTTGAGGCTTTTAAAAAAATGGATGCTTGTTTCCCTTCCTCTGAAGAGAGGATGGGTGTCATGGTTTTGTTGGTCAGTGCCTAGACACTCTCTACTGAGTGATAAATTCACTTGAAGGGTGGTTGCTGAAATCAGTAGCATGTGTCATGACTCTTTCCATTACACAAGACTGGAGGGATTCGTTAGGAGAGAAGAGGTAACCAGCTTTGGACAGGGAATTTCAACAGAATTCCTTTTTAGAAAGCTCTTGTATTAGAGAAAACAAATTGGTAAAATGCTATTTTCTACATGGTAGAGTTAATTATGTACATAGTTTGAATTTTATAAAATCTATTCCCTAATTTACACATCTGTTTTCTAGAGGAGGAGAAAGCAAGAACTGAAGAGCGAGAAAGAAGACATAAAGCACAGAAGGTAAAGGAAGTTAGTGAAGTGTTTCCATAACAGAATAAGATAAAATTGTAGAATAATGAAGACACTGGATGAGACTGTAACTCCCCAGAAATCCAAGAGATGCGTGGATAGTAAGGTGATGACAAGGGTACAAAACACAAACAAAATATATCTCAGCTACCCGATTTTAAGTACATATTTTGTTCTTTTTTTTTAAGTAAACATGAAATAAAATTTTCATAGCAAACAGTGCTTCATTTTTGTACAGCTACATCAAAAGTTTTCATCTTCTATTTATGCCTTTATTACAAGGGTAGTTGATGAGTGTAGTGTATTTTAGACCACCTAGAAGACAATAATTAATTTTTTTTTTTTGTGTGAAGAACATATAATTCAAAGAATTTTCTGTGGCAAAGTGTGCAGTGTCCTAGAAGAAACACCAGAATCTCAAGTGCAGTCATAATTTGAAACTTGTTATCATAGGAAATTAAAACAAATGCCTGGAAGATCCATCTGACAGAAAGATTAGGTATTTACAATTCAATCATTTTAATGGTCAAATATGGAGAGATTTGTGAAGATAGAACAGTCTTGGAGAACTTTTTAACCATTTAATACTATTTTCCTCTTTGCAGGATAATGATTTAAGAAAGAAAATTGAGAAAGTTTCAGCCTACAAAGTTGAAGAAGATGAACGTGCACACAAGTTAGAGAAACATCAAGAGTTGGATAAAGAGAGAGAAAGAAAACACAGAGAAAAAAAAGAACATTCTCTTGGGACAGAAAAAGAGAGGCTTTCTAAAGAGAAAAGTCATAAACATCATGGAAAGGAAGAGAAAGAAAAACATAAATCAAAGAGATCTAAAGAAGAATCTTCCCGTGGAGACAGAGAAGGGCCAGCAGCAGAAGCTAATGAGAGAGTAAAAAGTAGAGAAAATGAAAGTAAGAAATATGATCAAAGGGTAAGTTTTGTTAAAACATTACCTTATCACTTACTTTAATTATTAGCATATTTTCAATAGGGAAATGATAAAAATGCTCGGATTTTAAGTCAACATTTTCTGAAATTTGAGGCTAAAGTGGTAGATGGAAACACTACATCTGAATTTAAGTATGCTAATTCAGAATTGCTTCCTTCCATAAAATTGAAACAAAAAAAAATTGCCTATATGTTATAAATGTCTTCATAAAATTCTTTTTTGCTATGACTTTTGAAATTACCCAAACACTTTGAAGTGGAGTTGTCATAAGGCTTGAGGTCCATTAAAGTTTTTGGCTGCCTTTATAGTAGAAAGTATGATTTTAATAGAAGCTACTTTTATGTTGTCATGAAAGGAGCACAGGCATGTGAATATAGACCCTTTATATTTGTGGGGTTTGCCTCTACTTTTGAAGCCATAGAATATTTTTTATGTTTCTAATATGGAGCATGATCTTATATCCTAGAGATTTAGTCAATAATTTGTCATGTTTACTGATTTTTTAAGTATTTATTTAACAAAACCGAGAGAAGGAATCTCTAGTAATTTGTAACTCTTAAAATCAAGTAAATTTTATGAGACATACAACAGCTGAGATGGTCTAAGATAGTTTCTTTGCTGCCTAAAGAGTGAAGATGTACGAGCTTTGAAATAAAAGTTCAGAAATATATTTTCTAGAGACAGTATGAGTAATTTTCAGTATAGGGGCCCTCCATGAGTGATTCCTGTAAGTGACTGACAGCAGCAGACAAGAAAAGTCTATCAGGGGCTTGCTCAATGTTTGACTTCCTAGGAAATTTACTCAGGTATCTGTCAGAGAACACACACACTGATGCTTCTGTACCAGAGTTATATTTTGTTTACTGTTTCTGGATAGAGACAAAGACCTTTATCTTAAGCAACCTATTGAATACATTTTCAAATTTAAGCAAACCTTCATAATACAGAATTTAAGTTTCAAGTCCCTCTACTGGGGATTAAAAGTGCCTGAGACTGCTCTCTGTCCAGTTTGTGTGAATTGTAGTACATACTGTTAAAATCTCAGTTTTTGGAACAGGCTGGCCACAGCCTTCCAAGGTCAGCCCTTAGCCCCTGCCAGCTTTTCAGAGCATCTTACAAGCAATGACTAAAATAAAAATAGTCTGCAATTGAAACAATTCATTAGCAACCTTTTTTACTGTTTGATGAGAGTACTACTAACACAGGTTCATATATTCATATACATTCCCTCCCAGCATTTCTGACTCATGAATATTGTGACTCTTTTACAGAACAGTGAATACAAAAAGGAGGAGAGGATTCAAGAAGAAATGAGCCACCAGCTTGTAAGGTAAATTCAGAGATTTAAAATAATTATATGCTAGATGGTGTCTACTAAGATTCAGTCACCACCAAACCAATAAACATAAATTCTTAATCTCACATATCTGGGGATAATATAATTTTTTCCATAGGCCCAACAGTACAGCAATTACAAAAGAAATCTATATGTTGCCTCTAAGATGATTCAGATAAAAATGTATGTATTTGCATTCCTTTTATTATTTTTCTTCAGCAGGGTAGCAAGAGATATTTTTCAATCCTTGTAAACTACATATATATTAATCTGGGCAATTAATTTTGGAGACAGAAATGCTGTATTTTACCACCTGGAAACTCACCATGTAGTCATGTGAACACATGTAAGGGTCATGATCAACAACGTAGGACTCTATTATGTTGTTTAGTTTGAGTGCCAATACTCAGTTCCTATCCTAGATGGCATCTGAAACGCTACATTTATATATATAGCAAGTTTGCAGTCAAATATGAAAGGAAAAGTTCCAGATACCCTCAGTAGGATCAGTTAAATTTCAGGATTATATTTCTAAGTTCTATTACTAGCAAATATAAATCTTAGAGATGTTTCCTGTATATTCTAGTACGCTGAATTCTTTAATTCTTGAGCCTTGTGAAATTCTTACACAGCTTTGTGAAGTCTAATTCTCTGGGTGCATTGTTGGTTGCAATTCTCACTCTTAAACCCTAGTTTAAGGTTTACTCTTAAACCCTGGTTTTAGCTTCCTGGCTCAATCCAAGTCTGGGTTGTTTGCTTCTGGGGACACTGGCAGTGAAGTCACTACCAGTGCTGGCTGAGTATTACTAATGGTAAGCATGGGACAGACCACTTTGGCTGAAGTGAGTATTTCAGAATACACACATTGGGATGCTACCTGGCAGCAGCACTCAGCTGTGTCAGCAGTGCTGAATATTCTGGCAATGTTTTGAAGCTGTTGCTGCTGGGGTTGTGGCTGAGTCATTGTTTGTGCATGGCTGGGGAAGAAGAGTTTAGCCATTCCTGAATGGCAGGGAAGGCAGTGTGCTTTAGTGAGATGTCATGAAACTGTGCTTCAGCTTCAAGCACTGTAATGTTGAATCACTCCAGTTCTTTGTGACAGGATCCAGCCAAATTTTAATTTTTATTGTTGCCTTTTCCTGTTTGTCAATCCCAACAGCAGTATATACAAATACTCACATAAGAAGTAAAAATATTCTCTTCTTGAAGTTGGATACTCTCTACTTACTCTCTACTTATAAAATAATCAAATAAATTATTAAGGAGCAAAGCTTATTGTTGATTTGCTTCTGCTCTCTGACCCTGATTGTGTTGTCCTCATAAATAAGACCCCTGAATGAAAAAAAAACAGGTTTGAAATCAGTCTTTGATTTATAGCTTTTGAGCATATTGCACCAACCTGATCTTGATCTCTGGTTTGCTGCAGATATTAATACAAGTAGTGAATGTGTGGAGCTATGAATTTTTTCTTTCCTCACTACTTTTTCTTGCCTTTTGATGCAATTACAGTTGTTAAATTTGGACACAGTTTCTGAATTCTTTGCTGGGTAATCACTTGGTTGTTTCATTATCTTTTTGTATCACAGAGATCTATAAAAATACTTGTAGAAGTATTTCAGGAAATTTCCAACTGTTTTTTCCTTTTCAGGGAAAAAGCTTTTTTTTTTTTTTTTTTTACTAAAACACACAAAATCCTCAGGAAAAAAAAAAACTGAAACTGAACTGAATTGCTTTCTTATGAGTTAACCAATAAAATTGTTGTTCTCTTTTTGAATAGGACTGTAAAAGATAAAGGGAAACTCATTGAAAAAGAGGACATGGACACAAGACAAGAGGTAAAACTAAGGAAGAGGAAATGGCTTATATATTTGGAAATTATTTATTTTAATATTTTTAAATGGACAGGTGCAGACAGAACCAAATTTTCAACAAGTCTGAAGCAGTATAGACTTGGGGTTACTTGGGACAGTCTGTGCAGATACAGCCTAGCTCTACCATAAAAATTTTTAACAGCTTTGTGGTACTTTCAACTGATTCATTCCGCTCATCTTTAAGTGTGAATTTATGTATTGAGGACCTAAATTTCATTTGTAGTTTGTGGAGAGAAATAGGCAGTTTGGTCCCCTTATATTTGGTCTCCTTTTCCATTATCTTCTCTGTCTTCACTGGCAATAGGAGGAAGTCCAGGGGGGTGAAATTCCTACTTAAGACCTGACTCAACAGGGAGACTTAAATTCTAGGGGTTTGCATTCTGTGGTGTTGATTTTTTTTTGTATATTTGGTGCTCTAAATGCCACAGCCTTCCAGGTATTCCAGCATGACTTCCTAATCCTGCTTTGTATTGACAATATATAGATTTCCTCTTTAAATTCTTTTAAGTAGGAACCCAGACAACTACTGACAGGTGGAGGTTTTTAATGTGTAAAAACCATATGTGTACCAGATTTATCTGTGTTGTGAATAAAGCTGACAGCTCTTGTAGGCATTTTCTGAGATGATCATAGGTAGTAAAAACTACAAAGTATCCTAAGAGCTAATAAAGACTCATCTTTGTTGAGTGTGTTGTTAAAGGTTTTTGACTAAATGGAATAAGGATTCTTTTTTAAAATTATATGAATTAAACTATATGAATTAGTTACTGCTGAGTACCTGCAACCTTGCAGGCAGAAGATAATCTGAGAAATTTCTCACAACCTTAGTTATACTGGAGGTTTCATTCTGTTAATAAAATTATGCAAATGTTGAAACCAGGAAAGTTACCATAAATAAATGGCATTATTTTAATCAAGTTAATAATCTAGAGAAAGGAAATGTATTTGAAGTTATTGCAGGGATACCATAAATCTTATTCCATGGAAATAAAGTGGAGGATTCAATGTTAGCAAAATTATTTAAGTATAAAAAATATCTTATTCTCTTGTTATATCCATGTCTCTGCTTTCCTGGTTTCAACATTTGCACAATTTTATTAACAGAGTAAGTCCCCCAGTGTAACTTAGGTGTAGGTAATTTTATCTAGTCCTCAAAAGGGCAGGGCAATCTTATTTTGTTGTTAGCACCATCAATGATATTGTAGGCAACACAGCAGTTTTTATGTTTTTTCAGTAAAAATACTGTTAGAAAAACAGTTGCTCTTCCTAAGATAAGGTTGAGTTCTGTTTTTATTCCTGTGCTATTAGTTTAATTCAATAATTATCACTTGATAATATAATTTTATTTATCTGTACAAACTATGTGCTATATGTTTGCTTGAAAATGTAGAAATATCTGAGAACAGCAACTATTAATCTATTGTATGCTAAGATTTAGCAGATAAGAGGGGGTGTTTTTTTGGTTTAATGGTTTCATTTATTTTTCTCATTTAGGAAATGAAAGATACACAGATTTCTAATCCAGACACAGGACTTGAGGATTTTTCATCAAATTATGAAGATGACTTTGAAGTAAGTAAGAGTGTACAGCTGTCTGCTGAAGTAATTCTTCAGTATCAAAATAGAGAATAACTTTGTTCACAGAAATAAACAGGATGTTACATGGTTTTTAGTTAGGTTTTTTGGTGACAGTGACCTTAATTTGGCTAACTGTAGGTAGTGAGTAGTTAAAATGTTATGTAGAAACTCTCTGCTATATATTTAGTTAGTTTTCATCAGAGGTTGGGAACGGACTTTAGTTTTTTTTGTTGAAGTGTTCACAAAATGTTTTCTCTGCCTTTGTGGATTTCAATTATTTAAATGACTTTCTGTGAAGAATGCTGAATTGGTTAAATAATCAGAGCTAATAATTTCAGGTAAAAAATAAAAAAAGCCTGTTTGTTTATCACTGAAAAAAATACCATAGGAAAAAGGTATTGACACACAGCATTCACTTTACTGATTTTTAAAATTGAATTCCCTATTTTTAGCTCTCTTTTGTCTTCTTTAAAGTTCTGAAGGTATAAGAGTGTGTGGGATGTGCTTTCATTGTGAGCTGAAGTAGAATCATCTTTGTTCTATCAAAGTACAATTCAGAGTACAATTCATCTCCACTCATGTCAGGAGTGATGATTTCCACTGCTGAGCTGGTCACTGCAGTAGCCCTTTACCATTCAGTGAAGAGAAATAAGCACATTTAAGATTTGTTCATATGTGTTTGGTGATTATTTTAGCATGACATGAATTGTCTTAGTCAAGGGAATTTATTAAAGGGTGACCCTTAGGCTTAGACAGGGAGTGTGGCAGTTTAGTAAATGTGAGCCTGCCATTAAAGGACAGCTTGAATTAAACCTGTCAAATAAACAACTTCATACATCCCAGAAGCATTTATGCCACTGAAAACTGTTATTTTATATTTTTATATTATTTTATTTCTTTAAAGAACACATAATTCACCTAAACATATAGTATCTGCTTTAAGATATTAAATAAAAAGACTATTTTGGGCACTGTAGAACAACACTGAGATTATCTTCTCTTGATTAAAATTACTGCACAATCAAGAGATGCCATTTTCTTTCCATCAGTTATTTTAGAATGCCTTTCAATCAGAGGATTTATAGCCATCTGTATGAGGTTTTTATTTTGACACCATTTTATAATTTCTGTAAAAGATCTTGAAAAATGCATCTATGGTTTGTGTGTACCAAGTATTGGAAGTTCTGTTACTTTCAAAGGACTATGAAGATGATTTTGAAGATGATGAAGACAGAAGTGGTGAAGTAGGAGTTGCAGAAGAAAACCTAAGAGAGGTTCCATTTTCCAGAACATCAGAAATTGAAGAAATTCAAAGAGCAATTACTGCAGAAAATGATAAAATTTTTACTCCATTGCCAAAGAAACTGGAAAATGAAAAAAAGGAACCAGTCATGGGTATGTGACTAGATAGCAGCCTTTTTTTATTAAATGTATGAGTAACACATACAACTTACAAGTCAGCTGGCCACTTTTTCTAAAAGTCTGCCTAAAAGACCAAAATCTGGTCCTCTGGATGAATCATGTAGATTTGTGGTAAGCACTGTAACGTCCACATTACTAAATGATTCATAGGCATTACTAATCACTTAAATTGTGAAATATAAAAAGTACAGACTGACATTTAATGCATCTTATTTTGGGTAAGAGGAGCATATGAGAGTCTGGGTTTTGAAAACTTGAGGAGTGCTGGAACAGCCTGGGGCTTCCGCTGGCATTAAATTCACCTTTTTCTTTTAAGCAAAGTTGAAGCAACTGTTTTGGAGGGAAGGCAAGAAAAATATCAATACTACTCAAATATGTAGCACTTTATCACTTTCAAATGCAAGCTCTTTCTGAAATGCCTGGCATTCAGTTGATCTGACCCCTGTGAGTGCCAGAGCTGCTTATTAAAGTACAGTTGTGGTTCTCCATTGCAGTCTGCACTGAAGTGAACAACCACATAGAATCATTGTGTAAAAGAATACTTAATAGCTTTTAGTCTGGTTCAAAGTTAGTAGTAATGGAAGAATAGCATGGAATTTCTGTAAGTTTTTACAGTATCTCTTAAAGGTCTTTTCCAGCCTAGAAGAGTCTCTGATTCTCTGAATAGATTTTCACTTAATGGTCGTTGCAGCCAGAACCAGCATACTGTGATATGAATTTCTTCTTGCAGAGGATTTATGCAATTTTTATTTTTCTAATGAAGAATACAGAATAGATAAAGATTTTTCAATTTCAGAATTGTAGCACTTGGTGGTTTATTCTTAATTACACAACACATTCTTTTTTTGGTGAACTTTGATTTTGTTTGCTTAAAATGGTGGTTGATCAGTCTGGCAATTATTTTTATAAGCTTAAAAGGGTTGTAGCTTAAGCTTAAAAGCATTGTACAAGTATTGCCTAAAAAGGCAGTCATTCTTGGGGAAGTGAAGCACCATTAGTCAGGACTGGAAGTTGGATCTTAAGGTCAATTAGCTACAACCTAGCCAGGAAAGGGAGTAAGATAGAGGTGACATCAGTTGTTGTAGTTGGTCTGTTAACTGTGGCTTTTCAAGGAACAGTTTTCAATGATTTCCTTATTCATCATTAGTTAAGCCTGTGTTGATGAGGTTCTCCTCCACCTGAGTTCTTACTCAGAGATGTAGTGTGCATGTGGTGAAGTCTGTGTGACTTTAATGCAATTTTTAGAATTGATCTACTGTACCTAGAGGAACAAGGCACCTGCTGATAGCAAGAGATAGAGAGACTTCCTGCATCAGTCTTCTAAAGTAAGAATTACAATGGTCAGTCATTTTGAATTGATTGATAAAGAACCATTGTAAGGGCAATGTGCTGGCCCATTACTGATGTCAAACTCATTGTACTGAAAATGGTGATAGAGCACTTTGTGTAACATGTGAACCAGGAACTTTTAGTAGCTGTGTTGTAACAAATCTGCTGCTTTTTAGACTTACTGCTTAACATTGTCATGCACTTCTAAGTGTGTACTGTAACACTGTGTTTAACAATATCACAGAAAGGCAAGATTCTTCTGTCAGAAGCTCTTTTTATGGAATATTCATGGATTTCCAAATGGCAAACCAAAGACAAAGCAGCCGAAGTATGGCCAGTAAGCAGAAGTAAGTGTATTTTACATAATCCACACAAAATGGCAACTCACAGTGTGACACAGTTTTTCATTGTATTTGAAATATGTGAACTTCATAAACTTGAGGCTTATGGAATCAAATATTTTATTAACTAGCAGTAGTTAGTTATTAAGTATATATAATTTACAGGTATATTATTTACAATATACATGCCATCTTATAAGAGAAATATATCTATATATCAGTTTATGTGCATCATTTTATTACAGAACATGTTGCCAGGATTGTAATTTCTTTGTGTAATGCTTCAGTCATTTAATTAGATATTGACTCAAAGTACTAAAGAGCAAACCTTTTACTACCATCAGGTCTCTGCAGAGCTGTAAGTTCTTGAAATAATCAAGAATATATGGTGCTTATAGTTGCCGAAGTAGCACATTCCCTTTCAGGGGTAATATCGATTGCTGTGAAAACATGTTATTACTGATCTAAAATTGATCTAGATTTGAGATAGCTGAGACATCTCTGTATTTTAAAGATACAAATTGAACTGCTCTTTTTGTGGAACTTGCTCCAGAACAGGGGCTCCAGATTTTTCTGAAGCACTGTATATATCTCCAATTTCTGGTTACAATGTTTGGATGCATAAAGCAAGATTACTAAATGTAATTATTAATAGCAGATTCCACTGTTTCGTGGCTGCACATCAGTGGCTAATTTTGACATAAGGGAGATTTTATTGTCTAAGTTATTTAATTCACATTGCCTAAAATTACATGCTCAAATTTTATACAAGTTCATTGTATAGTCTTCCTCTCTAGACTCTAGAGACAGATTAAGAAACTCACAAAGGCATCTCGGGAGAATTGCCTTCTGGAATGTTTGTCAGCCTCTGCTGATTATGTGCCATGACTGATTATGACTGTGTTTATAACTCTGTGTGCATTCTAACAGCATACACAGCCTGTGAAGATAATGAGCATTTTCATGGGAAGAGGAAGGGGTTGTGGAATTTAATGCTATGATAATACATTACTACCAGTAAATAGACTGAAAGCATCCCATAAATAAATTGTGGCACTTGGGAGTTGTAAATTATAAATACTTATTAGTTTATTTTAAGGATTTGTCTGCATGTATCATTAAGATTTGTAACTAGTAAGTGACTTTCATATGTCTGAGTTAGATCTCAGCAATCTATACCCATATTTGTGGAGAGATGATATCTTAGGAAGCACAAGTTAAACTAAAATGTGTGTAAGAATATGCAGTAGATGTCATCAAGTAGCAAAAAGGAGATGTGAATATTGTCCTTACGCATGAAGAAAAATTCACTTTAAAATACTGATGAAATTCTAGCTCTTGTTGCTCTAGCCTTTTCCTTTTTGAAATACCATCTTGCCTCAGCAAGAAGCTGTAACTAGAATATGCATCTGCAAGAGTGTTTAGATATGGAATTGCTGTAGATCCATAATTGTATCTGGTTTATGTATCACTTTTAAGTACATTTAAAAAAACCTGCAAGTGCAAGAGAAAGAAAGGGAGACTGAAAAAATTGTCTAATTGTCAAAGACTGTACTACAGCAAGAGCCTGGAATTGACTTATAAGCAGACATCTTTGTGTAATTCAAGCAGTTCACTCTTGAAATATCTTAAGAGCTTTATGGCATTAAAGCAGATTAATAGTTGTGTGAATTGTGACAAAGACTGTCAGTCTTTTCCTGCATGTGTGTGACAAAGCTAGGACACCAGAGCAAAGCATGTACATATATGAGTGATGTGAGTTAATAAAATGAGTTTAGGAGAATTAGCCACTGTCTGAACTATAAAAGAAAGAGACATTAATCGGTTACCTCACAGAACAGCTTTAGAATACTTAGGCAAGAGGATCTGCTGAGCTTTTGATAGTTTAGCTTTAGTAATAAACCATTTGCAGTTAGTATTGCATTTTCAAATACGATCATTATCTCAATGTAACATTAAATGAAAACTCTCAACAATAGTCTCTGTATTTCTATTGATACATTTTTATCTGCTAATTAATGTTGGTACGACTTCAATTCCCATAGATTCAAGGATTGTTAGATACAAAATCAAGTTGTCTTTCTTTAGGAATACCAAATATTTGGTCTTAACCATTTTTGTGTTTCTCTATTGTAATTCATCCTGAAGAAAACGAAGTTCAGAACTTCTCCCACTGATTGATCTGGATTTCTCAGTTAGTTTTTCATTACTGGATTTGCCCCCTGTCAATGAGTACGACATGTATATCAGGAATTTTGGTAAAATGAACACTAAACAGGTGCGTAACCAATACATAGTAATATTTAAATCCTCAAAGGGCTGATTTTCCTTCTGAAAAACAATTTTCCTTAAAAGATAAAGTTGCTAAAGCTACCAGGACGTAAAGTAATAAATTAATCATATTCATCCCTAAGCCTCAATTACTGTAAAGTAATGATCTCGAAACTTTTGGCCACACAAGCCAAAAGTTTTCTGTATTAGAAGAGGATTTCCTTTCTGCACTAGAAGAGGACTCTCTCGTTTTCCTTCCCTGTTTTCTAAAGGGATTTTTGCCTGTCTGTTGCTCAGTGTCCTCAAATATGCTGTGTTTGGTGTTTACACATCATGGAAGACATTCTGTATTTTTGCAGTATTATTTATTTAGTGCCCTGGTGTGAAATGTGGTAAAATGTGCATGCATGAAACAGTGACAGTGCGTCAGTGTGCTCAGGTCTGAATTCACAAACAGAAGAGGTTGAGCTTTAAATCTCAGTTTTGAAATTACTAAGTTCTATTCAGTTCTGTGCTGTCATTCTTAGCCGTGTCACCCCATATATTGATAATTTTATCTTTCTACTTTAGGCATATGTTCAGTGTAATGAGGACAATCTTGATAGAGACATTCAGACTGAGGAAGTTGAGACAGTGGAGAAATGGACACAGCATCCAGGAGAAAGTGCTCTTGTATCTGGAGGTGAAGAACATTTTAATCTTACTCACTCATGGATGAGTTTACATGTCATATAAACTTTCTTTTTGGTATCCATTACTGGTGAGAATCTATAGAGTGGCAGGCTGCATTGATAGCAAGCTGACATAGGCACTCTGAATCCTCATGTGGAAGGTATGAAAAATAAGTGGCAGAAATAGTTTTTCCTTCTGGCTTGATGTTTCTATTGGCAGCAAAAATGAGTCTCCAGCAGATCTTGTTCTTCAATGTTGTTATTTCTGCTGAAGATAAGTTGATTCCTGCCACTCTCCTCTTGCTTAAAAATTAAATTGTCCTTACACTTTTCTTAACTGATTCCCTTTTGAAACCTCAAGTTTAGTTTTTGGTTTTCTGTTTTTCATAGGTCCCATAAACAGCCAGGATACATCAGCGAGTGGATCTCCAAAACCTAAAATTGATTCACAAAGATTAGCAAATTTTCTCCGGTCTGCTTGCCAGGTACATTTGTATCCTTAATACCCCTTATGAGCTGTGTGCCTAAGTATATAGTGTGATAGATCACTTAAAGTTCTTGTTCTGACTAATTTAAATAAATTAGTTAAATAATGCTTGTTATCAAAGAGAATAATCTCTCTGCAAAGGAAAGGAATCAGAGCTGTGCAACTTTTATGTCTCTAAAGGTGTATTTGCAAAGTTATAAAATTAACAAGACAGTTGATAAAGTTTTATGAAATTAATCCACATAACTTTAGAAAGCTACAAATAGCAAAGCTGGAAGATAAGATGACCCTTTTATTTCTATAAATGTAATTATGTTTGAAAGGTGATTGCTGTTTTGCTAGAGGAAGATCAAGTTGCAACACAACCCAGGAAACTAAGATCTCGACAAACCAGTCTGTCTATTAGTGATAGCTGTTTCCAGTTAAATACTAACCAGCCATTCCTCCATGGTAAGGGAACTTTATTCTACACCTTTTAGTGTACAGAGTGATCTCTTCTTTCTTATGTAAAATTCCATTTCTTTGTCGTTACTGTGCAAACAGCACATATCAGGATACACAGATGATGTAAATCCCACTTTCCTTTTAATTGCACTAATCTTGCTGGAACTTTTGTGCAGATTGGTTTCACATCAGGAACATCAGAGCATCTTACAAGAAATACATTCCACCTATTCTACCAGAAATAAAGCCAGCAATTAACATGATGTGTGCAATTTCTTGTCCCTGTTGTTGAAGGGCCATCCCAAGGGGTGTAATTTTTGTTTGGGCTCTTTATGCTGACAGTAGGGCCAAAGTTACAAAAAAAGGCAGGTTATTCAACAGGGACACTGTGCCATGATATACTTGAAAAGCAGTTATATCTTCTCCATATAAACAGTAGCTGTTCAGATGATAAGTGAAAAATAGAGCATCTGTAATTATGTTAGGAAGGCCTATTATAACACAGAACCCTACATCATCTAAAACGAACACATGAGATGAAGCCAAAAAAACCTGGCCTGTGCTGTTTCCTGTTTGAGACTCAGTTTACTATTCTCAGTATATATACTGACATCAGATCAGATTGGCTTGCTTATGCCCAGAATAATTATTCTATTAATTTCCTAACTCTCTTCCTTTTTGCTTTCTACTTCTAGTACGTTGAATTCCTTCTCTAGTCCCTTCTTTTTTTATTGTATAGCTTCCAAAGCAACACAGTGTTAATAGAAATATTCTTCACAATTGCATCTTAGTTTGTTTGTTGCTATAGCAGCTGAATATGCTTTTTCATCTGCTGTGAGTTTGCCTTTCATTTATTGCTTTTCTTTCTTGGCTTTTTTTTTCATGGTTTAGGCCGAAAAATACCCTGCTTGTATGTCTCTCAAGTTCAGAGGCAGACATTACTTTCTGTTCATGGATTACCTGAAAAGGCAGGTGTTGGTTTGCTGAGCAGGAAGAGCCTTATATGTGTTTGGAACGTCTGGCAGCCCTCCAGTCCTCAGAAAGTTTTAATGTGTGATTCAGAGGTATGTTTTAATAACATTGTATATTTGTCCATCAATTACAAGACTTTAAATAAGATTTTATTTTTACTTGGGGGTCTTTTGTTGTCTTGCTGCAAAATATGCCATCTTCTATCTTCTGAGAAACATATTTGAGCCTAGTGAAAAAAACCTGTTCTTGTTCTATTCTGTGCTCCAGGACCAGACTGGAAGTGGTGGGCATGCTGTTTTATTGGTTGTTTTGATTGTTTAATTTTGACTCTATTTCATGGTTGAAGTGTGAATGGAAGTAAAACATCTGGTTCAGATATTGTTAGGGCTTCTCTCTCCTCATCATTCCCATACAGCTGAGTCACCTTTTTCAGCTTTGTGACAGGAGATGCAGATTACACACAGATTGTTTGGAAAAGGGAAGGCCTACTGAAGGTCTTGTATCCTACTTCCCTTGTAAAATAGATTTCCCTTCTGCCATAAACACATGTAATCTGTATTTGCTGGGTTTCCATGCTCACAAACCTCTTTCAGGTTCATCAAATCATTGATCTTTATCATAATATCAACCCTGCATGTTTTCACTGTTTTACAGGTGATATGTTGCTGCTTTAGTCCCAGTAAAGCAACATTAGTTTTTGCTGGAACAGTAGATGGTTCATTGCTGGTGTGGGACCTTCGAGAAGACTCAAGAATGCACCCTTGTATGATGATCACTGACACTGAGTGGACATTTAGAGTTCCCACATTTTCCACAGGTGAGCGTCTGTTCGTCCTGGTCAGTCACTTTGTGCACAATGAAATTGTCACCTCAGTCTTGATGTTTCTGTAATGTTCATGCAAGATGTCCTAGAATGAAGAACAGCATATAGCAATAGTTTTCTAAATGATGTTATTAGAAGTGTAGGTTTAGGTTAGTTATTAGGAAGACATTTTTTCCTGTGGGAATGGTGAGCCACTGGCATAGGTGGATGCTCCATCCCTGGAAGTGTTCTAGGCCAGGCTGGATGGGCCTCTGGTCCAGCAGAAGGTGTCCCTGCTCATGGCTTGGGGTTGAAACAAGATGATTTTTAATATCCCTTCCAGTCCAAACCATGCTGTGATTTTCTGATTTAACTTTGGCTGTGGTACTATTATTTTTCTAAAACACCCCACTGCACACATTCACAAAATCTTCTTTTCTTCACAAGTGTTTCTAATTGCAGCAGCCATGTAAAAGTAAATAGTGTTTGTTTATAGATAGACTTTTAATTTTTTTAGGAGGTCAAAGATGCTTGGTCTTGTGCTGCACACTGGTAGTCAAATGGATGTGTACAGTTTCATGTAGTTCTAATGCTGGTTGCTTAGGAAGCTTTAATGCCTTCAGTCTTAAATGAGATTAAGTTCAGTGCACAGAGAAATCGGACATGAGTATCTGACAAAGAACACACATTGAAATTAAATACACGTTTGTCTTAAAATGTTATTAAAGGGTAAATACATATTTCCTTGTGGTGAGTACTTAGTTTCAGGATTTTTCAGGATATTTTCTACTAAGAGTAATTTTTCTTCAATTTTTTCTTCTTTTATAGTAAACAGTGATTTATTTCTACCCCTGTTGTTTATGGAGCTTGAAATAATTATTTCCATGCTAACCCTGAAATGGCAGATTTTAATGAAAATGTCTGGTACAGTAGCATAAATGGGGCATCACTCATTTGGAAAATGAGAAGTTAATAGAAATATTGAAACATTGATTTATCTAGCAGTATTTTGTTAATTTAGCAAACAGTTTGCAGTATTGTATTTGAGACTTGTGCCAAGTTCATTATTTACCATTCTTTTTTTGTAATCATCATTCTCCCAGCTGAAAAGTGATTAAGATTTTGTTGTTGCTTTTTGTGGAAGATACTAGGTTTTAACTTCCATGATCCTTATTTACAGATGGCATTCTGAACTCAGTGAACCACACCTCTCCTATACTGGCAGTGGAACCTGTCTCAACCTCTCTCAACAGTGACCACAGTTATGGGCTCTCAAGCCTCTCTTATCAGGAGGGTATGTAAACTGCTCTTCTAATACATCTGAGTCTTTCTTTAGGCATCTAGTGAAACAAATATATCAGGGTTGAAACAAAGTTTATAATCGCAGTCTGCCTTTTCAGTTGTTTGTAGTATAATTGCATGCAGCATTCATGTTTGTTTTCTGCTCTCATTTTTATGTAATGTTCATTCAGTGTAGCTTCACATCAGATGTGGTTGTGTGCTTATTATAGTGTCTGTTTTCTCGTGTATGTTTTTATCATATTTCCATGATAAAACAAATTATCACTCAAAAATTGCCTTTGAAAGAGTCTTAGTGCTTCTCCAATGTCCAAAAAAATCCCTGAGTCAGTGGAGCAACTTGTTTTTATCTGAAAGCACTTAAAATGTGTGGCTGTAATTGGTGGTTTTTCCTGTGCCTTTTGCCTGTTCTTTTTAAGATGAACCTTTGCAAAGAAACTCTAATCCTCAATCCTCAAATTCTCAGACAGTGTGCTAGGGAAGACATTATCACTTCCATTGCAGATTTGTACTTTGAAATCCACAGTGGTTTGAAGAAATGTGCTGTGTATTGCAGGTTTTACAAGATTCCATCTGTTTCACTTTATGTTCCCTTCCAAAGTCCACGCAGAATCCAGACATTTTAAAAAAGATGCAGACTGAGATCATCTGCCTTTCTGGTAGGACAAGCTGCACATACTGGAATAGACAGAGATATAGACCAGACTGTTGGAGCTGGAAGGGACCTACAAGGATCATCCAGTCCCAACTACCTGATCAATTTGGGGCTGACCAAGTTAATACTTGTTCAGGGCATTGTGCAAATGCCTCCTCAGCCCTGACAGGACTGGGGCATTGACTGCCTCCCTAGGAAGCCTGCTCCAATATTTGACCACCCTGTCAGTAAAGAAAGTTTCATGCCCTTTTTTCCCTTTGGTAGAATTAGGGTGCTTTTCCCTTTTTATGCAGCTGAGAAGATTCTTGAAGTTTCAGAGGATGTATTAATGTAGGAAATGTTTCAAACCCTTTGCTGTTGTTCAGGAGGAAGGTCAGTGTGTGAATACAAATTGTTGTCATTCCTTCCATAGAAATGTCAGGCCCTCCATTTCAGATAGCTTCAATGGATGAAAATGGAATCCTCAATATGTGGGTGAGTATGCATGAAAAGAGAGTATAATGTGTAATAAAATACTTCAAATACAAAAACCCAAATTCAGAATTTCTCATGAGAATTGCCTTCCTGTAAAAGTACAGCAACACAAACCAATCTGTTGGAATTCTCCTTAAAAGTTTTGATCTGACTCCCTAATGTTACCTTGAGGCAAAGGTATTAACAGGTACATGAATTCATGAAAAAAGGCAATCAATTGTTTTACTTCATAAAAATATGTTCACATATTTCCAGTAGTCGATTAATAGTCCTCAGTCATCTTTCACCCACCTACTTTATTTTAAAAATCACAGTGGTGTCAGAGATGATACTGAATGTAGGGGAGAAATTAAATTCCTATTTTATATAAAACTAATGTTAAAGAGATAAAAAGTGAAAATTAGAGGATAAGATTTCCTTGCCTAAAATAGGATGGTTGGGAACGAACCGGGTCTGCTTCTCTTAATTACTGTCCTGACAACTCTTCTATCAGTGGTTTTTTACCTGATGCAGCTTTGGCCCAGCTGCTGTACCTGTGAATAATAAGGAATAAAAGTATTTCACCTCTGTGTCAGCAGTCAAGTTCCTTAAAGCCTTAACTTTAGTTACTTCTGTAACTTTAGTAGCAATAGATTCAGGCCAATTGATCTACCCTTTCTATTTCATGTATAGTTCATGTATAGTTCATTTTATTCATGTATAGGAAAGCACAGGAAATGTGGGGTTTTGTGACTGACCAAACCAACAAGATGCCAACTAGCAATTTATTGTAGAATGTAGCTTTCCATATTCTGCTTTCCATCAGGGAACATTCAGCAGGCATGTGAAACTATTTTTAGAATTGCAGACATTGACAGGGAATAGAGAATCTACCTGTAATCGTTGTAATGTTAGACCTGCCTCTCCAAACAGTCCTTTGCAGTTACTACTTACTGTTACAGCTTGTCAAAAAACTTTGAAGTCTGGTAAATATTGATTGTTTATTAATGTTAAATATTGACTTTTCAGGTAGTTGTTGAATTGCAAAAAGTGGATCTAGCTGGTTCACAAACTGACTTAGGTGAGTACTGTACATTAGAGGTGGAATAAAATGCTCCAGTTCTGAGACTGTGAAGCTAAAAGAGAGAGGAAGAGTCAGTGATGCCAAGAAGTAGTTTAGCATAAGGCAAAATTACTGAGGAAAAGAATCATTCTGAGTAGTTCATAGCTGATGTTTGGGGTTATTGGTTAGGTATGAGAATCATTTTCAGTGGTATCTAAATCTCATCTGCTAATTCTGTATTGGTAATAGCCACTAGACAGCCACATTTCTTACAATGTCAGAGTAGTTTCCTGTGTTGTCAAAAGCTTATTTTTTTCAAAGAATGTGCAATTCTGTGTCTTTGGTCCTCCTCTTTGTACTTTAGTTTTAACCAAACATGTTATAGTGCTTTTGTTGTTGCCTGTGTCTCCATTTAGGGAATTGTCCTTTTTAAGGTAAGCTCTATTTAGGCAAGATACTTAATTTAGTGTGAGAAAAATTTTCTGTGAAATCACTGAAGAACCAAGTCCATTCAGCTCTTTTTGAGTTATGTAGATGGAGAAAATTACATTCTTTGTACTTTAAACAAATGTACACTTACATGCTTACCTAACTGGAAAAGGCTGTGACTAAAATCCTTTTACATTGGAAATACATAAATAAACAATGAAGTAATGCCAGCAAACTAGAGTTTTTGATCAGTTTCTATAAGCTCATGTGCAATCTCAGGCTATATTAAGCTGCTAAAGCTGGGTATTATGTCTGTGGAGAGGTACATTGTAAAGCTGTGGTCATATGCTGACACATTTTTACTGCAACCAGCCATAATTTTTTTTTCCTTTTCAAAAAATTCTTGTCTTGGAAGGATTTGAATTATTTATGTTGTTCTCTGCTAACAAGTAACATAGACCAACTTTCTGGATGCATTATTACACTATCTCATCACTATAATTCATTGTAAAGAACCAAGTAACATAAATGTGCATTTTGACCATTTCTGGAATTGCATCTTAAAGAGTGCTGAAAAAGAAATGTGTAACTATGTTTCTATTTCTGTCAAAGATTGTAACTCTTCAGATTTGAATTCTGAAGCAAATAGTTCTAAATGATGTAAGATTGTTGCATGTCAAAGGGTGTATCCGGGGTGAACTAATTATGAAGTATCCTTTTACTTATTACCTTGAAGTTTAATTTATTGATTGGACGTTTTAAAATGCACAGTGCTTAAATCAGTTCAAATAATAAATTTTTATAATTTTAGGTTTAGTTCCTGGAGGGAAAGTGAAGTTAGTACATAGCTCCACAATGGAATTGAATAACAGGTAAGAAAACTGGGCATTTCAATTTTACATATGTTATTTCACAAAGCTAATTTTGCCTATACTTTACTAATTTGCTGTTACATAAGATATATTCAATATTATTTTCAATTTGTGGGGTTTTTTTTAATACCCATTTTTTCCTAGATCTAGTCATAGACATTTTACATCAAGAGTTTCTGTATGTGCTTGAACAGCTTTTTAGGGGACAGTTTCCTGTGTTAATGTCATCTTTTGCCTTTGCCATTTTCCTCAGCCTTTTCCCAAAGGATATTAGCCAGAGAATGCCACAGACACTGAATATTAAATTTCTGTCTTCTAATCCCAATCACTTCATTGTTGGAACAAACATTGTGAGTACATGCTAGAATTCATCTCGTTGTTAGTTTTCTGGTTTGGAAGCTGTCTCATTTAGTTGGAATTTTACCAATAGACTGTATATAAAATTTATAATTTGAGCCTATATTATTAAAATCTGTTAGCTATTAAACTGTGTTGGCTAGTAAGGATCTTTTAAAGTATCAGCTCATTAATTATTTAACCTTTTCCTGTAATACCAATAATGCAAATTTGATTTTGTTCTGTTTAATTAATTTTCTTTCTTTGTTTGTAGGGTCTGGTAGGCCATGGTACAAGACATGATTTAAAAGTTGTTCCAAAGCTATTCAGGCCCCAGGAGAGCAGACTGAGATCAATAAGCATCACTGCAATTGATTTCTTCCCTTTTGGAAAGCCACTCTTTTTGGTATGAAAACCTTTTAATAGAAAAATTAAAATTTTTTTAATTACTCGCTGAGGGAGTATTCCTAATTTGATGTATTTGACTAGATGTGATAGTTGATTTACCTCAGTAATTCAAATCTGCCACGAAGGGTGACAAAAAAAATCATAGAATATGATTTCTATGGATAGGAAATCCATAGAAAGGGAATCATATCTGTGAATAAGATCATTTAGGTTGGAAAAGACCCCAAGATGATCAAGTCCTGCCCTTAACCCATCCCTGCCAAGTCCACCAGTAAGCCATGTCCCTAAACACCACTTTTTATATCTTGCTCAGTTTGTTTTGTTCCAGAAGGTATTTTCTTTTTATCTGTGGTGTAGGTTGGCTGTTCAGATGGAAGTATTAGATTACACCAGATGACATCAGAGTATCCCCTCATGCAGTGGAATGACAGCACAAAGGGCCAGCCAATTATTGCCCTGCAGTGGGCTTTGACCAGACCTGCTGTGTTCTTTGCCCTGGATGCATCATCCAATGTTTACATTTGGGATCTTCTGGAGAATGATTTGCTGCCTGTGGCAAAGCAGACTATCCCATCAGAGAAGTAAGTGCTCTCTTTTTAACAAAACATTAATATTGTTGCATGGGGTTTTTTTTTTTGCTTGACTTTAAATGGTGATTAGAATTTGCTTTTCTAACTCTATTTTGTAAACTACTGGAGGTGTGGAAATAAACTACAGTGAGCTAAATTTTGACTGTCTCCCCTAGGCTGAAGTTAGCCTTGCTGGATATCCCTCGAACTAAAAGTTTTCCTTGTATACTTTTAAACTGTCACAACACATTGCTAGTTTTTGGAGAAAATATTACCATTTTTAAATTTGTTACATTGTACTGGAAAATGCCATCAAACATTATTCATTTTTACAAGCTTGAAAAAATTTACAACCACGATTAGAAATTGATGATGAAATGCATGGGGCAAGAATTGCCTGTTAGATTTACATTGAATGGTTGCAACTGGTGAAAAGCTAAAGAACATGCTGGGACTTCAGCAGGAAAGAAGAATAATTTATTTGACTGTAAGTAACCTGATACAAACATGTTTGAAAGCACCAATTTCTATTTATTTTTCCTCAATTAAAAAAGACTCTCCTGTTCTTTTGATTTCAGGGTTGTAACTATGGCTCTGCTGGGAGAGCCAGAAAAAGCAAATGGATTGTTAGGCATCGTGCTGGCCAAGGAATCTGGACGGATTGACATTCAGTATGTAAAGAAGAAGTGGGCATTACCTCAGCCTGAGGAATCTGACAAACTGTATTCTATTTTATTGCAGTCTTTTTAGAAACAGGGTTGTACAATTTATAGAAAAAGTGTAGTTTATTTTTTACTTCAATTAAAAAATTTGTAATGCAATTTGTATATAACTTGTATATATTTTAAAGAATATCAATGCAGTATTTCAACTGAAACAATATATTTTATCATAAAAACAGCAGAATCAAATTTACCGTTATTGTACTCAAAAATATGATGGCTGGGTTTCATTACTGAAAGTACTCTAGATGTACATATATTTTTTAAAAATAGCAAAAATGTATTCCTGTAAATTGCACTACTGTTTCTCCTTATTTCACTCTGAAAGAAATCATAGCAATTCTTGTACAAACATAAAGTTGTATTTCTGTACAACCTGAATGTGAGGAGATTTCTACCTCTGGGCCTCTTAAACATTAAAGCTTGGTAAAACTTTCTTGTGTCTACCTACAGACCATATGCAAACATATTAAAATACCAATTACAGCACACATATCTATTTCTGTTTTTCACTCTGAAACTGTGCAAAAGGAACACGTGACTAACTCAGGTTCTGAGATGGACACTCCCTGTTTGGATTGAACTAGGTGAACAATATGCCTGGGAGATTTACTGAAATTCTAAATCCATTGGGATTTCTAACGTAAAACAGAAAATACTGTTTTATTTTCCAAAGCTCTTTTAGGGAGGAGGAGGACAGCTGTCTGTAATATGATACTGATTTTTGTGCACTATTGGTAAGGGTTGAACCAAGATGAAGCACTGAACACACCTTTTGTAACTTAAGAAAACCTGGCTTAAAGAACTTGAGTAAAACCTTGATTAAACAAGCTCAGATTTGGTGAAAAAAAAGGACAATGTATTCAGTATTTAGTGGACAGGTAGATATATTTAAGGTATGTACCTTCTCCTTCTAAAATAGATTGAAATGTTTCTAAGTTTAAATTTATTAATTGCAAACATTTTTCTATGTAAATTTTTTACTAAAGTTGAGCAAACTCTAAGTGGCCACATGATGGTGCCAAGTCACAGCAGTAAAAAATGAGTTCCTTATGAAAACAACGTCCGCCACTTCGGCAGTGAGTCTGTTGTTGTCCATTGCACAAATCCAGAGACCCCAAACAACTGCTGGAGATATTAATATTTCAGAGACCATTTTTGCATATCTTAGTTCCTTGATTAGCCACGGACTTCCTTTTTAATACCCAAAACCACAAGTGACCCTTCTTATCTTCATTGCTGTCAATAATATACAAGTTAAATAAGAATAACTTTAGTAATCCAGATAAAGAAAGGGCAGTTAGTTTTCCCAGTAAGATATCAGAGCATCTCTACTGACAACCATCATAAAAAAAAAAAAAATCAAACCCAGATCTCTTACTCTTTCCATCCCAAAGTGTGAGACACACACTTCACCACTCCTTCCTCCCAGATCAATCTTCTGAAAGAAATCCAATATAATTTCATCACTTTCAGGACTTCCCATCCTGAATTTTCTCTACTGTACCCAATTCTGTACATGGAACCTGCAAGAAAAGGGTTGGGGTTTTCAGCCTTGTGCTGTGTGCGGTCATGGTGAGCTTTTTCAATATGCAAAAAAGAAAAAACAGTGTCAGGCTTTGCACAGAAGTACCTGTCACTGCTTTTGAGCAGCTGTTGTTAGGTATGCTTGAATTCAAATGTCCAAATATTTTATTATCTTATGCTTGTGCTGCCTGGAGAGTCAGTTCCTGCACTGGCCTGTGCTTCTTGCCTAAAGGATTTTTCTCTCTTGAACTGGAAACTAATGTAAGAATATCAGTAATAATAAAAGTATCCTGGGCTGACAGTTGCTGTTAAGAGAATGTGAGGGAAAAAAAATTGTCCTTTTTTGCATGCTCTCAGTGGGTAAATGCAGATCATTAGAGTGCAGGCCATGCAGTCTTAGCAGCTGGACATTTTGATATGACCACTTTGGAGCGTGTATCATCCAAGTGGGAAGTATTGGCAGGCCACAGTACAAGGAAAGCAATTCCATGCATAAGGATTTAAGAAATTGTTTCAAACAAAACGTTTTCCATCAGCTACTTCTAATGATTGTCAAGTTATATAAGATACTGGATTTTATTCATAAGAAGGCAACATGATTAATTGGAAATGAGACTCTTATAACAGAAAAAAAAGTTCACCGTATTTTCGTATCGGTACAATTTTTACTGGTACCTCTGGTATGAGTTCACATGCACACACATTCTGTTGAATGATCTTTACGTAGGATATAAACATTGCTATCACAAAACATTTCAACCAGTCCCAGTAAACATATTTTTTACCACCTGTGAGCAATTTTGGAATACATATTCATAACAGTATGAACTGCAGTTGAAATTAACTGATCCACATAATAGAGACCATTCAAATGACTTAGAAGTTCACCTATATTAATAACTTCTATAACTTCTATAAAATATGATTGCTCTTAAACCAACAAATCTTGATAAATTTTAAATTTTCAAAAGGCCAGAAAGTTTTCTTCTGCTTTTATTTTCCACTTTATGAACATGCTTTGAAAGCCTTTTCTATTTGGAACATAAATATTAATACTGCTTTCATTCAATTTTGTCATCTCACAGATGGGAAAATCAAGTTTTCAGTAGCTGAATAGTAAGTTAACCAAGGAACAGAATTCTTGAATCAGATGGCTGATTTCTTACAACTGTTTAGAAATGCTTCTATTAACCTTTCAGCCTATATTTGCAGCAGAGCTTGGGAGAAAAGGAATAGAATGACTCTTCTTTAGTCCCAGAACATTTCTCTTTAGTTTTACTGAAAGTGACCATCCTACCCAATGCAATTTTGCCTTAATTAAGTATAGCTGTCATTTAATTAAGTCATATTGAAGGATACAGTTGCTTTGTATCCTCCAAAAGAAGGGAATATTCTGCAACTTGGAATATTTTTACCAGTACGTATTTAAATTGTAAAAATAGAAGCTTTTTTCTGAGGAGTTGGAAAGTCCATCTGGGTCTGTTCTAGGTGTAGAAGTTGGCAGGACTAAAGCAAATACTGAAGTGTCATTAAATTGCAGAGACTGTTGGAATAGGCTCCTGTAGAATTTACTTAGATGTAACCAGAGTGTGGCCATCAGTCATGAAATGCAAACCAGGAAAAGTTGTGAAGATACCAGGACAGGGAAATGGCTAATGATCCATATTTCCATTATTAGCTTCTGTTATATTTTATTTACAGATAATTGCTTGTTTGTCTGTCTTTCTGAGCCTCCTGAGCTGTGAGGAAAGAGGCAGACGAGAGTTAAATTGTTTGATAGCATTGATGGGCTTGATTCTGAGCACAAGGAAATCTCTGCTTTTTTCTTCATATTGGTTACTGACATAGTGTCCAATGCAGACTCAAAAGCACTAACATTTGCACATAGTTAGAAAAATATGTATTTTTCATGGATGTAGCTTAAACTTTTTAACACAGTGCCAGTAAACTGATGGAATTTCAGCTCCAAATAATTTATATCCTATTATAAATTAAAGCAGCCTCAGGGCCCTGTTTCCCAGTTTTACACTGATGCAACCCAATTGAAAATTGCAATGATACCCTATTAGAAGCAGGAGTAAAGCGATACAGTAATAGCCTATACTACCCATTGACATTTAAAACATGATTATTTTTCACCTTTAGTTGAACCCTTCTTCCCTTGGATTCATTAAATTTTGTGATATATTTGCTGCCCTTTTCTCCCGTATGTCAAGTGGGTTTTACTTTTAGGAGTCTGAAATATAACAGCTCCACTGGAAACTAATCCCATGTACAGGTCAGACAATCTGTTGTTGCTGAATAGGTTCAATACAGTAAATAAAAAGCAGGTAGACTATATTATTAGTCTTTTTAGTCAGGCCTTGAAGTGCTGCAGTGTTCTTAAGAGGTCTCTGCCCCAGCAGCTGATAATTTCACTGCTGTTCCTGTTTTACGTTGTCTGTCTTGTGGCCAGGCAAAACCATTCAACTCATCCACCCCGCAATTGTTGCACATTGGGGATTTCATAACTTTCCTCCTACTCCAACTGTTTTCTCTCTCTGTAATAGAAAAAAGAGAGGCATAACACAGCAATTCATTAGGTACGTATTTTGAAAGCCACATTTTTAATCTGCTTGGTACTGCTTGGGAGAGAAAAGATGAAAGAGCTGGGTAAAAAAGTGTTGGTTAGGGAGACAAGAATTCTGCCAGAGGCTTAGAGAACAATTCCTAAGTCCACAATCAGACATTTGCTGTAATTTCTAGATATCAAACAGTGAACCCTTACAGTGAGTTACATGGAGTTGTGCATTACCCTGACTGCATTCAGATCTCCAGATTTCTAATGCCATATATTAAGGGCAAAGAATTAAGAGAAAAATTTAATAAACTTTCCTCATCTAGAATAAATTTTATCAGTCATTTGGGAGTCAAGTTCTATTGCACTGTTGAAATAAGTGACCAAGAAAAGGCTTTGTCTCGCAGAGCTTATATGAGGTAGGTGGAAAAGATTTTTTTTTTTTTGATTGCTCCATTTGTTTGCAATGGTGATAGGATACTCTTAATGCCCATGCAGTTGAGCCAAAGGACAGGCTGATTAATACCAGAAAAACAGGATAAAGGAAAAAGTGGATGTGAAACTGCCCTTCTAACCTTCACTTAGAAAATTAACGATTACTTAGGTTACTTTAGATATCCAGCTATTTTTCATGTTATGAGACAGTGTCAAAGGGCCTCATTTAAAGATTAAGTCACCCAAAATGATGAAATTCACATTGAGTAAAAGGAAATTCCTTCATTGGTGCTGTGGAATGCAGGACATAGGTTAGACAGTACATTACTGTAGATTCCCTCAGTTCCCTGAGGCTTTTGCTTTACTTGTTCAATACTTAACATTTTGGCAGTTCTGTAAGGTCGATTCATTAGGCAAATTCATTACTAATTATGTGGGTGTTGCATGGGGTCCAATCGAAAACTACCTATCCACAATCTTCAAAGACATTCAGTGAATTTTGCATTTAAGTTCTGATTTGCATTCTTTTCATATTTTACAAAGATAAAGATTTCACAATACACTGCATTTCTTCCTATCATTGCGTTGATGTCTTTAAAACCAAAAAACTTCATTTTTTTAATGCCATTACTGATCTCTGAAGTTTAAGGTCTTTCTGAAAAATCTATCCATACATGAAAATAGCCGTATTCAGACAACAGGTTGATCTTACCCCACCCACAGGAGACAACAGAAAATGCTGCAGGAAAAAGACAGAGTAACAGGGGAAGCAAGAGGAACATGCAATGACACTTTTTTTTCCCCAAGCATGGTGTGCCTTCCAAGCTTCTGGAAATCTGGAAGGCAATTCCTTGGTGGCAGAGGAATTTTCTGACTCAGATGGTAGCAAATCACAGTGCTTAAGAGAAAGGGAGAAATTTTTTTCCTGGTGATTCATCCAATAGCTTTTAAAAACTATTTTTATTTTGTCTCCAAAATATTTTTGGCAATATATTCCACCAAATAATTAGACTGTGTAAATAAATACTTCTGTTTCAAGCCTGCTGGCTGATCAGTTCACTAACAATGTCCTACCTCTTGTATTATCTGAAAAGGAAAATTTTAACCAGGAAATAGGGAGGAATATTGTTGTTTCTCGTAGTGTCTCTGTCTATTTATCTGATTTTAAAAAGCCTATTCTGATTTTCTTACAGAGAAACTTTTCCAAATGTTCACCTCTGTGTTGAAGTTAGTTGCATTTAGAACATGATTTAGGCTTAAATGTCTCACTTTCAGCTACAAAGGTGTTTTCTGTGACAGTCATGCCTGGGAATACCAGTAAATTGCATCAGCTCCAAAGACACTTGTTTAGATAAGGAAAGTAGATGTGTGTTCAAATTAGCCTCAAGCTAATTATATCAATCAATGGAAGTTTTAAATATAAATGTTAATTGAATAATATAAACATATTATATATATATATTTCTCTGTATCTACATCTTAGACATCTCTGCCCAAGCAGACCTAGCAGAGGAGAAATCAAACTATAATTAAAAAAACAAATCTTGCTGTTGAATGATTTGTAATATCAGGTTGAGAGATCAAACAAGTCCCATTTACTTGAAACACTTTGAATCCTTCATCATCCTGTGATGCATGATCACACCATCTCCCATCATTTGCATTTCTTAAAGGGGAAAAAAAAAAACCCAACCAAACCTAGAAATTTGCTTTCAGAGCAGCAAATATATGAGCTGAGATCTACTGGAAGAATTCAGGAGAAGGAGGTGGACTCCAAGCCCCAGACAGCTGGGACATTTAGAAATACTGGATTAAAAAAAAATGGACCCAGACAACTGGAAATACCCACCAATCTTAAAGTCCAATTGGTTTTATATTTCATTTATCAGTGTCTTTTTGTTGTCACTTTGTAATGAGAAATCTGATTGCTCATCCAGCCCAGATGGACCACTGCTGGTGTGCCCTTGCCTTGGGTGTGCTAATGGTGACCTGAAAGGAGAAGCCCACAAACTACAAACCCCACTATCACACTGTGTAACAATCCCCAAGGAGTCTACATGCCCCAACAAGTGTCTGGGGTGTCCTTAGGCTGAGAAGGTTTGAGAAGGAATCTCCTTATGGTTGTGGATCCTTATGGCAGTGGCAGTGCTGCCACTGCCCTGAGCTCTAAGTGAGCCTTGAGCAGTGACATGTGCCTTGACAGTCCCAGGTTTTGCTCTGTGGTTCTAAGGCAAGCTCAGGACGTCACTTGGGACATACAGAAAAGGCTTGCTGCTCCTGGAGCACAGGCTCTCCAGTACTTTCCCACAACTTCATCCCTTTCCACTTAGATATGTGCAAACTATTAAAGCAGCTTTGGGGTGCAGAAGTCCATGTTTGGTAAATTATTTTAGTTATTCTATCTATTGAAATTCATCCAGAATCTAATCTACTGTACCAGCAATGTAAGACGTGTTGTGAGAAGAGGTTAAGCATTGCATTTCTGTTCAGCTTGTATTTCAGAGCCTCATACTAAATTCTGCTGAAGGTTTTGGGGCTTTTACAATACCATTATTTATTTGTGCCTATTAAAAAATTCCAAAGTACCTGTAACTCCTTTATATGCTGTCTGTCAAAATTAAAGCTCTTCTAGGGGCCTTAATTCTTTTGCTCTTGCTGACACCCAACCCAAGGTTATTCACATTCTGTCAGAAAAGAATTAATGTATTTGATTTCAAGGACTTTTGTATTTTTGCTAAAATAGTTGTCACTCATTATTTTGTCAGTCTGTTGCATCCACTGCATTCAAGGCATAGCAGTACTCAACCAACCATGTTAGTGGGCAAAATCCATCGGAAAGTTTGATGTCTGACTTTAGGAAGACTATGGCTCATAAAACTCTGCTACTCTAAAAGAATTATCAGCTGCTGAAATCACTTCAAAGTAATTTTCTGTTCCAAATTAGAGTGCATCTTTGCAGCTTAATCAGGTAATTTAATTTACAGCTGCAGTTATTATTTATGGCTTATCATTCATATATTATAAGCTGTTTGCTGCAAACTACATTTGTAATGTTGATAGGTACATTAACATACATAATTTAAATCAATACATTTTAAAAACTAGAACATCCCTAATGGACTAGTTACCAATCACTGTGACACCTTCAAAATGTTGTCAAAGGCACAGGGATTGTCTCACAAGCTGTTTGCATTAGAGCACTAAAAAATTATCAATTTGCAATAGTAGCAATAGCATTGCTTAACATTTTGTTTAAAAATGCATGCAAAACAGAATAAGATCATGAACAGCAGGAAGGAAAGAAAGGGAAAATATTTTATCCAGGTTGCTTCAAGAATAGGCAGATATAAAAAGTTGCCAAATATAAAAAGTTGCCCACAGAGAATTTTAGAGTTCAGTGACATGTGTGTTGATAGACAACTAAAATACTGCCGTGCATAAGGGTATCATGGAATTGCTAGTCTTCCATCTGCCTGATAAACTTCTGACCATCATCTGAATAAAAGTTCTTATGTTTTCAACTGCTAACTGCAGTGACTGCCCAGCTGCCTTGCAAGGAGCTTTAGGAATGTCACTCACTGTATTTAATGCTTAAACACCATGGAAACAGCTGCCTCAAAAGACTCATCCAGAACAGCACAGTCATCCCTGCTGATTGAATCTATTTTCCCTACCACCCAGTTGTGAGCCTGTGAAAATATTAAGCACAGGTGTTTGAGCAATATGAATGTGCTGCTGTAATTGTGTACACACCTGTGAAAAATAAGAATAAAATACCTGCAAATAAGTAGAAAGTAAGCATAAAATTCTACCAGTCTACCTTCCTCTAGTTCTGCAGGAGTGCAAGGGCCAAGAAAAGGCGGGAACTAACACATCAGGGCTTATGGGCTTGGCAGGATTCAGGTTTTTGTCTATTTCCTCAGCATGTCAGTATGCTGGTTTCTATTATTCTCTCATCTGGCCAGCAGATTTCTTTGTTCACACTCATAGTTTTGCCTCCTTGTTTTGTCTTCATTCCACCTTTCAGTCCCTTGTCCACCCTCTTGCAGCAGCACATTGTGTACCACCCTACTGCCTGTCAGGCTGGTCCCAAACCTGTCAGTTGCCTTTCCACAGCATCTTCCAACCATCCTCACAGTCAGTCTGAGGCCAAAACCCCTCTAAGATATCTGCTATCCTCTCCTTCCATACAGCTGCAGTGACAAAAATCTATCCTCTCACCATTTTGGATCTTGCTCATTTCACTTCTCTTTACTTTGAAATCAATGAAAATAAGTAGATGGATAAATTAAGTTGCCCAAAGAGATAATAGGTGTTCCTGAGAATTTGGATGATGCACCATTTGTGAGGTAAATCAGAATTTGCCATTCTGATTTGCAAATGGCACATGGAAAATTTACGGTCTTTTTACCTCAGTGAAAAGCTGATGTTTCAGCCTGCTGCTGAATTTCATAATGGGTATTCAGTGCTTTTCCATCATCAGCAAATCCAGAATTTTCCAAATATTACTGTGTTATGATGCTGGCTGTTGCCAGTTCAGTGCTACAGCCTCAGGATGTAAATACATTATGGATAACACACAGATATCTTCAGGATTAAGGGCTGGTTCCATAAAAGAGCACAGATAAAAAAGCCCTGCCTGCCACCTCTGAGTTTTTCTGTGTTTGCATTATTTCTGTTTATAAAATGCTAATAAAGGCTCGAAAGCATTGGAATAGCTGTAAAAAAGTGCCACCATCCAATGGCTTATCAGTAGTGCAGCTCTCCTGGAACTTTTTCCACTCAACTTGCATAAAAGAGCCCACCGGTACTCCATTACCCATGCAGACATCTTTGGATGGATGACCATGGCAGCTTTGGCTGCACATCTGGGCTGCTGCAAAGGACATGAGGTTTTGGGGGCACAGTGCCCTTTCCAGGAGGGGATAGAAATACCTGTTGTACTAACTTGACCCCAATCCTATGGCCACCATTTCTTCTGTATCCCTGCAGGACTTTCAGGACAAGAGACAGTCACAGGGATTTAATTTCACATTCCTTGGTCAGTTTTGATGAGGCTAAGGTGATCTCTTCAGCTTTCTATCCTGTAAGAATCAGGAAAATCCATAATCAAAGAGCAAATGCACAGTCTTGACCAGGAGATGGACACTTACTGGTAATTGAAGCAGTCAAAGAATACTGATGTGAACTGATGGAGATAAATATTCCAGTAAAAACCATAAGGAATAAGTCCAACTGGGAGGAACATGAAACTTACTAGGAGGACCTGAGTCCTCCAGGTCTAACAGGCACTAGCTAAACTAAAATCAAAACTGGCACATGGCTGTCTGCTTGGATCCAATTTGTTACTTGATATATCAAGAGTCAAGAAAGTCTAACCATCAATCCTTCACTAAAATGGTTTGTGCTTCTATGTTCTAGCTAGTGAGGTTTCTGGAAAGATGAATTGTAAGCATTAGTATGTTAGCAGTATGGGGAAACCTGGAGCTGTGGGAAAAGTGCACTCCATGGATGGAGGGCAGTATCTGAGGCTCAGCTACTGTTGTGTGAGAGACAGAGTCTGTGCCCAGTGAGGGCCAGGAGAGAAGACAAGAAGGGACCACGGAGGCAGCTCAGGGGGAGTTGAGGAGCAATTCCCAGGGTCAGGATGAAGAGCTCTGCGGAGAAATGGACAACGTCTATTCAATGCACTAGACCTGCCTTACCCTGGTACTCATAACCTGCTTTAACTTCAACACTGCTGAAAAGTGCTTTGATCCCGTATCTGCTCTCAGAGCACAACTGTCTTTAGCTCCTGGAGCCAGCACTGATTCGACCATCAGAGAACACACAGGGAAGGAGCTGCATGCAGGAAAACTCTCCTTGATGGGTGTTTTCTTCCTCTAGCCTCTGCAAGTGGAGCACGGGGGAAGAAGCAGCACGTGCAGGTGGAGAGGGGCTACTCCATGGTCTGGTTTCATACATGTGACTTCCTTCATCTGCAATCCCAGACACGCAGGATTTGTTCTGCCTTTTTTTTTTTTTTTTTTTTTTCTGATGACAGCTGCTCTTCCTTTGCACTTGCCTACCAAGTAAACTGTGATTAAGAACCTTTTATCACCAAAAATTGTGTCATTGTCACGAATAAGTGGAATAATGTAAAGCAATTAATTGTGCTGAAACCCACACTCCAAAATGTCTGAAGTAATTAAACGTGTTGTTCTGAAGAAATTACCTCAAAATATTTTCAATACTGTGCAAGTTGATCTTGAGCAGGAAGGAAGCTGGTTGACAGTAAGCATTAATGTTTATTATGTGATTTTCAAATGCTGCAGAATGGAGGTGTTTCAAGCGGGCGGAGGGACCAGCGTGATGCCTGCTGGCAGAGGAGCCATTCCCTGGGAATGGGTGGATGCCAGCTCCCTGTGGTGCCTCCTGCTGTGACTTTGCTTGGATTTTTGCCATCTCTTGCAGGTTCAGCAAGAGCACTGAGTACAACTCTGGAGCAGCCACTGACAACAGAGCCAGCAGAACATGTTTGCAATTCAATATTTAAGACAACTGTCTTTCATTTAATGACCTTGAGACTGGAAAAAGAAAAGCGATAAATTGGAGACAGACAGAAAAAAGCATTTTCCTTGAGTATGGGTAAGCAGAAGAGGTGGACAGGTCAACGGGGGTAGGAATTTCAAAAGCATTTCAGTGAATTTTGTGCCATTTTAAAGGTGCCACCAATACTTAGCTCATGAGAGGTGTACAGATATGTCAAGTTGCCAACAGTCACCTGACAATATTTTCTACTGGACCTGCACAACTCACTCTTCCTGGTTTCCCTTCAAGTTTCACTTTCAGAGCTTTTATTTAAACTTACTTTTGCACATCAATTGTTGCTGTGCGATGTCTTGGCTGTACCAGTCTCGTGGTGAAAGCTGTCTGGCATTTGGAACAAGAAGTTTCAAGCTGCAAGTTTGCTGAGAGGAATCACAGGGATTGATTTGTCCACTGACATAAGCATCAGTGTTGCAGTCACTTTGCCCCAAAGCTTAGTGGGGACAAATCCTGCATCCCTCAGCCTTCTGCAAAGCCAGGTGGTGCTAAAATAAAAATAAATAAATAAAAATAATAAAAATAATAAAAAAAGCGCCCAGTAACAGACTTCTGGTGTAACTTAGGAGAATTCTGAGATTTGCTGTCTTTTATGCACATCATCCCTGCACCAGCATTTTGTACTCACATGTCCAAGACTGAGGGGTACAGGACTTTCCTCTGAGCATCATAACCAGAGGGGAAAGATTGCATGCCAAGGTGAACCAAATCCCAGAGACTGGTGCCTATTATATGGGCTGTGCCTGAAGATATCACTATAAATAAGGAGGGGAAACACATGCAAAAGGAGTAATAATCTTAAATAAACCATAATATCCTAAAATATACACCTGGAGCAGATCCACTGTCAGGTGGAACAGAGCAAAAAAACTTCTACAGCAGATAAATGCTGATCCTATTAAGTCAAGCAAGCAAGGAAGGAGGTATCCTTCAACATCTCTTTTAAGATAGGATAAAATGTTCCATCATGTCTCCACGATGGCTATCCAAAGTTCTCGTGCCTTCTGGCTCAGATGGGTGAAATCAGTGTGTCTCCTCTAGAGGCCATGTTGCGTCTGCGAAAATCTAATAAGTATTGGCAACTTGTTAATGACAAATTGTAGCCCTGGTTCGTGCCTGAGATGTTCTGGTTTTCTGAAATTCCTTTCCCAGGGAATTTTCTGTGAACAAGGGACATGTTTTTGTAACTGTAAACTTGGTTTACATTTTTTCCCTAGGAGGGACGACTTCTTGATGTCCCTCTGGTCTGACCAATGTGATTAAAGAGGTTTGTCTTTGTTTCACTGATCGAATTGGTCTGTGTAGAATAGTATATAAGGGAGACACATCCCAAGAATAAAGGAGTAATTTTCAGCCTTCTGAAGTCGGAGTCTTTGTGTCGTTGTGGTGTACAACAGGACAATTACATTTGTTTCATTTTTCAATACCCTCGTGGAAACCAAAATGCCAAGATAATACAAAGAAGAATGAGAATGTGTCCCTAAATTGACAAAATGCTACTTAACACCTTCAGAGAGGCTGGATAACGGAGCTGATAAGAGTCTAATTAAGTAAACATTAATATAAAGGGATATTGATGGGTTTTTTTCAGTTTTCATACAAACGCAGCAAAACACATGATGGTAAGTAGTGTTGGAAAGACCTCTGAAATGCATGGGTACAATTTAAAGTAAATTCCAGATATTTCCATCAGCATCATGTGAGATTTCCATCAGTGAGGTTGTGAATTCATTTGCTTCTCTGAAACTTCAGCCCGAGGGACAGAGGACGGTAAGAGGCAGGACCTGGTGACTGCTCAGGGGGAAGCAGCTCCGGAGCTGAGCACAGGAAAAGGAGCTCACTTTTAGAGTGTGGTGGCTAAACTCAGCTAATCTGACTTCTCACACCCAAATCCTTGTCAGATAGGCTAATCATGGCTCCTAATTCAGGTCCATTGAAACTCAGGAATGTTTTTTCCTTTGGGGAAGTGGTGTTAAGTGGAGTGAGTGACCCCTGCTTGCACGTACATGATTTGCTGCCAGCGAGTGTGGCCTTTGCTTGTCTCTGGGAATAGCACTTGCTGATAGCCTGAAGTCATAAATGCAATTATTTTGCATGCCATCACCACCCCTCTCAGCCATGATAGTTCTGAACCCACCTATCACAAGAGCTGCTGCATGATGCACTGCTGAGTGCTGAAATTCTTCCCTCTGCAAAAATAACACACACAGGTCAGCCCACTTGTTTTCAGCTCACTGCTTTTCACCACCCTGCAGTACAAGCTCTAATGAAGTATCATTTAAATGTCTTTTGACACTTGCTATTAAGAGCACAGCATGGTGCCTCTGGTTCTTGCTGGTGTTTGAAGTTCTGTAAATTGTCTTCCTCTAGCCCACAGACTCCCAGGAGCAGGGAACTGGCCCAGATGCTGTATGCTCCTGTGGCAGAACAGAATAGCCCAAACACAGGAGAAAAGTTCCAGATCACATCAGCTACCTTTGGAGACTGGTGATACAGTATGAGAAAGAAAACCTGGATAAGCTCAACATGAATTATTAAGGATGATCTCACTGCAGACTCAGAGTTTGTTTTGTGTGGCTGCTCTCTGTACAGTTTGCACACAGATCATTTCAGGTGTGTTTTGTTGTGCTTGGTAACATCACTGGTCATTGTTGAAAGTTGAAATATAAACTGAACCTTGAATGTCTGTACCTCAATGTTTGTTTCCACCATCAGTGCCTGGCAGGGATTGCTTTGCAGAATCCTTTTTCTTTTGAATGTGCAGTGGATTAGAGTACACAAAAATTGGTTTGGGTAAAAGCAAGGGAGAACACATTTTTCTCTAGCTCCTTCTGAGTCCTCAGAGCCAAGTTAGGTCCCTTTGACATTAATTTAGGTTAGGAGCAGCAAACCCTTGGTGAACTCAGGCTTTGTTGGTTAAGGGTGAATTTCAGAATTCCCTCAAAAGCAAGTATGAGCTGCAGTGCCTGGCTGAATCACTGCTTGGTCTCAATTAAAGAACCAAATCTTGACCAGATCTCTGAGTCACTTCTAGGTGGCTTTAGGTCTTTGCTCAAGAGAGAATAACTGCTCTTGTACATTGGCCACCACTCACACACATCCTACTTGTAGAAAAGTATTCTCTGAATGATCCAGCCTCCAGTTCCAGCTGCATTTCTCTGCCTGGAGCTATCTGACCTCTGTCAGAGAGGAGCCTGAATGCGAACCAGCTCATACTTTGCATGGACAATGAGGAGGGCAGAGTCTTGGTGCAAAACAGGCTGTGCCTCACCATGACAGAACAGACCAGCTTTCTCTGTATAATTTTGCACATGCTAAAGTGGGCTGATAAGCTTCCTCTATTTATCTTACTGTTTGTAGCCATGGTGGCAGTTTGTGTGGAGTGTTACCAGGAGAAACAATAAAGTCAAACTCTCACAGATGGGCCAGAGAGTTCAAAGCGAAGGAGCTCAGATAAAAAATTAGTCTAAGCATCTGCTTCTTATCAAATGAGTATGAGAAGATGTAAATGTTGAGTATGTGGACAGTCTTTGCATCAGAACAAGTCACATTACATGTGCAGGCAGCAAAGCAGATTTTGGCTTCTGGAGTTGATTGGTTACTGAATTTGGGATTGTCCCAAAGGTGCTGGGACAAGTCAGGTATCAGTGAACTCATTTCACTTTTCAGTTAAGGTAAGAAAAAGGCAAGTTTTGGCTTAGCAGCTCTGTGGAGATGGATGCAGAGCAAAGCAGCAGTAGCCCAGTTTCTGATGGTTACAGAATATCCCAGAGGATAATGAAGGAAGGTCAAGCAGAGAAATATGAAACAGTTGGGTGTCCAAATTTGACAACCTTTCCTCCTACTGATTCAGTTGTTGTTACAGCAAAGAGATGGGAAGGCTAGTTCAAATTTCACTGTATGAGTTTGCATATTTTCTGAAATTCACAGGTTTTGATTAAGAAACAGGTGACCTCATAACTCCTATGTGTCCTGCAATATCTTTCTCTAGGACTTTTTTTTCAGTATTTTATAATTCAAAAGGGCAGTAACCACTTCTAAAATGAAAAATCCTTTCTACACTATTCTTCTGTGTTTGGCTATTTTAAAAACACCAGCGACATTTTCCTACTATCTTGGCTCAGTTTCTGTTCATCTTATTTTGTTCTACTATTGACGTATCTTCTACAGGCCTGGATGGTTATTTTTATATGCCAAACTGCTGTTTACAATTTTATCTTAACTTGCTATGTTTCATTTAATGTATTTCTATTTAGTAATTTCCGTCATCAAGACACTATTTAGGCAAGCTGACCTTTGCATATTTATTATAGCTAATTATAAAAATATCATCTCCTACCTTGTAAACAGTCTGTACCTCAAATTATTAGAACAGAAATTCATAAATAACGTATGGGAAACCCTTCGATATAACTCTAGTTAAATTATCTGTAGTAATAATAGTGGAGTTATTTAAGAATTATATGCAGTGGCTATGAATGTTATAATACACAAAAGTAAGTAATGGGAAGTTAGAAAAATTGAGGTTTACATCACTGCATGCAGACAAACCAGTTTAAGCAAAAGTCAAGAGCTCAAACAGAGCATAAAAGAGCATAAAGGAAAGACAATTGAAGGTTTAAAAGTGAAAAGGAGTCAGTAAAACATACCCAAGAATGCTGAAAGAAAACGTTAGTTTTCTGAGCACCTCACAGCATCTTGAGGAGCCTTAGAGAAGAAAATAGGCTTTTCAAATATTCCCTTTTATACCATGCTGGGGAGGATGAAGAAAAGTTTGTAGGTACTCCTGACTGGCTGAGTGCAACTGAAGGACATAAATGGCTTGTGATGCCAGATCCTTAGGAGGGCTTAAGAGACTCAGAAAGTCAGTGAGGTGAACACCACAGTGTATCTTTAGTGTTAAAACCAGTTTGATCAAGCTGCACATTTTGGAAATCCCACTTGTTTTCAAACTCTGGGACATCTGGAATTGGTGAGAAAGGAAAACGGTGGGTGAAATCCTGAAAAGACTGCCAGGTAGAGAATTAAAGGCCAGTGGCATAATTAGCTCCAGGCAGCATGTTTTGTATTGACGACTGACCAAAAAAATGCATATCCAGTGATGGAATCTGCCTTTGTCTTGGGCTGTGTCACTAGCTTGCACATGTAAGGAAGGGAGTGTTGGGGAAGATGAATCAGGGAAACCTTATAAATATGATTGTTTAGCAAAAGATTCTGAAAATATGAAACCTATAATCGAAATAGAAATGGAAGGTTACTTTGAGCTGTAGGATACTGAGTCTTAGTTACTATATAACCTGAAAACAATAGCCTAGCCAGCTGAAGAAGAATCCCTCTTGATTAAACAATACCTTTCTGCTGGCTAAGGGATCCAAAGGTCGATGTAGCAAAACAGAAAAGTCTAAAGAGTAGTTTTTAGAGTTTAAAATATAACATAGTATGGTAATGTAGTAGTTCTTATAGGCTATATGTAGATTCTATAGGATTTTGTGTCTTGTATTGGTTAGTCACTGTAAATTAGAATATTCATCACAAAAGAAGATATAACGCATTGTAACAAGGATCTCTCTCTCTATTCTCTGCTCTCTTACTTCTGCTCTTACCTCTGCTCTTACTTCTGCTCTCTTACCTCCTCTCTATGCTCCACTCTCTTACTGGCTCTTACCTGCTCTCCCTGTTCTCTGCTCTCTGACCGTTGCTGCCTTGCTCCCCCGGTTCCCTTCTCTCATAACTATTACCTCCTCGCTCTTTCCCTCGTTCTGTCTGGGACTTCCCTTCAGCCGAGGCTGGTGGCTGAAGGCAAGACCCTCTTTACCCACGACCCTTGCAATAAAACCACGTATTCTAGAATATCTCTGGTCAGCAGAATTCCTTCTCCCTGCCGTCACGGAAGGATTTTTTCCTACAGGGAGGGGTGTGGTGGTGGCAGGAGTGTGGTGGTGACAGGTGTGTGGTGGTGGCAGAGGTGTGGTGGTGACGGGGGTGTGGTGGTGGCAGGGGTGGCACCTTGTGTCACTCCTTCAGTGTTTGCTGTGTGTGGGGTGGATGAGATCCAGGCTGGGCCATTTGACACTGGTCACTCTGCAGTGGAGAGCTGCAGGAACTTGGAAATGAGAGGGGGTGAGAGAAGGGTATAAACCTGCACAGGGCTGCTGTGCCATAATTAATGCTGTGCCATTTTAATTGGCATATTTAGGGCCAGTAAGGGATCTCCAGGGACTTTTAGCTCCCACTGACTTTCTGAAGTTATTCCAAATAGAGCCACTGCTGACAAAGATTGGCAGCTTGGTTAGATTCCAAACAAGGACCTGAAGGTATGGTGCACAAACCCAGTATTCCTTATCTCAAGCAGTGAAAATAGTTCACAGCTGTCATGTCTAGTCAGATGAGCTTTTACAGACTACAGAGAGTCAGATTATTCATTTAGTTTAATGCAAGGTTGTGTTCCCACAGCTGAAAATGATGGAATTGTTGCAGACAGTTTGCAGCTAAATGTCCTCCATTCTGGAAGTTATTCAACCCTGATGGGAGAGGAAGACCTTCATTCTGCTGAAGCTAGTGGAAAGAGTTCCCATCAAATTCAATGGTGGCAGGGTTTTGGTTTGAACTTTCTGAGATAACCCGGCACAATTTAGAGAGGGGGTGTTACTCAAGGGGTCGTTTTCTACTGTATAACATGGCCATTGCTGTCCCAGTTGTTGGCTGGGAAGTCATGAGAAGAGTCAGCCTTTTCATATTAGGAAAATCAACTCATCCTTTGTGACCTTTCCATCAGCTCTAATTAGAGTAAATGCTATTGGAGGTTCAGCATAGACAATATTTGCATGCCTTTATGGTGCTTAAAAACATGGCAAAGTGATTTCTCAGTCACTCAGCAGCTGTGTAGACATTGATGCTGTTAGAGAGTGAAAGCCGGAAATCTCCTCTGGGAGATTTATTATGATTTATGCACCTTTCTAACTGCAGAGTTGCCAGATTCTGTTTTGAGATTGTCTGTTATAAATTCAAATAAATTGTGGAAAGGACCTTGTAAAGGCCTGCTGATTCATTGTCCCATTCAGCATCTGTTAAAATCAAAGCACCTTTAGCAGGTGTATGTCTAAGACATGCACACATTGTGTATAATGCCAGACATAAATCTTAATTTATAGATATATTTGCACGTTGGAGATTCTTTAATCTCCCTTGGTGATCTGCTGTAGGATTTATCAGTTCCTACAGCACACATGCCTTCCTAGATTCCTCCGACTGCAAATAAAGTTGATTTCATCTTGGTTCACATTAGCATAAATGGAAAAATCTGGATTATCCTTTTCTTTAATAATCCTTGCATGTCTATGAAAAATATTAACATGTTGCTGCAACACTTCTTTATTCTAGAATGAATAAAGATAATTCTTACAAATTTTTTTGAGAGGTTGAGGATTCTTAAAGTTTTTGGTTTGTTATTTCTTTTCTCTAGCACTTCTCATTTTTTCTAGAATATTAAGTGAAATGTCCAGGACAAATTGCTGTGCTACGGCAACAACACTGTGAAATAAATTGAGTTGTTTAAAGGGAATGTAAATGTAGAATGACTTGCACTAAAAAACAAAATTATTTCAAAATGCCATTAACTATTTCCATCACAATTCTCACTGAGCAAAGCAAATCTGTCATTGATTGACCCACTGCCAGTAATACAGCACCATTTAATATATTACTATTTAAAAGAGAATTCAAAAAATATTAGTCCTTTTTCTCTGTTTTCTTACTCTTCCCATCCAGCAAGACACTTTCATGGCATCAGTTTGGGTGGTGCCATTTGGCTCCTGCAGAGGAAAAAAAGGACCAGTTTTTCTGTTATGCTGGCTACCATTTAATCCTGATTTATTTTCTACCTTAAGTCCTGACAGCATCTTTCAGGTTTCGTGGCCTTGCAAAGACAGATTGAAATGCAACATGTCTGCATGTTAATACCTGCATGTCGTCCACTGAGTGATCAGGCTCACGTCCTGACTGACTTCACTGGAGGGCAAGGAAGGGTTACACATGCCACAGCTGGGGCTGGAGTGATACCTGGTCTAACAGAGCAACGACGACAATCAAGTGCTTATGTCCTCCCAAAGACTGCTGTTGAAGATGAGAACAGAATCTCTCCAATAATTAGCATTTGTACCTGGACCAAGAGGTATATCCTTCCCTTTCTGTGCTAGCAATTATTCTCTGCAGCTGCCTGAAAGAGAAAAAAAAATTTAGCTTGAGATGGATGATAGCATGAAGGAATTTTTTTTTCCATTTAAGTATAGAAATTCTGCTCTAGTGCTGAGACTTTGAAATATGTACAGGAGGCTTGTGTGCAATAGGACAGAAGCCATCTCCAGCTGTGGAATTGGACAAAGTCATGAAATAGGAAGTGCTTGTTTGAAAGTGTGCGAGACACTGTCCTGGCTTGCAGCATAAATGATGAATCTTCCCCTTCCTGCAGGCCTGCACTGTGTGTCCATGGCTGAACACACAGTCCTTGGCTACAGATAACAGAGGAAATGGAAGATTTTCTACTAGGCAGAGCAGTCATTTCTCACTGACCCTCGTCCTCAATGACATGGAGTATGCTGTGGGGATGGATGCAGCTACTTTGCTGAGAAAGGAGCACTGTCTAAAAGCAATCACTGCTGCACTTCTGACAGCCATCCCAAGTAATTATCACCTTGGAAGATGAAAGGGAAACAAAAGTCAAAACATTTGAGGATAACTCAGTATCTGGAAAAAAATCTTTAATGCTTTCCAAATTGCACCATTTTATCGACATTATGGTCAAACTCACTCAGATCAGACTCTCTGCTCCTCTTCCTCTCCCACAGAAATACACTATTGGTTAAATGTGTATCCAGACCTGGTCTAAAGCCCAGTCTCCTTTGACATTCACAATGTAGAAATTAGTATTTAATATTACTTGAAATGATAGTAAATGCTGCCCAAGGGAGCAATTTTTCACTGCATAACCTGCTGACTTCACAATTACTGTGAAATGCAATTATAATGAGCAAGGGACAGCAACGGCATGGAGTGACTTCAGGGCACAGGAGAAGCCAGTGGATGAGTTGGTTGTCCTGACTGGCTGAGCACTGTCTCTGTAGGGAAACCCTCAAAACTAAGAGAAGCAAACAAAAAGACAAAATGTGTCTGTCCTTGGCTCCTGGCTACAGAACTGTGTCCTCTGGAAAACTGCCCAGGAAGTGAAGCACACCTTCAGGCGTCATGAGAGATGTATGATATGTATGTTACAGCCAAGAGCAAGCTGTAAAGTATAAGAAATAGAGAGCAGTCATTAAGAAGGCACTGACTAGTTTAGTTTAAATTAGAGAATGGTCAAGCTATGGCAGTGACACATATCATATTCCTATAAAACACAAACCTATCTCTGACTGTTACAGAGCTGCCCCTTTATATTTTGTTGTCATAAAAGTTACTAACTGCAAAATACTGCTTGGCCCTCATAAAGCTGTACTCAGTTTTTGAGTGCTTTATTTATGGGATAAGTGGTGTGATGACATTTTAAATGCTTTCTGTCTGAATAGGGATAATGATCTAATGATTATTTAAGTGATTTTCTCAAACAGTCCTGCACTGAGGAAACTGAAATATATGAAAAGTATTGCCATGTAAATGTCAGTGAAAGCAATTAAGCAGTGAGAAATTTAAGAAGGTATAATTTGTTTCATTTTCCCCTCTTCTGTGGAGATTTTAAAAATGATCAGAACTAAAATGTCCTGGGAAATATTATGGGATAATAATATGGCATGATTTAAAGAAGATTTTCCATCTCCATTGCAGTTGCCACATGGTATTTCTGTAAAAAATTCAGAATGAAGTAGAAGTTAACTGTACACTGGATCTCTAAAGTAATTTAATGGCATACATTCACTTCTGAGTGTAAACTGCTATATCCATTAGAGCAGAAAATAGTTTATCAGGGGACTACTCACTGGAAAGTTATTGAATATTTCAAAATAAAAAGAAATAGGCTGGTAAGAATGTTGCCCAGTGATTCTATGAATTTCTGTTAATGGAAGATTTTTAACACAAGTGAAGCTATATGTTTCAGAAATTGTTTATCATGAGAGGTCCTTCAGTCTTCACTCCACAAAAATGATGAACTAATAGCATAGATTGAGCTGATCCTTGAGGATAGAAGCTGCAAGTTAGATATTTTCATGAGGTCTTTTACAGAGGATTGGGGGTTCCTTGATTCTCTGATCTTTTTGAAAAACCCAGTCAAATTCAGATAAAAAAATGACAAGGCAGATGTCTATAGAACTAGAACAGATTTTCTAATACTATTTCTGTGATTTTTTTTTTTTTAGGTTTTGCGCATATATCACTGAGAAGTTCTCTTTCTTTTCTTGTATATAAACACCAATGCAAATATCATAGTGCTGATCTATCTGTATCTGATTCATTTTAATATATGCCATGTTCTCTACTCAATGAATTCACTCATTAATTTTCTATGCAGCAGCTTGTATTTCGTTAGATATTTTTCCCTCCTGCACGCAGAAATAGCTCTGAAGAAACATTTATCACTGATTCTTGCAGAAAATATTCTTGAATTGTGAGCTGTGTAGTGTTTCTCTTTCTTCTGATTTCTTGATTTATTCTGTTTATCATGTAAAAGTTATTTCCAAGACAGAATCTCCTGTGTGGCCCTCCATTCAGTTACAACTGATTATTATGTTCAATTCTTTTTCTGCCAATAGTGAGGCTGCATTATTTTATTAATATTTCCATTACTCTGTAGAGACTATTATGCAATTTTTTTTTATCTTGAAGAAATTATGGCTTAACTATTTGCTTAAATAGATATTTTACTAACAAAACCAAATAGAATTAAGAAACTGTCTGTTGCATGTAGGTAGTGTTTTTCCATTGTTACGGTAGTGTATAGTGTGGATTGTGAATATGCAACATCCAAGTATATAAATGAAAGTGGAAAAGCATTCTGTATCAGCAGCTTAAAAATTGAGATTTCTGTAGCTGATTATGGAAATTATATTTTATATATTAATACTTTTTTTTTCAATACACAGAAATCTGCATGGGCTTAATTGAAAACAGACGTTATCCCATCATTAATGGGAATGCACTACAACACCGTTGCCAGGTGTGGGATTCCTGATTCAAGGCAGGGCATGTGAGTTACCTCTTGGGTGTTGTGGGAAAAAGAGGTGGAAGGGATTGGAGTGGTGCAGTTTAGTGTTGCTGAGAAAGCATAGCTTCACACCAAGGAGATGTGACCTGCCTGGTACAGACCAAACTCAAATTTTATTTTCAGGTCATTAACAAGCATAAAGCTTTTTAGAGTTAAAACCCAAGCAACCAAATAAACAACAGTGATTTTGAAAGCTGAACACTTTTTAACAACCCCAGAGTCAACAGCAGATAAAAAGATCTCCAGGAAGAAGGTCCCCACAAGAGGTTGCAATGAAAAGCTTTTCTCCTGGCCAGTATCTTACACTTATGTCCCCAGTCCCCTATGTCCCATAAATCCAATGTAGGGCTTTTTTAGACAAAATTGAGAAAAAACTGTTTTAGCACTCCTCTCATCTGTAGCAAGTCTTGGTTCTCTGGGCAGCACCTTTTGCACCTGCCATGTCTCAGTCTGCAATTGCACATGGGCAGAAAGTGATGTCTCAGTTCTCAGCTAGACCCGATGCGCTTTTGCTTTGAACAGAAAACCCTGCAGGAATTTCTGTATCTTCAGAAAGGATCTGGTGCACAATGAGTTACTCAGGACTAGTGAGAAATGCTATGAGCCTCAGCAAAGAAACCAAATTATTCACTGCCTCATCTTCTTCTTGTTTCCTGGCATAGCCATGAAGCTGGACATCCCATTCCTACATTAACGACATGTTTACCTCCTGCCCTTGGTACAGAGGGAGTGTCCCTCACCCCACACTTCATTTGGACTGCCAAACAATCCTAAGGCCAAGAACTAAAGATCTTCTTTGTGTTTGATTTTCTGTGAGCATATTTTATTCAGTAGTTTCAAAACTCAACATATTTTAAAAATATTAGTTGAATTTATCGCCTGTGATTTCATGATCTTCTTCCAGGAATTCTCTCTTTGAAGCACTTTTCCAGTGAATATTACAGCTATGTCTGTTCCTTTGTAAACTTACTGATACTACTCTGCCATTTCAGATAGATAACAAAAGCATTTCCCAGGCTGCTATAATTTAAACTTATCTCTTAAGCGTGCACCAGAGCAGTATAGTGGATAGATATCCCTGATGTCTTTCCATGCTTTGGAGACTGCAGAGCCAATGGTTCCTAGGAAAGAAAGAATCCCTGCCAAACTTGTACCTGGTCTAAATCCTGTGACTTGTCTAATGCAACTTCAGACGTTGGTACTCAAGGACATGGTGGTCCTGAGTGTAAAATTGGAGGATGGAGTTGGGGTTGGATCCTATAAACTCAGAATTAGGATTGCTCAACCTGGAGAAAAGAAGCCTCTGGCTTTTTTTTTTTTGAGAAAAGAAGCCCCATCTAACCTCTGGCCTTGAAAACTTCCAGGGATGGGGCAGCCACAGCTTTTCTGGCAAGCCTGGGACAGGGCCTCACTGCCCCCACAGGGAGGAATTTCTTACTAATATTTAATCTGTGGATATTATAAACTCAGAATTTATTTGAAGATCTAAAATGCTCCATGAAGAAAAAGAGAGGTCCAGGGATTCCTGTACTCATGAGCACAGAAAGGCCATAATCCCAGTCACAGTAGTCATGTCACTTCAACACTGATGTCCATTTTATTACCTCCATTTCTGTATTTGTGCCTTGCAAAAGAAAATGAGAAAAATCTCTTGCAGAGAATGAGAAAAGAATCATCTCCTTCTCTCTACATGGTTTTTGAGAGCAGCTTTTCAGGAAAATTTTCAGCAGCTTTTCAATCACATACCAGTCTCCAGTTCAGTTTAAAGGATAAGGGAGCATTGGCCTATCAACATGATTCCACCCTGAAGTACTGAACTAAACAACCTGAGTTCTTGCTCTGAAAGTTACCATCTTGGCATATCATCTGCTTTTCTCTGAGTGCCTGTTGGCTTTGTGTGTTTGGTCTGCCTTTGCAGCAGTAATCACAGAACACCTGATGGAAACAACTCATGAAAGGAAACCCAAAAGATGCATTAACAGTGGGGTATTGAAATACTCTTCTAGGACTGAATAGAATCGGTTGGGATGGAAGGGACCTTAGAAACCACCTCATTTCAACCCCCCTGCCAGGAACACCTTCCAGTAGACCAAACTTGTCAAAGCCCCATCCAACCTGGCCTTGAACACTTTCAGGGATGGGGCAGCCACAGCTCCTCTGGCCAGTCTGGGATAAGGCCTCACAACCCTAACAGGGAAGAATTTCTTACTAATATTTAATCTGAATGTACTCCCTTTCCATTTAAAACTATTGCCTCTTGCCCTATGCTTCCATGCCCTTGTAAAAAGTCCCTTTCCAGCTCTCTCAAGTAGCCCCTTCAGGTACTGTAAGGTGTTTTAAGATCTCTCCAGAGACCTCTTTTTTGGGTTGAACGACCCAAACTCTCTCAACATGTGTCCATGGGAGGGCTGCCTCATCCCTCATGCCCCAAAAGGTCACATTTCTTTTGATGGAGGCTCGGATATTTGAACATTGAGACTTAGCAGGGTAAAAGAACTCTTCTAATGAGGGAATAAATATTACAAAAAATATTTAAGAGTTTGATTGCAGAGATTGTAGAAGAGGTTTTTTGTACCTCAAGACACTTAGAAATTTGAAAGATGCTAATAGTTTTGAAAACTACTAGGAATTCAATCTTGACTTTTATCTTAAATGCCATAATCCCCAACACTGTTTAACATGGGTTTGTTACTCATGTAGGGTGCCCTTTGTCTTGTTCTTACTGATAAAATCACTGTTCCCGCAAAATATATTACATTTTGTTCTTAAATGATTAATCACTCCACTTTCCTATTAAGAAAGCAGTAAATGGGATGCTAGTTTCCTTCCTCCCTGCTGAGCAGATCATTTTATGCAGTTTCCTCACAATAGATAGTAAAGGAGAAATAGAGACTGGTTACTGTGAATTGCTGCTATGGATACAAGGATCTTCCCTCTCTCAGGGTTCTGAGACTCCATAGAGTGCTTGTTAGCATATTAGCCAAAAGGCATTCAATGCTGACTATAGCTGTATTATATTAAAGTCTACTGCCCATCTTATTTTGTTATAGTCTCTTCTGTAGAAGCAAATGTCAAAGGTCTGTTTTCCCCATAAACTGTTAAACTTCAAAACTAAGACATACAAAGCTTTAGTGTTGATGTTAATAAGAGCTGACAGCCTCATAGGGTGCATAAAAAAAGACCAGCATTGACTAAAGAAGAATTTACCATACATATAAGCCAATATCAAACATTTAAAAATAACTCTTTAAACAAAACTTGGATGAAATTAACTTCTGCTATTGTTTGTACAGTGATCCTTATGCTAGTGCTGACATATTTGTAGGTCACAGCTATTTAGCTGCAGAACACCAAACAGCTTATCTTGCCTAAAGACATCCATCTCTTTGATGTCAGAAAGCTCAAACATAAAAGCAGCAAGATAAACAGGAAAAAGAGATCAATTTAATTCAGTACTGGAAGGATATGGGTTGTACTTCTTAATAAGATTAAATAAATGAAGACTTAAATGACTGCTCTGTGTGAAATGACTTGATTTGTTTCACGTGTCCACTTAATGTTGTGTTCACAGAAAATTTCACACAAAGGATAACAAAGGAAACAGTTCTTGCATCTGTTATTTGGCTGTGGTGGTAATACAACGAAAAATCACTGATGTCATTCTGTGAGTCTCCCTGATACTTTTCATTTTAGGCTCCATGTAGGTGATGTTTTCAAGAGCCTTCAGCACTGAGTCATGTAAATGATGCAAATTACTGTTTGCATAAGTGAACTCTGCTCTAGCACAGAAGTGTGAATTATAAGATTTTTTCAGTTTGCTTGAAAAAATTCCAGCTTGAGAGACAAGTGCACTGAACATTTTCACCCAATGAACACCTCAGCCTATTCTTGAGTATTACTTTTAGTGCCAAACCACAAGCTCAAATAATTGGAAGATAAAACCAACAGAAGGTAACATTTTAACAGTATACAGTATTATTTCCAGGACCTCTAATAACTAACCATATGGAGTGTTGTGTGCCTTTTCTTTACCCTGTTGAGTTATGTAGCTTTTATAAAATAAAATGTCAGGGCCTTTTCAAGTTCTTGCTAGTTAAGATAGTGTTTGTTGTAAGGAAGTATACCACTGCAGTCTGGGACTTGATCCAAAGTCTATTGAAATCTCTTGAAAAATCAGGTGATGACTGGTCATACTGTATCTTGGGCACATGCTTCATGTTCATGGGATTCTTAATCAAATGTGTTTTCCCAGCAAAGAAAGCACATGAGTGACTTGCTCAGTCAAGGTCTGTGAAGAAAAGAGATTATCCTGTCAGCATATAATGATAATTATTTTGTGCTGCTTGGCTTCTGAGGCACTTCCTTATAACTTGAACTAATTCAATACTAACTCACTGAATACACTAAACCATGGATGTTGTGCCATGAAATTAACTTAAATATCGTTTTGGTTACCAGCAGCAATTCAGCTGGTATTGCAAATATCTTTACCATCCTTCATTGATTTTCCCTGGCGTCCCTACAAAGTGATGTCTTTTACTGGTTTTTCATTGGTGGGACACATTAGTTTACATATGAGCTACTGAATGAGAGATTAACAGTACAAATATTCTACTCATTTTCTTTGGGCAGCAAATGAAATAATTTCAAAAAATCAATTATGTTTTTTCTTCTCTTGATGTTTGATCTCACAATAATCTCCTTAATGCTGAGATAGGAAATGATTATAAAACCAAGATTTGGTTTAAACTCATTGAGCAAATTTTGACACTGTCCATGAAGCAATTTAATTACCTGCTCTACAAATTGCACAGAGCAAACACAACTGCAGACCACAAGACATTGCACAATTACAGGTTTTGTTTAAAAACTGTCAGAGCAGACAGACTTTGATTTATCTGAACAGATTTATTTACTTTGAAAATTTATGTCTTGACTTACTCCACTGATGTACTCAGCAGATGAGACATTTCATAGATTACTTTTGGAGTAACCATGTGCTAATATTTATAGATAAATGTCTGCTGAAAGCACGTCCAGGTTGCATTTTGATGGAAACCTTCACAAAGCAATCCCACTCATGGGAGCTGTTGCTATGGCATAACACATGATTAATGGGAAACCGAGGATGGGCCTTGATTGCTGTGAGGGGTTCTTAATGAAAAAGGCTACAAAAAATATATTAAGAAGAAAATTTATTATCTGCATTGTTCAAGAATAATCCTTACTAAATCCAGAAAAAACAGGCTGTCATGGCTCTGAGAGCCAGACCACAGGGCGCTGACCCTCTGCCTGCAAACAGAGCCTGCACTGGCAGATAGAAACAATCAGTGAAGATTAAAAGACTTTATTTAAGAATTAGATACAAATTGGCCTAAAGGACCAAACTGACCCTGGGGGTAGATCAGGCACAAAATCCCTGGCTGGTCCAAGGAGGGGCTTGTCCTGCTTTACTCTGCCCTGGTGTAAGGCCTCTGCCCTTGAGGCCTAACCTCAAGGACTGGGTGCAGTTTTGGGCAGAACAATGTAAGAAGGAAAAGCTCTTGGAAATTGTCCAAAGGAGGGACATGAAGGTAGTGAGAGCCTTGAGAGAGAAACAAGAAGTGGATGAACTCGGTCTGTTCAGCCTGGAGAAGAGGAGGCTGAGGGCAGCCCTCACTGCACTGACAGTTTCCTGTGGGGGAACAGGAGGGGCAGGCACTGATCTCTGCTCTGTGGTGACAGGGACAGGACCCGAGGGAATGACCTGAAGTTGTGTCAGGGCAGGTTTGGGTTGGATATTAGAAAAAGGTTCTTCACCCAGAGGGTTGCTGGGAACAGGAACAGGCTGCCCAGGGAAGTGGTCAGAGCTCCAGGCCTGACAGAGGTCAAGAAGCCTTTGGACAATGCTCTCAGGAACATGGTGTGACTCTTGAGGATGTTCCTGTACAGGGCAGGAGCAGGATTTGATTATCCTTGTGGGTCGTTTCCAGCTCACAACATTCTATGAACCCATGATTCTATGAAAAAGACTAAGAGTGGCAGAGGAATTCCACATCACCATATTTTATTCAAGATATTAATATAGCATTAAGATTTGTTTCACAAATAATGACTGTTAAACCCTGCAGAAATGAGAGAAATACCTCAGATAGTCAAATGGCTAAAAGATACTAATTAAAACTGCAAAGTTAAGGTTAATTTGAGGATTTTCATTACAAAGATGAAGGTGGGAAAATCACAACCTTGCTTTATCAAAAATAAAAAAACATTTATCACTGACATGAGCCTGATGCCGGACACTTCCATGGCAATAGTGTGGTATACTTCTTCTGAGAAACATTGATCTGGATGTCATGCTTCCTGTACTGGGAAATAGAGAAAAGTAGCCCATTATTTCCATAAATGAAGGTTTTGTAAGAAAATATTTATTGCAAAAGCACGAAAGTACAGAAGGAGAAATAATTTTTTTTTTGTGTCAGAGTATTTAAATACACTTGAGTGTATGGTACTAAAATCTCTTAAAAGTTGAATCACTGTAAGTGTAATGGCAAAATTTACAACAACCAGTTAAACATAAGCACAAATGACTGAAGTGTCCCCAGATAAAATAATGTAATTTTTAAAGCCAATTATAGAAAGAGGGGATATTAAAGTCTGTATTCCTCCCTCTCAGTGCTCCTGCAGAAAATGATCTTTCCATTATTGCAAGGTTGGTTTCTTGCAAGTTCTGAAGTTATGAAGTGTCATAACTGTACCTGAACTGCAATTATGAGAAAGCCAAAATCAGAATAGCTAGAGAAGTGCATGTTGGAAAGATCATCAAATCAATCTTAGATATAAGGTAAAAACAAATCGCAAGGAAAGAACCTGTAATATGGAAGTAAAAGTGAAGACAAAAACAGAATGGAAAAACCCACTGTTTTCACGATTAAGGCAGACTTGTGGAGGACTTGGCAAGATGGATACTGGCCAGCCAAAATAACAGTGATTAAAGAGGTATCTCCTCACCACATCAGTGGCTTCAAAGGCAGCTGTGGCTCAGGACACATCGGTACTGGATAGAGAGGGGAAGCAACCACAGACACTCATTAGCCACAGTTTTTTTTTCAAACTGATAATGGCACTCAGTTAAACTGAGTTTGGGAAGCCTTACTTTAGGCTCTCAGATATTCCTGAAGATAAGACACTGATGTATCTTTTTACTCATTGTTAATAGTTATGTATTTGTAAAGAGAAAAATAGTGGGGTTTCTGTTGGGCTTAAAACACTTAGCAACCATTTACCATGTGTCTCTCTAGAAAAGTCCTTAATTAGATATTTTTATTAATTTGATTTAACTGTTGTGATAATCCTTGATAAACTAATAAGCATGAATTGATTTTGACTGGAATTGCTCTCATGGTCTCTTAAACCTTTCTGATCATGATGAAAAGTGAAAAGACTAGTGAAAAGGAGTTATGGCTAGTATTTGAGAATTAGAATTTCAGTTTTTATTTATTTAAATAAAACCATTTCTATTAAAGGAAAAGGCTTTCTGTTACCAGCTCTGCAAATACAAACACACCAAAACTCTGTAGCTGGAATAACTTTTTTTAGTAAATGCTCTTGGTTTTGGGGTTTTTTTGGTTTTGTTTGTTTTGGTTTTGTTTTGCCTTGGGTTGTGGGTTGTGGGTTTTTTTTAATTTCCTTAGGAATCAAATTACTCTAATTAAGGGCTGCATTGATTTTACTTGACTGTAATTGCAGTATTTCCTTAGACAGGGGAAAAACCACATAAGAAAGAAAAAAAAAAAAAGAGAGAGGCTCATAGGAAGATGGATGTGAAAAGAAATGTATATTATATACAACTTTTTACATTCTGTTTTCCACTAATTATAAATTACTTTTCAATCAACTCAAAATTCTTCTGCTATGTCATGTAATGAAAAGAGAAACCAAATGTTACAGAAAAGAGTATTCTGCTGACAGAAAGATACAGATTCATGTTCAGTAATTTTTTTTTCTCTGATATTTCATGTAAATTCACAGGACCTCTGTGCTGTAAAGCTTCCAATGCAGCATGTTCTGAAAAGAAGAAATTGAACGCATTTTGAACAACATTCAGAGTGTCCTGATGCATTCTTTGCAGAGGTTCATTTTGCTTTAAGTCAGTTTTGTTCTGGAATGTATGCTTGTCAAAAGATGAGCAGTAAAACCCCCAGCTGTAGGTCTATATGGCATAAAATGAGCCACAAATATAGGAAATGTGTTTATTCAGAAAGGTGGCTTAAGATAATTTTCTGAAAATGCTGTCTTGCTGCTTAGTAATTGTCAAAAGTCAAAGGGAATATTAAATAAGGATCTTCGATTAAGATCCCTTAGTACGTATTTCTTAACAAACAGAAATCATAACTACGTCAGAAATCAATGGTGGAGCCATTTCTTTACCACTATGTGCAGCTCTGGTTCCCTCTGGGTAGAAGATGCAGCAAAACTAGAGATGATACAAAGAGGGCAGAAGGGCAGGATCAGAGGGACAGAGCATCTACTGCACTGGAATGTATTAAAGAGTTGTTGTGGATTGACCCCGAGGGGCAGCTCAGCCCCACACAGGACTCAGCCCCAGGCACTGAACCTCTCTCAGTGGGAAAGGAACAGAAACAGAGGGGTGAAAGGGAGAAACCTCAGGGGTTCAGATAAAGGCTGTTCAACAGGCAGAATAAAAGCCATACACACACAAGCAAAGTAAAACAAGGAATTCATTCCCCCCTTCCCATGGGCAGCAAGTGTTCAGCCATACCCAAGAAAGAGAAGTTTCATTACATGTAACAGTGACTTGGCAAGACAATAATTCCAGATGTACCCCCTTCCTCCTTCTCCCCTCAGTTTTATTACTGAGATATCATGTGGTGTGGGACATCCCTTTGGTCAGCTCTCCTGGCTGTGTCCCATCCCAACCTGTTGTGCACTCCCAGAGGCAGTGTGAGAAGTGGAGAAGGCCCTGATGCTGTGTATGGGCTGCTCAGCAACAGCTGAAACATTCTTGTGTTATCAACACTGCTTTGGTCACAAATCCAAAACAGCACCCTACAGACTGCTATGAAGAGAATTAATCAGTCTCAGCCAAAGCCAGGACAGTTTCCAGGCACTACCTGGTTTAGAAGAGTGGTGACTGCAGAGAGGCAGTCATCACTCTGGAGCCAAGTCATGAGTGGGGCAACAAGGGAAGTGTTATTCATGACTTCCCATTACAGAAAACCTAAGGGACACACAGCTAGATTATTAAGTTATGGTGTTAAAATAAAAATAATTCCCTTTTCTGACAAAGCATAGCAAAATTGGAGTACTCAGATTTTGAGGATGCTGTAGCAGTCAAAATGATGTAATTTTGTCCAATTCAGGTAACGGGGGACAAGTCTAACACTGAGTGCTAACACTGGATGCAAGTTTGACTCAGGATGCTTTCAGGCTTATAATAAGCTGGAAATTGGGAGAACAGACACAGGAAAGAATACATTTCCCTATAGTTTTCTTCCCGTTCCTTTTCCTCCTGCAGCCACCACAAGTTCCTACCAGAAGCCGACCAATCACCTGGGCTGATCTCTGGGTCAATACAATATGGTATTTATGTTCTTATTCTCCACAAAGTTTTAAACAGGTGAGCACAAACCAAGACTGAGGGAGGGAAAATCATCATGTCCTGCATGTGTGGCTGCAACCACCTTGAAACGTCACACTGCAGGACATTAGGAAGCTCAGTTCACACTGATCATAAATAACAGCTCTATGAAAAGACTGAAGATGCATCTGTAAAACTAAAGCTCTTTGGAGATGGGAATTAAACAGTGTCACCTTGGCAAGCAAATATTTAGAACAATGGAAAAATCCTCAATGTCATCCACACACTTATATAAGCAGTAAATGCAGGTTATGGGCGGATGTTATCATAACCCAAGCTCACAACCACCTTGCTATTCTCTGCAATTGCCAGGGGAAAACATTTCTGCAAAAATATAAAGATAACGGCTCAGTTAAATTTAGTAGACTATTTTAATCTTAAAATTCAGCCTCTAAACACATGTAATTGATAGTATATGGATGAGTCATGGAAACTTGCTTTTTATGAAGAAAATTACTAATGTTCAGTTCTGGCTCTTTTCATTTGCTTTTTATACCACTAGCTTTCTTCCAGTATGCAATTTAGTGATCCTTGATCCACAACATTTACAGCAATTTAAATGTATTTCAGATGCTGGTAACATGGCTCCTGCCATTTCAAATGTTCATGAGTTTCCAAGCTGTTCTGCTTCCATTTTTGTTCTTTATGAGCAAATCATTATTTATGAAGTCTTTAATGATAAACTCCTGCTTTCCTTAGGCTGGAATGCATCCCTTTCACAGACAGCTTGCCAAGGCCTCTGCACTGCACTTCCAGTCCAGCACAACTGGGAAGGCCAGCTGTGATCAGCAGAGAATAGGCAGTGGGACCAGAAAGTCAAAGGAGGTTCTGGGAGATGAGTGAGGGTACCCTGATGAGCTCAGACAGCAGCTGATCACAGAATCAGCTGAGCTGGAAGGGCCCACAAGGATCATCGAGTCCAACTCCTGGCCCTGCACAGAACCATCCCCAAGAGGCAAACCATGTGCCTGACAGCACTGTCCAAACACTTGAGCAGCAATTTCAAAGAATGTGGGTTTCCAAGTGAGACATTTTATGCTGCTGCAGTGATGTGCTAAGGAACTTTAACTTAAAAATGTGCTAAAAGAGCAGGATAGTTCTAGGAATCAGCCAGGATTTGGGATGTACCTGCCTAGATATTTGAATTGTACAATGTGTCATAAAACACAAACTGTTTGGGGGGTTTTTCAACAAAAATTCAAGATTCAGTGGAAAATAATTCTAACCAAGTAATATTTTTGAAAAAATTAAGATAGAAGTGAAATATTAAGAAACCCAACTTAGAAGGGGTTCTGGGGTGGCTGCAGTCTGGGCTGTAAGGTAAGTTGCAATGTTATGTTTTTACTTTTCTTCCAAAGCTCTGAATAACGTCAGATTTGAGAGACTCCAGCATGCTGATAAACTGATGGGAAATAAAGAAGGAATGGAGAGTAAAAATTTTCAACTTTCAAAAAAGCAGGTTACACAGACTCTCTTCTCCAGAATGATTTCATGAGAATAGTCAAACTCAGTCAACAAAAGTTTTAGTAAACTAGCACATATTTCATGAAGAGGTGAAAACCACCAGACAAATGGCTGATTTGACCTTGTCATCCAGAAAGGGAATAGATGATGTCTCATCACATACAGTCTGCATGCAACCCTGCAACACGTGCATTTAAAACTTTCAAAAATGTCTGTACGGTTCTTGAAGTTTCTGCGTCCTCTCCCTTTTCAGTAGCAAGCCAGCCAGTCTGCTGGTAGATTTGGGGTCATCTCCATGGAAAATTTCACCAATAGCTCCAAAAATTCATACCAGACCATTAATCTTTTGAATTAAGGAGGTTTTTGTTGTTGTTGTTGTTTTCGGTTTGGGTTTTTTTTCTTTTTTTTTTTTTTTCAGTGGTGCGAAGGAGACAGGAGAAGGAGGCTCTTTTGGATTAAAAAATATGACTCAAAACAACTCAAGTCTAAGGAAAGCTGAATTTATAGCTAAATACAGGGCTGATATTCAGAAGATCTGGGTTATATCCTGGACTGCCACAGACTTCCTGTATGATCCAAGCATATGAGAAATATTCAGTTTTCTCCTAGGAAAAATGTGATTAGTTCTATCAAGGTAATAAACTGGGAGAATTTATTAACTGATATTTTTCAAGTGCTCTAACATGTTTGTTTGAGACAGTATAGAGCCACAAAAAAATGATATAAATTCTATTTAATCACTGTGCATAACAGGGTGTCTACACCTGGAACTTATTCTCTTTCTTGGTAGAACTCCAAATTATTCATGCACCGCACATTTTTACCATTAAATATTAGTGTATTCTTATCTCTCACTTGGTAAAATTAATTTTCTTTGCTTTGTCTCTTCATCATTCATTTTCCAGCCCTTTCTCTTGAAGCTACTAAATCTTCCCTATATTCATAACTTATCAGTTGATCCTATTCTATGGGGATTCAACTTGCAGCTCCTCTGAAAGGCCACAGGTAGGACTTTATATTGTCCGCACACATGGGCACAGTGACAAGTCTTTCTTTTTGGCTTAAGCAGCTTCTGGCCCCCTTTTTCCATCCCCTTTCCTTCGGCAACCACTCTCAGTGTGACAAATTAACCATTTGCAGGGCAACGTGATGAAACAGAGCAGGGAACTGCTCTAAGATAAAAATATCCATATTTTGCAGGGTGATTTTCTTTTGGGAGAGACATCACAGACAGAATGGTGCCTTTGCCAAGGCAAAGGGAGAAGATGAGATTGATCAGCAGCACCTCTCCTGTCTGTGCTAAACCACTGCCATTCCCTTCCCTCACCTGCTGGCCCAGGATCTTGTGAAGATTGCTCTGCACCGCTTTCCTGCTTTTGAGGAGAGAGACAGAAACCAACCCGCAGCTTTCAGCTCCACTTCAGTGACACTAATCTAACATGTAATGAGAATTGACAGCCCCTGCAGGATCATTAACCAAACACTTTGATTGCTTAATTAACTGCCTGATCTGTCTTGCTCCTTTCCAACAAAAGCAGTTCAAGTGTCCCTTCCAGCTCCATCCACACAGAAGGGAGCTGGCCTTTCCACAAAATCACTCAGAGCTGGCCATACCTGGGGTATGCCACATTATTTGAATTCTGGACGTCACCCTCAGAAATAAGTACTGTGAGCTGAAACCCACAGACACAGCCAACAAGCCCATGATTTATTCATGAATGGAATAGGAGATGAGTGCAATGCATCCTAAACACCATGTATTAGGGAAAGGGATATTAGCCAAATTAAGTAGCTTTGTTTCAATTTTACCACCTGTAATATCTTTAGATCTTTTCACAGCCTCACAGGCAGAAAACAGCTTTGAATCTGGCAAAAAAATGTGCTTTGAAAATTATTTGTATGATGCTACAAAAGGTTTTACTAACTATTTTCAAAAGGACATGATATATGAAAGCAAAAAAAAAAAAAAGATGAAGTATAAAATAGGAACTACTACACACTTTCAAAGAGAAAATTTTCCTTATTGGGATAATAAGTATCATAAGACATCAGCAAGAAACAAACAAGCAAGGTTTTGTTACAGACAAATGGGTACAACAAGGCTCTCTAGCTTGCATGAACATATGAAAATTCTGGCTCTTGGTCCTGTTTATATAGAGAGCAAAAAGCAAGAGAAGGCAGGAATCTTAAAACTTCACCTTAACTTCACAAAGTTAATTCCACCTTCATTGAAATTGGGATGAAGGAGCCAAAGAAAATTTTTATAATTAAATACATTCAATTGATATTTTGCAATTTTATTTGTTCTTGCAAATCTGTAAGGTTTCTGAAAGAGTAGAATCTGAGACATTTGATGTGTGATAGAGCTTTTTATTCTTCTGGGAGTGGAAATCCTGAACAAAATCATCAGTACGTGGGATTGATTTCATCTGTGTAAGCTATCAGGGAACTGCTATCCTAAGGGCTGGGGAAGGGCAAAGAGCACCTTCCAGCCTTCAGCAATAGCAAGAAAATATTTTGGTGTGCAGGAAAACATTATGGAGCTGCACAGGGAAATGTTTCAGTCCAGAATTTGGTAAAGAAATGCAATACCTTAATTTGGAGACTTCAAACTAATGCAACTACTGTATTATACACCAAGGAACTATAGAACTTAGAAAATTCACTGATCAGCTCAACAAACAGCTGAAAAGAAATCTGCTCTTTAGAAAGGACAGCCTACAGTGGGTAGGACTGGCAAACAGAATCAGTCTCAGGAGTGTTAGGGAAGAGTTAAAAAGTAGCACAGGGAGCTGGGTGTCACATGTGTCTGCGTGTGAGTCGGGAACTCTGGGTTAGAAAGAGACCAAGCAGAGGTTGTACGGTAAAAATGTTGATGGGTTTTCCTGAAGCTTTTGCTATATGTGGTCATTGATTTGATCCAGTATGGCATGCTGTACTATCTATGATGTAGCAATGCATTCAGAAATGTTTCCAAATGGATAAATAAACAGAAAAACCCTCTTGAAAACTAGCAGATATACACAGAGTTTATATTCAGTTTGTAACAGGCAGTTGCGGTCTTTATTTTACGCCAATTATATCTCGTCGTACAGACATCTCATAGAACCCAGGTGAATGAGTCTTGGAGTAAAATGGTATTTGAAGTAAATCAATGAGGATCTGAACAGTGCAGAGATAAATAGAAAGCCCTCAGTTTTAAGCCCATATAGCTGACTATTAATGGAGCACTAATTTTATCTGTAAGCAAATCTGTGTCTTTCCATCACTGCTAACTTGAGAAAGTCCAAGCTTTCTTAATTTTCTCCATCCAAAACATGGTTTTAGTAACAATTATTGGATTTGGATTGTGTGACTTAATGGAGATCTTTAAGTACTTTAAATACACTGAACCATTCTCAAGTGCACTCATTAACTGCACAGATTATGCACTAATTCAGTGTCTTGTGTCAGTGATTTACACCCTATTTTTTAGTGTCCAGGCATCATCTCTGGGGTTTGTTAATTTGGTACTAAAACATCAGGTCAAAAATCACAAAAAATATTGCTGGCATAGTAGAAGGACGCAGGAAAAGACAAAAGAAATATTATATATGGGAAATAATGCTTAGAAAAAAGCAGGAATTAATGAAAATATCATTCAGGACATTCATATTATTCTGTAGAAACAGTGCTACAGACTACTGTTCTTATTGTCCATGCACAGCATAAAACCATTTTAAAAATAGGTTTGCATTGGAGGTTGCGAGGAAAATCTAGTGGTCTTCTCTCTCCACTTGTTTGAATTCCTCATCTACATTACAATGTCTGATACTGGGATACTGGGACCTAGATGGACTTGTGTAAGTGTTTACTTGTTTACTGTCATTTGAAATTCAGCTAGAAGCTTGCTTCAAATTATTATTCACCAAGAAAAGAAGAGACAAAATTGGTCCTAATGGCTGTCTGTATCTTGGCTGGTTCTGTATCCTCAAACTCTGAGACTGCTCTTAATTTACTCAATATCTCTTCTTCCACAGTAACAAAGTCATAGGCCTGGTAGGAGTATTCAAAGTATCTCTTAAGTTCAAGTTCTTAGTAATTAACTATGATAAAAGCCACCTTGACTTAAATAACTGCCATGAAAGTAAAACAAACATTTGCAAGGCGATATCTGAAAGAATAAACAGAAAATTTGAGCAATGACAGTGAGATTTTCTGATGTATAAGCCAGAGATCCTGCTGGAACCCACAGCTGGGAGGTCACACTGCAAGCCTGGAGCTGTCTGCACTGCTGTCCAATGGCCCCAGACAAGATCAGGGTGATTTAATCACTCATGGAAAAAAGTCAGCCAAAGCCTTCAAAAGAGCTCACTTAGCACTGGCGGAGCTGATCCAAGCTCTCCCCGTATGCTCTTCTAGTGGGCTGTCAATTTATGTCAACACCAGGATCACACAGGAAAGGGTTTCAGACCCCTCTGTGGGAGGCATGTGGTATCTCCTTGGCTCTGCCCGTGGCAGGATGGACAGGACGGACGCTCAAGACTCACTCCTGCTGCATATTGACACACTTTGGTCTTCCAGCTCCCTGCCCTGGCACTTGCACTCTTGGCTCGGTGTTCCAATCTGTTTTTTCCCCTGAAGGGTGTCATGTCTTGTCTCAGATGTAGCTGTGATCTTGTTTTCCTCCTGCCATAACAATTCTGAAAATATATCCAGAGACCATAAATATTGTATCCAGAGACCAATGTGAGCAAACATGTCCATATAAATAAATGGGAAATATGTACAGCATCATAAAATATTCACAATATTGCAAAAGAAGAAACTGTATCCTTGGTGAAGTGCAAAACATGAGTTACAAACATGCTGTAAGATGAGTAACTATTGATAAGGGATTCTCAAGATCATGTATAATTTACACAATGGAAACCATAAAGCATAAGCAGGGATGAGCAAGCACTGTTGCTCTAAACGGTGTTTATGATCAGCAAAACACCAGATCAGCATCCTGAGTTCTGCTGATGTTTCAGGACTTAAGTATTTGCTTAAAGTTTGAGATGTGCACATAGCTGAATAGGCCTGAGAAAATGTGGTTCTTTTGTAGGAAATGGGCACATATTCCTGGCTGGTACCAATCTGTCACTTGTACCCCCAACAGATACAATAATACAGTAGCCAAATAATTAGAAGCAATAAAAATTTATGGCAGCAGATATCCAGATGCTTTTGAATTTTGCTCATTGCAGAAGATGAACTAAAACATATTGCAGGAGACTTATTTTAGAGCAGCAATTAATTTCCTACTATATGCCATGACACCTGTGGATCACATTGGAGGAAGAATTGTACACAAAGCATAGGTGTTTCTCCAGCCAAAGCTTGTGGCAAACATCTTCCCTGAGAGGGTTTCTGCCCTCTTAAGATTATTCAGTGCCTTTTGCTGAGGGACACGAAGTACAGATTGAATAAATATGTCAGGAATAGCAGGGACATAGTTAAGGCTGGGATAGGTCACAGGTCGTCTTGCAGGAATTTGACTCAGCATGTCCAAAATTCATGGTTTTACAAAGCCAGATGGCAAACTTTAAGCTGTATTAATAACAAAACCAAATACTAACTATTTTCCAATTGAAAATGGAAGGGCAAATTAATCAGTCGTGCTCAAAAATTGGCTTCCTACTTAGCTGGTGTTGAGCTATGCTTTGATATTTGGCAGCCCATTGACTACTGGGATTAGAGCTTTAGTGAAGCATTTGCAATTAAATAGGTACAAACTGGACACTAGTGGAAGAGTGAAAGCCAAAATTATTGTGTTTTGGTTTGGGAGAATCATACAATAAATATTCAAGGCATATGAAAGTATAGAGAATACTATTTTCTCATTAGTGACTTTGGCTGTGGAAATCACAGCATGCATAATCCATCAGCTGACACCATTAATGCCAGAGTGTTTCAGATTGGTGATGAGATCAAGGTTCATTATTTATGTTTAATGCCCCCAAAATGTACTACCTTATTAGCTTATTGGTGTAAAAATGTTTTCTTGGTCTGGTGGTGTGAAAGGCTTTTGCCTTTTCTGTCTTGGAAGATGAATCAGTGCTTTCCAATGATCTTATTTACTCAGAAAAGTTTTCATTTTTTCATATGTACAGAGCCAAGAAATGATCTTCATGTAATCTAAAATGTGTAAAATTTCTACATAAAAGAACAGGAATGTAGACTACCAGTTGATAGGTGAATTGTACCTAAACACATGAATTTTTCAGACTGTGTACCTTAGCTGCAAACTGGAGCAAAACTGGAAAGGTTTTACATGCAGTACATGTTTCTGAAAATTTAGGTTCTAGTTTAGCTTCACACATACACAATGAAAAATATTTAGCAAGTTCATTCACATTTCCTCATGAAAATGGTCCTCAAGTAGTGATTGACTCAAATGGGAACTTCAGCACAGCTCCTCTCTTCCTATCACAACCATTTTTCCACCCACTTTGTTCTGCATGTAGCCTCCCCAGACCAACCCTCCCTTTCACTTCCATTGTCCCAGAGCATAATTGCATTTCCTCAAAGTTACATCCTAGCTTTTACCTCAATTTATTCCCCAACTTGACAACTTCCTTTTTATTATTGTTTTTCTTCTAATTTACCATTTTGCATTAATGTGACTTTTTCAAATGCGCTAAAGAAGTGGAAAATCAGTCAACCACAAGTTAGTTGTAAGGTCAGAAGTTGTTTTCCACCCTACGAACCGGCCAAATACTCCAGTATCCAGATTGTCCAAAGAAACTACTATTTTTGAAACCTGATGACACATTGCATAAAGAAAGTTAAAACCACTTGAAAACATTTCCAAATGCTGAGATGAATAATTACAACTCAGAGGAAATAAACTATTCAGCCCAGACATTTGGAGAACATATATAGCAGTACAGTTGTACTATTCACGGATCATTATATGAATAGGAAATTGGAAGAACTTTTCTAGGCTTGTGATGAATACAGAGCACAATAGAGGGAGAAGATGAACTGAGACTAAAAGTCTCTTTATAGTGCTCACATTTCTTCCAAAGTATCTACGTCACAGCAGTTTCCATTCATCCAGGCACAATGGAGCAGCACCAGACTGCCATGTGAGCTTAAATAAGGGACTGAAATGGCATTAATAACCAGTTTTATAATAGCAGTTGACAACAGATCAAAACCTAATGATTTTTGTGACTAATTCATCTGTCTAAACTCTCTGATTTGTATAAGTTTATAAATTTTTTCCTAACTTTTTCTGTTTCCTTCCAAAACTTTGGACTTATTAATGCAGTTAAGATTCCGTATCTGATGGGAGTATAGGAAATATAAGTGCATGGGTCATGAGGTCTAATCCTCTGCCCTAAGCCATATAAACAGGAATCTAAAAGTGGAATTTTTCTGACATGCCATGAACTCTTTCAAAACCTCACTCCTCTGCTTATTGCAAGTAACTTTCTAGCTTCCAGCCTCACTTTATGTTGTGCCAGTCAATATTTGACTTATTCTTATATGTAAATTTGCATAGGTACCAGAACCATAAAAAACACCTGCTGCTGATTTTTTGCGCATCCAAGAACAGTTGTAACTCAACTTTAATCCTTTAAATCCATTATTTGGATTTAAAAGCATTTATTATAGATGTTTAAATTCAATATTTCATTGCAGTGAAGCCAGAAAGGGCTGTAAAGTATCTTCCTACTGGATATCATGGGAGTGGGACAATAAAATCAGGGATTTCACGGTTTAAATTAAGATTCAGATTCTATAAGCTGCTGAAAGACTGGGACAACCTCAACATATCTAAGGCAAAACCCTGTCAGACTACCAAGGGGAGGGGAATTGTGTGTGAGGGACAGCAGCAGACTTGCTGGACCCTGTGTGAGGACATGGGACTCCCCATGGCAGCCCCTCGTAGGAACCAGGCAGGGCCTCCTCTGGCCCAGGGCATGAAATGTCCAAGAGGCAGGAGCAGTGCTTGGGCTGGATTTTTAGCTTTAGCCTGAGATTTAGATTCAGTCAAAAAGGGGAATTATAAATAGAAACCTTAATTGAGGTGTTTCAAGTTAGACAGAAATGGACTAGGCCTCAATGACAAAAAAACCCCAATATTGCCTGTGTCTTTCAAGCTGCTCTCAGCTCATGTTTGGGGCATCAGGACAAGCAACCAGAGTTCTACCTTGATCAAGGTATACACTGGGCTTTTAAAAGAGTTGAAAAAAACAAACCCTACTTATTAAAAATATTAATTCCATATGTTTCATGACAAAGAGGTACTTCAGAGTGTCTAAATTGATAATTTATTATCCTAATCCAAAAAACAGGATGTTATGGCCTTCAAACACAAAATGAAAAGGGTTTTTTAAAGATGCTGTGTATTTGAAGGAAACTGTTTTTCTTCATGTTTTTGTTGTTGAGTAATAAGGTCAAGTTAAGTGTTTTTGAAACAGGCCATATGATTTTGGTATTTGTCTGAATAACAGAAGCTATAATCTGCAGGAATGATTAAATTGTCCAATTCATCACCTGGCTAAAGCACAAACATCCTCTATAGAACAATTTTGTGTATTACTCAGATTATGTCTTAATTTTCAAATTGCTCCTCGTGAATACAGTTCTGTATAACAAAATGTCCCCTTGTAGTCAGGATCCATTATTAATTATACTGTTATAAACTTGCTTACTGATTCCCTCATTATTTCTCTCAGTATTTTTTCATATCCTACAGAGACAGGCAGGCAAAGCCCAAGGCTCTAATTAAGAGCAGGTGAAGAATATAAGCAGGAAGCCAGGGATAAGCAGTGGCCAAGGGCTATTACTAAATAAAGCCTTTCTGAACAGAGAATTTCACAGCTTGATGGGATTGCGTTGAGAAGCAGTCTCAATTACAAAGGCACCAACTGAGAAATCCAGAAGGATTTCAACATAAATCACAGTTCTTAATTTCGATTTCTGTTGTCTTCCAAATCTAATATCCACATTTAATGGAATATCCCAGGGTAATTTTTAGGATACGGCATGAAAAATATTTATTTGTCCTGTGTGAAAAATCTGTAACTATTTTGATCCAACACAGTTATTTAATGGCTCAATGCAACATATGCTTACTTATTAAATGGTTTGATACAATAATTCAACCTAAATTGCATGTCAGCCAGATCATAATATATCCCAGTCTATTTTAAGATAAGGATATTAAAATATAATTGATTGTAAATAATAGAACTTAACTAATAGGTAGCATTTTATTTTATTCAGTTGGACACATACGGTTTGATTATTTAGGACTTTTTAAACATTGTGCAGGGAACCCATTTGCAAACTGGAATGACCTGTACCTCTCCAGAGTGACTGCTTTAGAAAAGTCACCCCCAAAGTCCACAGACAGGGCAGTGTTGCAGGGGGGCCACACACAGACTCGGCTTTTGTGGGGGAGATGCTGCTTTTCCTGGGCATGGGCTCTCATGAGCTCCCTGCTCCTCCTCAAGGTCTGCGTCAACACTCTGCCACCTAAGGGCTGACCTCTGCCTTGGTACAAGCAGAACTGGGAGCAGTGGAATAGCACTGGAACTGGGAGATAAGTGGGGATTTGGCATATGCAGTGCTGGGGGGAAAACAAGGTGTTGTCTAAAAGTAACCTCATTCTACAATCCAAAGCAAACTGAAACACACACACACACACAATTTGCAATACCTTTTCTCTAACTGTCTGCCGAAGTTCTTTGGTTCAGCTCTCTTACAGAGATGAAGGGAAGACAAATGTCTTTCTGACTCTTCCACCCTCCCATCCACTGATCTCCTTTACCTTTTCAAGTGTCCCAGTTAGAAGCTCCTTGGTGCAATCAGAGGAAAGGCAGTGTGTATATTCACATATATTTTGTGCTGTATTCACAGCTGCCTGTGGGCCAGTGGGTATGAGTATAGAGCTGAGATTGCTGCAGCTGATACTGCCCAGTCCGTGCAGGAGTTGTCAGAGAAGCGTTTCCTTCTTTAAGCTCCTTCCAAAGTGCAGACTCCCTTATTCTTCCCCTTCACAGTACACTTCTTGTATTCTGGGGATAACCATTCCTCTAATTATCCAGAACTTTCTTAAGGGATCCACTTCTGCATTTGCCATGGAAACCTGCAGGTGCTGCTGCCAGAACTGATGGGAACCAGTCCAGTGTCCCTGTTCATCTGCACCCTGGCTGTCCTGCATGTTCAGGCTCATCAGCTCCAAAGCAGCTCACTGCAGACATCAGGGTGATCTGGTTGTGGGGCTGTGTCTTCAGCTCTGAGGGAGAGAGGGCATGCATGTGGGAGAGGACACTGATGTGCTTTGCAGACGTGCTATTGGTTGCCAAAGGGTCCAGACTGACACAGTTCCTACAAGAACTCACAGAAGGTGGGCAGGATGAGAGCTCAGGTCTCCCAAAGGCTCAGAAGAGCCCTCTGGGTGGTGTGGCTTCTGTGATTCACAGAGACACACACAGAAGGAGATGGACTCTCTGGTGCATGACAGCAAAAAAGGCTCCATCCTCTGTGCCTGCTTGGTGTCACTGCCAGGGCAGGGATGGCCCCACATGGTGCCACCTCCTCCCTCACATGTACTCTCTCCTCTCTGTCCCCATCAGCAACACACCACTGCCAGCCTCTTCCCTGTGCCCATTCCCATTACAGGTATAGAAATAAATACATATCTTTTAGGGAAAAAAAATGATATATGGTGCTGCCTCTACAGGAGAGACTTCACAGCTTTCCTTTGTTCTCACTGCATTATACTGTACTCCTGACAGACACCTGTACTTCTGACAGATAACTGGGCAATCAAGTTTTGAGCAAGCTGTGATAAATCAAAAATAGCTGCTAGCCATGGAGATGGTGCCATACACAACAAATGGGGTCACCTGGTTCTGCTCTAGCTGTGTGCCATTCTCATGCCCCTGTAAGCACATCTAGGTTACAGAAAGCTACATATTCCTCAGTGAAGCCAGAGGCTGTTTTTCTTTAACGTGTGTGTCTAACAGCTGCTGAATTAAAAAGTGAAATATTAACGTAGCCACATCCTTCAGCATGGCCATGACCCACTGAATCAGTAAGAAAACTGCATCATTGTACACAATTTTTAAAAACTACAAATAACAGAATTTTTGTGCAAAACTTTTAAAATTTTTATTCTCTGATTCCTCTTCAGTCCATTATGGTGTTATTGACTATTACTATCTGTAATGACATAAAGATGTAAACACTTATTTGTTCACAGCTTTATATATAACATCTCAGAGGAGGCTGTTAGGTTTGTGACATTAAAAACTGAAACCAGAAAAAAACAAAAGAGCAAAACCAGAAGAAAACTATAGTGAATTACAGTATGAAATCTATTTACACACATTAATCTATACAACATCATAATCTGTACATTTTGTAAAAAATAATCACATTCATTTACATCATCTTTAATTTTTACGATACTTGACAGATATAACAAAGATGACAAAGGAGAAATTTGAAGTAATACTCATACTAATGTGCCACAACAAAAAAGCTGCAGGTAATCATAAACTTTTTACATTGCTTTGGGAAATAGAGGGGTTTGGGACATTTCAGTCACTTTTTTTAGCTGACAATGGAAATGTTCCTGACATAGATTTAACTACAACTTGCTATCATTGGGCAGAACCAGATTCAACACAGAGTGGTTAAACCATATCACAGAATGCTCCTTTTAAATGTTAACCTGATGTACTGTTGTAACATACATGTTAGAACGCTTTTTAATTTTACTTTTTTTTCAGCAACAGAATAACACTGCATCCTAACTTCTGTATTTGGTCATGTCAGGGTAGTACTGACAGCCCACAGCTGGTATAGGCACTCATGGTAACACAAAGGTACTTCTATTGGTAAAGGTATTTCCTGTATCACTATGCACAGACAGTAATTGTTCAGGCAATGACCCCTATACATGTAGCAGCTTTGTCTGCAGGTTACTTGCTAGTTCTTTCTTTTTGTCAGACATATTTAGAGCTTGATTTTTCCTTAAGGATGTCTGAAAAAAAATCTGTATAGACTGAATTTGGACTTCATCCCAAATCACTTTGCTGAACTGGGCAAATTCACGGTTAACAGAAGATTATTTTTAGAAAAATAGAGGACAAATGATGCAGATGATTCATTTTAGTCTTTGCACATGGACTGTGTGACACATGCACCTGGCAATGCCTTATTTCATCAGTCTGCCCTAGACACAGTCTCTGGTTTGCTGAGGGTCTATGCCTTTTGCTTTCCCCTTTGGCATGTTAAAAGCAAAGGGAAACCTAGGTTGAATGAGGATGTGAAGCAGATGCTACAGACTGGGATAGAATGGCTCCAACTTGACTGTAGAAGGTTTTTTGTAATGCTATTTGCCACCAATTATCTATTGCTGCTACAGTACAGTCTCATTACAAGCTTAGATTGGGTATTCCTCAGCTGGCTACCTGCAGTACAACATAAAGAAAATTTTGGGTACTGTAAAGCAAAACTTTCTTTTAGCATATGGGCCCTCCTACAAAAGGCAAAAAGCCAAACACCTAACCCAAAACAGCAAATATTTGTTGGAAGTTGAGGCCAGGCAAATCAAAATGGCACATAAGGTTGTGGGCTTTATCATGGAAGGCAGGGACACCTGACCAAATGAACTGCAGGATCCTCCACTGCCTTACCTTTTGAATTACACTGCACATTTCTTGGAGGATGAGTTTGGCCAACCCAAGGTAGTTGGCTTAAAAAAGAATATCTGTGTAATATTACCCAGACAGCTTAATGATCTCTTTTGGAGGGAAACATTTTACCTGATGCTATCTATGGAGTGAGGAATCTAAGTATTAGCCAGCTACCCCAGGCTCAATTTACAGTAAGTACAGAGGAAACTAGAGCAGCTTACCTGCCTCAGATGCCCAGCTGAACATGGAAGGAGTCATCTTCAACTAGTGCCTATTTCTCTATGATGACTGTGGAAGGCACTTTAAAAGTGTCTTTAGCTCAGAGACAAACATGCAGCTTTTAGACACCAAAACCAGGGCAGATGAATTTCACCTGAGTTCATCAAGCACCCAGCTGAAATCAACACTGCAGAGGAAAATTTAACTTAGTGTCCATATATATATATTTAATTGTGATTAGTAAGTGGAGAGCAAGCTGTCACTATGTTCCTCAGGCATCAGCAGCAGGTAATGCTGACAGAAATCACTCAGAATTAATGGTGCCTCCAAGGGAGGTAAAGCACAACAATTAACCATGGTACTGGGAGTGAACTGTATTACCATTCTTGTTCAGTAAGTACAAGCTGTGCTTTTCAGTGGGGATGGACAAAAACCCCCAGGTTTCCTGCCTTGAAGACTTTACAACTCAGTTTGGACCCTGATGCAACACAAGGGAAAAAGGCAGTAAAGGAATAAAGAAAGGGAGGTGCAGAGAAAGGTTACACTTGTCTTGCAGCCTCTACTTCTTCCCCTGATGCTGCTAGGACTGAGTGAGAACTAGGATTAGCCATGACAGAAGGCCAAATGATGTTGCATTGCATTGTTCTTTAGAGTCACCACAGCACAGAGCAAGAGCATTTAATCCCACAGTCCTCAGCAAAATGCAATGAAAGACAAAGCCATAAGAAGCTGTCCTGTTCTGGGTGTTGTAAAGATGAAAAACATTGACCAAGTTCTTTGTTCTGCACGTTTTACAGACCTTTTTATATCACGTGTATCTGTCCATAAAAAGGCAGCTGAAAACCAAACTGGTGATAATAGGGTTGATGCTGTAACTTTGCATAAAATTATTTGGAAATCAGAAATTTTCTGGGAGTAAAAACAAGTGAGTGCAGTGCTCTCTGTGTCTTTACTGCCATGATAATGGTTGCACAAAGCATTATCAAGTTAAACAGTCTCACATAACAGTGTTTAGATTATCTGCATTTATATTATCAATAGAGAGATTAGGTTTTCTCCAAAGTACTCTGTCAAAAAGTCTCTGTACTTTTCACTGGTTTGAAAGAAATACATATACAGCACCTCTCTCTCCCGTGTGCCATTCTTTGCATGTCCACATTGTCCTTTAAAAACTTAGTGATACCTCTATGGTCTCCCACTGCAAATTTCTCATGTGGAATTTCACTCTACATGAAAGGTAAAATCAAGCCCAAACGCATCTGCACCTTGTTAAAGGAAACAATGCTGGTTTGTTGCAATATAAAATGTATTGTCTTATTAAGGCTTTTCATTTTTATAACCCAGAAATAATTAAAATGCAGATTTTTTTTTTCCATGCTCACCTAATTAGAACAAAGACAGTTTTCTCTAAGACAAAATGTGTTATAAACACATATAATTGGTGATGCATCATGCAGAACAGACTGATGGAAATGATTGCCTGAAACATCTATTTCTGTGCTATCATTCTGTCTGTGTGTCAACTCACTCACATAACCTCATTTGAGCAAAAAGATGAGCACACTTGAATGCTTGTCACATGTGCCTTTCTACCCTAGAAATTAAGGGAAAAAAAAGAACATCCTGCATGTCACATCTCAGGGAACTGAGCAGTCCCACTGCCACTGCAGACAAGGAATCCTAATGTGCACAGATGTGTTTAATTTAGGTGTAAAAGCAGCTCCCAAAGCTCCAGTGGGTCTTCACATATTTGTAGTTAAGAGCTTGTGATAAGTTTTTCCAGAGATCCAGGAAACATGCTAAAGTTTAGCAGTGTTTCCTCATTTTAAAGTCTTTGGGAATATATTTTCTTTAAATACATGTGTAAGGGCACCTCTTTAGATCCCACAGGAATGTCCTTGTGCAGCCTACTTCCATCCAGAATCTCATAGTTACTTTGCCAAGCAGAAAACATTATGAACGATCTGGAAGTGACCAATAGCTTCTTAAAACTCAATTTTCTTAAGTGACAATTCTTTGAATGATTGTTGTTTAACTCAAATGACACCTACTGGTGTCATGTAACATGCACCACGTTCTGCAGTCATCGTGTGAACCATGGAGCCTTTTCTATCTTTGGTCTGACAGAACTTTGTGTGACTCCATGGCAATCCCATTAAAACAAATTGTGTTTGACTGATAAGTAGCTGGATTAAATCAGATCAAGAATTGTAGCGACACTTTGACAGCTGCTGACAATATTCCCAGTACTGGTAATATTTTCAAGGATGTACAAATGTGCCTGCCAAGAGATGCCCTTGCTGCTGTTCTTCCCTTTACCTGGAAAGAGTAGGGATCTTGGATTCTGCTGGCTCCATAAAATCTGTTATCTGAAATGGTTTGTATGAAAGGGCAATGGTTTTTATGGAGGTCCTCATGCAAATACATATTATCCCCACTTGTAATGTAGGGTGGACATGGTTAACGCTGACATGGGAAGAGAACATCACTGGGTTTATTTCTTTTAAAGAGTGGAAATGCTATGTATATTTTTGTAAGACTGTCAGTTCTCTCCCTTTTTTTTTTTTAAACATGGCTACATAAGAGTCTTGGCATTGTTGAAAATTCCTTCTTTATGCCTTTTACGGTAATTTTTAGGGATTCTGTCTAATTTTTTTTTTCTGAACTCATGGTCAGGACTAAATTTTAAATCATTTCGGATAGATATAGAACTGAATAAACCTAAAAGAATGTACATTTTTCATTAAATGTGAGTTGTAACTTCACTGCAATGTTCCTTGTGGTTTGCAGTCAAATATGTTGCTCCTAGAGACAGATTTCAATGATAATACTGTAAAAAATGGTATTTTCAATGTGTAATGTGCTATCCAAGGCTGTTTATCCTATCCGAGGCTGCTTTAGCAATAAAACATACCTCTTCAGAAAATTCCCTCATGAAAGATCAACACAAATCCCTGACTTTAAACAGAAGAGAACAACTGAGAACTACTACGTTCAAAAGTAATATAGTAGTTTTTTCTGTATGAACTGTAAAGGTGGCCCTACACTCTGCACCCAAACATTAAACTAGGCACTTTTGAAAGTAACAACAGAATTGGAATCAAACTCTGTAGAAAGTAATGTCTGAAATTTATACCATTAGCCTAGTACTACCTTTTTCCCCTCTGTGTAAATCATGTTCATGATTTCCTGGATTAGCACGCTGAACTCCCAGTGCGGTTAATTATGGTCTTAGATTTATTTTTTTTATTATTTTATTTTCCATAATTAGAAAAGAATTTCCTAATCCTTAAGGCAATGTTTCCTTAAGTATAAATAAAGTGTAAGAAATTGTCTTTCTTCCAATCTTAACCCTTACATGTGCCAAAGAAGTCTGCATTGAGCAGGATACCCTGCATGGATCTTGAAGCCATTTTAGAAGGTAAAGGGACTTTTATGGAAAATGAATTTTTGAATTGTTACTGCCAGTAAGCTGCAAGGGAACATCAGAATTAATATGAATACCATTTGAACAAAACAGAAAGCATCCATGTGGCAGGCTTCTCCGTTATTAACAGCTTGGCTGTGCAAACCAATTCCCCAAATACCAACATGTAGAAAAGCAAAGCACTAAACTGTACATTTTATAAAATATCACATCAAGCTGCAAGATGAATGATATATCCCACAGTTGTTCATGTTTAGGGGGATCTAGCTCATTTATATCATGGTGGTCTCTGTCTGCATAAATGAGTGAGCTCTGGAATTCCGGTGGAGCTGGGAAACACTTTCTGATCCATTTCGGGAAATGGAGCTGTGGAGTCTGTAATCTCTGCCTGCTGTCTGCTTCCAGCACAAACTCCGCCACTTCCTTTTCAGCTCCCCCTGCACCTGTGTGATAAAGAAAATGCACTATATGAGCTGAAAATTTTCTTTTATTGGCTGTCACATGGGGATCTCTAGGAACAGAATTACAAAATGGTTTGGATTGGTACAAACTTTGAAAGATTATGTAGTTCTACCCCTTTCTGTGGGTAGGGACAATTCCACCAGACCAGATTGCTCAGAGCCCCATCCAGCCTGGCCTTGGGATGGGGCTTCCACACTTCTCTGGGCAACCTGTTACAGCATCTCCACCACCCCCAGAGAAAAGATTTTTTCCTTCCTAAATCTACCACATATCAGATTAAAAGTGTCTTGACACTCCAGGCCCTGCCAAGAAGTTTTTTGCCATCTTCCTTATGATCTCCTCTTTATGTACTCTAAGGTGCTGTCAAGTGTCCCCAGATCCCTCTCCTTTCCAGGCTGAGCAATCCCTACTCCCTCAGCCTGTCTTCATAGGAGAGGTGTTCCACCCATCTGATAATTTTTGTGGCCTCCTCTGGACCTGCTCTAACAGGTGCATGTCTTTCTTGTACTGGTGACAATTCACCTCTCCTAATCTGATGGCTATGCTTCTTTTAATGCTGAACAGAGTTGGGTTTTTGGGCTACAAGTGCACACTGACAGCTCACGGTCCATTCTTCACCCCCACATCCTTCTCTGTTGGATGGCTCTCAAGCCCTCCGTCCCTCAGTCAGCACTCCACAGACCCAGGTGCAGGACCTTGAACTTGGCCCTGTTGAACCTCTTGAGGTTCCTTCTCCCCTCTCCAAAAGCCTGCCATGGTCCCTCTGGATGGCATCCCTTCCCTCTAGAGTATCCAACCAAAGGTCACATAACTGAGGCAAGGACTGCCAACACTGTCTGTGAAGAGATGCCCTAAAGTCATTTTGTAAAATCAATTTTGTATCACTTGTGCTGCAACATCAGGTTTTGGTATTGAGCTATTTATCTCATGTACTTAAGGCATAAAATCAAATGATTAGCCCCAAATCAGGCATCTCATGTATATCAAAGACCAGAACAGCACTCAGGAGAGCTGAATGATAATTGTCTGTGCAGGCAGGTGTCTTCAGACAGATTCCTTCTGTCAGACACTGCATGGTGGCTGAAATCAAAAGGAATTCCTTGCATCTTTCTCAGCTGAGACTATAAAAGCTCTGACATGCTGAGCACTTCTGAAATTGTTGCTGTTCTGAGATTTAGATACTGACAGAACATTACCCCTAAATACTTACTTTTTCAAGCTTGTTGCACATTGCTTCTAACAGAGCTAGATTAGATCATGCTAAATAGCAGAAGACACTGACAACTCAAGTTTGCAAGGAGTTAGATTTTAAACAGCTCTTAAAGATCTTCACCCAACTGCACTGATTTCTCCTCTTGTATAAAAACTGTCACAAATATATTGCACTAATAGGAATGCAGACATCTTGTAAAACAGTTTAGTGTATCAGAGCAGAATTATAGGGGCACTTACACATTTACTAAAACCAATATTTAAAATTCTCTGTAGGAAAGGTGAGACTTACTTCACTGTTCAAAAAACAATACAGGACTGCAACAATCAACCCCTGGAAAGAGACAACATTCCTTAGTTAGTAGGCAGCACTCACCTAGGTCAATAAAATTTCTTTTGAATAAAAAACCCTTAAAATTTACCTGAAAAGATCCCAAACACAACTCAAAGATTATTTTATAATTGTTGGAACTGCGGTCAGGAAATAGAGCAAACACAGTGTAGTGAACTCCAAATAACGGAATAAGCAACAACGTGGATTTTGCAAGTCTCCTGGGTAAAGGAAAGAGAAAAGGCTGAAATTTAATGATGAGCTCTTGTTTTACTGAGATGAATGTGTAACTGTATGGTTAGTCTGTACATTGCACATGCACAGTATGCAAGCAGTACCTAGGAAATGTAATCCAGATCATCTCAACTGTGAGATTTTTATGAGCTCCAAATACTAAAACTTCATAGCTTTACTGAGAGTTTTAAGCATACACCATTAAATAATTTTCAGCGTTGTCAATTACAGAACACAATTTAGCAGAAGATAGTACTGAAGTTAAGGAAAGAGACCTTTAAATTTCTAAGCAGAACTGCTCTGACAAACAGCTTGTGAAACTACTGGAATGATAAATCGCTACTTTTACCTTATCTGTCATTTATTTTACTCTAATAACACGAGTTTTATATATTATACAGGGCGAGTCATGCACAGTTTTGGATGTCTGGTATCAGATAAAATTTGAGAAGTTATAATGCTGAGTTCCATATTTCAACCAGTTTTATTTTTTCAGTCTCATTCTTCATGGTTTTGCTTTGTTCATAATGTCCCAGGGCTGCATCTGTTTATGTGGAAACAATAATTCCTGACAGCAAAGCTTCTCAAGAACACTGAACCCCTCACATCTGAAGATGATACCAGAAGCAGGAAAAATAGAGATTCCTTAGCAGAAGAAATTAATTTACAACTGGAGGAGATGACACTGGCAGCAAGTTTCCTGGTTTCCCAGGTGAAATGGAAAACTGATTTTATNTATAATTGAAAAAAAAAAGAAGGAAAGGAAGGCGTGGCTTACACTTCTCATTCCAAAGCAAACTCCAGCTTTTATCTGGCAAATACCTGTCTTCCCAAACCAAGACAACTACAAAAGTAAAATGAACAACAAAAGGATGGAACCAGCTACAAGCAGGTTCAGAGGAAGGAAAGAAAAATGGTGACTTGCCTGAGTAGTATTCATTTTAGATTCATATTTCACTTTCACTCCATGCTTGGCTTAGTAATTTTTGTCTAATTGATGCTACTTTTTCTACACTGCACTTACATTTTAGTAAAATAAAGGGACAAACAAAACAGCCTTATTCTTCTCTGCATTTTAGAATATGCATTTGCAATTTTATAAATGAGCCTCCCAGATCTTTTAATTTGCTCTGTAGATGCAGATTTTGAGGAACTTAATCTACTTTCCCATGGGTATCGGCTAAAGACCAGAAATGCAAACTTAATCAGACAATCAAATGCTAAAAACAAAGAAGTTACAGGGCTGAATAATGAAGTACAAGGTTGCTATTAATGTGAATATTTCATATTATAAAGTGCTACAGTAAACTGTGGAAAATGGTGGGACTGAAAGTAAGGGAATGCCTAATTTTCAAAAAGTAAATAAATACCACATGGAAGCAAAGAAAACCTTAAATCACAAGAAGTAAACCTGAGGAGATTTCCTGCCTATAAGTTGGCTGTTGTGCTACATAATAATGTGGCAACTGCACAATTTCATCTAGATTCAATAAGTTCTGCCACATGTTTAGCTAATTGAATCAGCAAACACAAAACAAGACCCTTGTAGCTCTGCAAAACAAACGTGCTTGTCAGTCCAGTTGTGTTGACTTTTCTGTGGCACATCAAAATTTTTCACTTTTTGCATCAAACATGTCACATTTTCTGCAAAACACATAGGATCCTGCTTCTCTTGCCGTTAATATTTTTCATTTCTGCATACCATGTTTTATCAGCTTTTAGAACAGGAATTCAGTCTTTTTTAAAGGAAGGAAAGGTGTTGTCCTTTCCTTTCCAGGAGCACATTTTCAAAGGCCACTCACATGGCTTTGGATTTTCAGTGTTCATGTTAGGTTTTGTCACTGAAGTATCATATTGACACCCTGAACTGTCAGAGTCTGTGTCTGGGCTTTAAAATAAGATGTACTACAACAGACTCTTGATTGCAGATTATACATATCCAGCAGCTCTTATAATAAACAACAATAACAGGTATGGTAATAAAGAACAAAACCAATTTTTGCAATGCATTTGAATTGTGCCCCAGAAACCCTTGTTTTTAGAGCTTTGGAAACAAAGAGACATTTTAGGATTTGATGTTCAAACCAAAACACAAAAGAAGAAAGTCTGAACAGAAATGAAGTTGATCTAAGCCAGAAACAATTGTTTTCCTCTAGAAAACTAAAGATGGTATTTTAAATCAATATAAAACATTATAATTAGTATTAAATTTTTTGGTAACAATGTAACTTCTTTACAGCTCTAAACATCTATTTAAGGGGTTTAGGAGGTTGAAGGAAATATTTTGATTTTGAAACTTTTCTAAGTCAAAATGAAACATTTATATATCAAAAGAAAGATATTACTCTCCATATATTTTGTATCAACATATTCATTCATGGATTAAACTCAGATTCAAGAATAGCTTGTTGGTCTTTCTGAAATTAAATATTTTTTATTTAATTTAGTGTTTGATAAAAATGTATTTATCCCCATTTCAGCATAGTTGTATTTATTAAAATACATCTAAAAGTAGTTCTAAATTAAATGTAATTGTATTAACACAGCAGTTACTGTTTTTCAGCGGATGAAACCTTAAAGAGATTATTTTGGTTCTGTCTATAATATCTAAAAATATGACTCACTTGTACTGTGACTGGTCATTTCCTCCGACATCTGGAGATCTTAACTTCTGCAGCAAGATTCTTATAATACTAATGAAAAGTATAAAATTCACCTGCAAAGAAAACAAATACAATGGTGATTTCTGAATTCTCTGCTCAATATGCAGCACAAAGCAATGCTTATCAAGTCAGACATGAAGTCAAGTCAGCATGGGAATTGAGCACCTTCCTCCAGAACCCCTCAGCTCTGCAGTGCCAAACCCATTGTGTTCTGCAGCACCAGTTTTGCCATGTGCAGAAACCACTGCATGCCCACCAGTGCTGCTCTGGCTGGCAAAAGTCTTTGAAAGCCCGAGTTTCCAGAAAAAACCTCCTTCCACTACTTCAGCTGAGGCCAGGTTTCCCAGCAGGATGGGACACTGGATGTGGTTTTCTGCAATCAAGCACTGCCCTAAATTGTCACATGGATTCACAACCAGAAGCCCAGAGGCAGTTTTGACCCTCCCTTGCTCCTTAAGTCAACTTTCAGTATTTTCCATTTCAATTAGGGTTAGAGAAGCTTGTTGAACAGTTGATCTGTCTACTCCAATCAAGCACAAAAAGGGCCTCTCACAAGTATCTGAGTGTCTTGGCTATTGATGCTGACATTATGAATGAAGAAATCACAGAATAGCTGCGGTTGAAAGGAACCTCTGGAGATCATCTAGTCCATCTGAATCTCTGCAGCCTAATTCTCATGACAGCCCTCTAAGACAGAACAGTAGCATTATTTTATTTTGTATTTTATTTCATATTTTACTTTACAGGAGGGCACTTGCATTAAAAATCATTATGATCAGAACATAATCAGTCTAGCAAATTGAAGTATAAAACTCAGTATATGCTAAGTCTCACTCCCATTTTTTCTTCAGCCTATGACTTTCAGCTTCCTCTGGTCACCATCCTTTCTGGTGTTGGATTCTTTTGTGTGGTCTAGAAAACTGCACAGTAACTACAGCACATCCATCCTGAAATAAGGGAACAGTTGGAATCCACACCTTCAGAGCAACAATGTGTGCTAAAAACTGTAGCTCCAGTGATATAAACAGCTGCATCTAATGCACACAGTCATAGAATAAATTAATCTAGAGAAAAATTTATATCACTGTGAAAGTGAGATTTTTGTTGTTTTAAACTAACTCTATCCCAAAGCACAAAATCAGGAGGTGGGGTACCTAACCAGGCAGAGTCTGTCTCACTGCTGTAAATCTCTGTCTTCGTGGTGGAAGATGATCTTGAAGGTCTCTTCCAACCTAGTGATTGTGCGATTTGGAACAGTCACATCCAACTGGGTAACTCTGAAGTGTGTACAACATGAAGTGTGAATGTCTGCCAAATGACTTCTCTCAAGCCAAAATCCTCAGGAGGAAATGCCAGGAAGGGTTCTGCCACACTGAATTAACTGAAGCCATTCCCACTGTGCAGAACTTGCTCTCACAATACTGTTGGACAGATCAAACGTTGCTGCCTGACCAGTACTCCACTTGTTTAAATCACAACTCTCTTCCCAGTCTTTACTGAGTTCCAGCTGCAGCTCAGGTTGGCCAGTGTGCCCTGGGATAACTTCCACTTCCAGGTCTAGGACTGCTTTGGAGGAGCACTGCCTTCTGGCACATGAAGGCTCAGATAGCTGTTCAAACTGAGCATCCAGAGAACAGACTCTCCTGTAAACACCAGGTGGTTTGTTTTGCTTTTATCTTCCAGCATAGTTTCTTCACTCTGGATTGTTCCCCATTCTCCAGCTCCTTTGAGGTCCAAATATTTCCGTCACGCTGGAGTTCTGTTGCATGCTCATTTGTTCATAACATAAAGCATCTTTGAGGCCTTACCTTATATAATTTCTCATATATGGCCTATTCTTCTTTCTCTTCAAACTGCAGAATTCACTCTGATGGTGATAACGGGAATTTCTCCCAGAATGATTTTCAGCAGGCACAGATTGAAAAGCAAGCCCAAGCATAATGCAAATTTCTGAAATCTTGTGTAATCTAAGAGATTTTCTGCCTACAATTTTAAAAATGAAGCAAGTATATCTAAAATACATTAATTTGCTCTCTAACTATTTTCAGAGATGGACATATAACCATAGTATATTATGCCCAAAGTTAATTACACAATCATTACAGTGAACAGGAATATTATTACACTATTCCAGTAATTCTAATGAGTTCCAAACAGGAAAAGTTCCATGAAACATTCTCAAATGGTATTATTTTGGAAATACTTCATGTTCAATATATATTTCAGTAGGCCACCAATTAAAGAAAGATATACACAGCCATACTTTTTTATGACTATCAGATTTTCAATTGCAGGACTATCTATTTACACACAAAATCAAATCTGCAATTCATTGAAAAGTATAATTAGATTTTGCCTTCCTCCAGGCTCATAAACAGGAGAGATGTTAAAGAAAGAACAACACAGAAATAAAAGCAACTGCTCATTTAATAGGAGGCCGATAAATTTTGAAGGCAACAAATTTTAATGGCCTTGGCATCTGTTTAACATTTCTCCTGCAGTACGATTTCTTTTCAATAAAACAGAATTCTTGCCTATCTGTAACTAGCAGTAAAGAATAATGACTACATGCACTGCACAATGCTGAACAGATCTATAATTCATTCATCAAATTTTACTTACTATAATAGAAATTAAAATTGGTATTCGTATAACCCACCAGGGACCACCATGCTCATTTGTATCCCAGCAACTATAAAAAAAAAGAGGGAAAATCATGTTGACATTAATATCATCTGGCAAGCAAGACCTATGAGGAGAAGTATTTCTTACAAACAAGTCAAAGCACACTAAAATAATGCCTGCTCTAGCCAAAAATTGGGCATTCAATCATTTCCTGCTATTAATTTTGTTTCCTTTGTTTTAATATACATACTTGATTTTCACACCAGGAGCACTGTGTCCAGGTGTGGAGTCCTCAGCATAAGAAAGATGTGGACCTGCTAGAGCAACTCCAGAGGGGACCCCAAAGGTGATGAGAGGGCTGAAGTACCTCTCTTACAGAGACAGGCTGAGAGAGTCGGGGCTGTTCAGCCTGGAGAATACCAGGCTCCATGGAGAAAAAATTGTGACCTTTCAGCACTTAAAGGGGGCTTGTGAAAAAGAGAGAAAATGATGTTTTGCCAGGTTGGAAAAGACCTCTGAGATCAAGTCCAAACTTTGACCAAGCACCACTAGACCATGGCACTGAGTGCCACATTCAGTCATTTCTTGAACACCTCCAGGAGAGCTGACTCCACCACCTCTGGGGCAGCCCATTCCAATGCTTTACAACCCCTTCAGTGGAGAAATTCTTCCCGATGTCCAAACTGAAGCTGCCCTGGCACAGCTTGAGGCCATTTCCTCTTGTTCTGTCACTGGTTGCCTGGGAGAAGAGACCAACCCCCACCTGGCTACAGCCTCTGTGCAGGCAGCTGTCAGCAGTGATAAGCTCTCCCCTGAGCCTCCTTTTCTCCAGGTTACACAACCCCAGCTCCCTCAGCTGCTCCTCACCAGACCTGTGCTCCAGACCCTTCACATGCTCTGTTGCCCCTTCTCTGGACACACTCCTGCACCTCAATGTTTTTCTTGTAGTGAGTGGCCCAGAACTGGACACAGGTGACAGGCCTCAGGGTGTGGCCTCACCAGTGCATTACTCTGAGGGTAAGGAGACCCTGGCACAGGCTGCCCAGAGAAGCTGTGGATGCCCCATCCCTGGAAGTGTGCTCAAGGCCAAACTGGATGGGGTTCTGAGTAACCTGAGTGTGGCATCACTGCCCATGGCAAGGAGGGTTGGAACCAACTGGTCTTCAAGGTGCCTCCCAACCCCATCCATGCTATGATTCTATGAAATCACCTAAAACATCAGGCACACTGGGCTGTACCATTAGACATCATGCAGGATGTTGACCTTTGTGGGAAACAAGCTTAGTTTTGCTTTGTGTAAGGACACTTCTCCAGAGTGCACTTAATGCTGACCTCTGGGTGGCAGGAAAATCTAAAGCAACTGACAGGTGCAATTGAAATTACATAATTTCATGTGGGATAGTTAGGTTATAGATGCCTGGAACTTGTTTGTGAAAATGTGAGACTGAACCTGAAGCTCTGTCTGAAAAACTGAATATTTAATTTTCACCCTGGGCTCAGCACTTTTGATCCAAATATCTAAGTGCTCGGAAACGTTAGTCAGATTAAAGATTAATTACCTTTCAGACTTCCTCTGTAATCATAATGACAAAGGAAAAAGGAGTTTGCCTTTGGTTTACATGTTAGAGGTCTTGCAAAGAAAACCTTGAAATTATGTAGGACATGACTTTTCAGTTTAATTACAGAATAAATTGAAAAATAATAGTTTGACAAAACAGGACTGTGCAAACTGTTTGTCCACTAGTTAGGATTGTTCTCCCATTCCTTGGGAGCAGCAGGATCAAGTCAGATCTTCCTACAAAACTGTTGTCTCACTTCCCCTTCACATGCCAGGAGCCAGGCTTAGCTCTAGTTAGCTTTAGCTTTACCTGGCTACCTGCATCTGACATACTCTTACATCTCTTCACTTTTGAGAATGTAATTTATATGTACCCAAAGTTATCTACACTTCAATCTTCTGAGTTGCTAGTCAGCCAAGTAGAATGCCCAGAGCCTTCCTGCACATGTTGCAGCACTGAACCCAAGGACCCCACTGCTGTTTTAAACATTACTTTGACTTCCCAAGCAGATGGCTCTAGATGGGGGTGCCAAGGATTAACAGTAGTCACAACCTATCTCTGCTCTCTCCTGCTCTCTGAGTTTTTCAAATAAACATAAAGCACAAACCACAGCTGAAGAGCTCCCAAACACTTGTCCTTGTGTTGCCATCTCTGAAATTTCTGTGCTCGTCCCCTCCAGAGCAGCAAACCACCTTTGTGTGAGAACACCATCCAAGGCAAGGACTGTACAGGCATGGGGGGGCTTTAAGCTTCTCTCCCACACACACTCACCCAGTGTCCTCTAGAATGATCCGAGTCACTGTCCACGTAATAATGAATATCGTAGGAATTCCTGAAAAATGCCAAAGAGTTTGAGAGAATGACCACAAAAATGCAAGTCCAAAAAAAGAAAAAAAAAAAAGAAAAGTTCAGCCTGCTAGTAAGCAGTTACTCCCCAAATACACAGCATACAGTAAACAGTTCAGTGAATGGAAGGAGAGGCCCATCTGATGAGCTACATGATTACATGTATACATCAGCAATGTAGTACAAACAAAGACTGCAGGGAAGTCAGTTTATTTCTCATTAAAATGCAGCCATAATTATTAATACACACAAAAAAATTGCCTTTCTTATGTTTCTTGGAAGGTGTCAGAGTGACTTACAGAGAAATAGATACAAGTTATGCATTCCCAATGCACCTCCAAGGACTGCAATATAAAATAGAAGTATAAATCATTTCATAAGGAACCTTGTCCACACACTGGTTTATTCCCATTTCCCAGCAATACCCAGATGTTTTATGACCACCTATTACTGGAAGTATTGAAGTTCCATATAAATATCATTGCACTTTCTGTAAATGAAAGGAATATATTTATTTACAACCAGATGGACAGTGTTATTGGGCTTTTCAAAAAGGAAAATTGCATAGTATAGCTCATGGCCGTGCAGCTAAACTTTAATTTTCCTCACAAATTAGGACACCTGAATCATATGTTTTGCAGTGGCAGTCCTTGCACCAGAGCAATCCCTGGGTGTGGCGCAGGTGGCACAGGTGGAAGCTGTGCCAGGGATCAAGGCAGCAGCGATGCTCCAGCAGTTTTGTGCCTGCTCTTTCCCGAGCTACAGCAGCTGTAACCTGTGCTGGAGCTGAGCTGGGGAACCTGTGAGTCTGAGGGGTCACCAACAGAGACATTTCATACCTTGGTATGAAATACTGAACCTGACCAACACACCCACAAAAGAAAAAAGAACATTCCTGGAAGAATGTGTAAGTTCTTACCCCATCCTATCAGCAGGTAGATCGTGAAGTGTCTGTTGGGGGAGAATATTAGCACAAGGAGGATGTGGAGGTAAAGTCCTTCCACCAAGAGCCAGTAAAAGTTTGCCATAACACCATACTGAAAAAACACCAGAATTGCCTTGCAGCCCACCTGAAACATGAGGAGAAGGATTAAGTATGTCGCAGGGAAGATGCCACATTGGTTTTATTACTTCAGCCAAAAATCTTAGCTGTCTTTGTAGTATCAATAGACCAGGTCCAGTAGAAATTTTTATCTTCAGTCAAGCAAATTGTGACATTGTAAACGTTATATATGAAAACCAAGTGAATTATTAAAGTTATTTAGATGGCTCTCATTGCAAATTCACTCAGAAATTTTGAAAACTTCATAGGATAAATACAGAAAAACATGGTGGTTATAAAAAATGCTCACTTTTGCAACAGTTTGTTAATGAATGGCTATAAAATTAAATTATCATCTGCCAGGAGTCTAATAAATGTATTAAAACCTCAGGTGGCTTCCTAACACAGTAAAATTTAACAAAGAAACTATTATTTTTTTCAAAGCTAAATGTGAAACTGAGTGAAAAATATAACTTTATGCGATGACTAAGTGGACTAGAAGGAAAAGTTGGCTGGACTTTTGAAAACAATGTTTTCCCCTTCATAAAATATTTTAGAGTTTCTTAGTTAAGAAACACATAGACATGTATCAAAAAAATGATACTTCTAGTCTGTGTGCTGCTCTTCAGAATTAATTTTCAGACGTCTGTGCTGCTGATGTTCCACGGTGCTGGCTGCTGCTACTTAGGTTCTTCCCAGCAGGAATCTGGGATGTGAGAATTGAATATGAAAATGTTCATATGGACTGAGAATGTGCTGAGAAATGTGATGACATAGTGAACGTAACAGACCAAACGAACTGGACCAAATAATATCTCTAGTTCCTGTCAGCTTTACTCACTTCTCCATTTTAAATACCCTTCATACCTGCATTTTTCTGTTAAAATTCCAAGTACACCAGACACCTAAGCAGGTAACTACACTCGCTTTCAGTGATTGAATCCTCTCTTTAAACATAGATGTTTACTAAGAAGTGAGATGCAGTCACCAGCTGCTAAGCCAAAAGGGCACAGACCTCCTCAGGGATACTTCTTTGTACCCATCAGCCCCTCATGATGTCTCAGATACCTCAGTGCATCCCAAGTAGCATTCATGCCTGTGTACATGCATATACAGAAAACTAAGGAAGAGTCCAAAGGCCTGAATTCATTTCACCTGATTTTAGCTGCCTACAACCAAAGCTTGAAAGCTAGCTAACTCTGGTAAGACTGATCTTACCTCTGGACTTTGGGATATCCACTGCAGATCAGCCAATGGGCCAGAAAATGTAAGATGGATAAAAGTAAGCATTTCAAAAAGTGTGAAAAATTGAAATTTTCAGGCAAGTTGAAATTTGCTTTTATGCTTAGGACTCATTACAAATCAGATCAGCAGTGAAAATTTTGTAATATTTAATAAATTCCTATATTCCCTTGTATTACATTCTCAGTTTACATACCAGAACCCTGCATCAAAGTATTTCCCCTTCCTCCTGCAGGTAATTCTGTATCAGCTGTATTTGCAGATGCTGAACAGTGAAGGTAACTATCAGTAAAATTAGCCAAAGTTAATTCTCCATGCAATCCAGAGCCAGGACCTGCTTACAGAGCTTTATGAACTGAGTGTTTTAGACCTCTGTGAGTGCAGCAGAACTGTGGAACATCACAGACATGTGACAAAAGGGTCAAACCCCGCGTACTGTTACATGTGAAAGGCAGCATCAAGCCAGTGCAAGCCTTTGTCAGGCTGGTGCCAGATCATCCCACAGACAATGCAACAGAAATTGGCCAGCACTCCACAAAATCTGACATATTTAAATAGGAAAATATAATGCTTTTTAGCCAAGAAAAACTGGAGAATAAATGAAATTGCAGAAACTAAGTAGTATTTTCAGAGTCCACTGAACAGTCTTTCAAGGATCTAAGAACTTCTGATTACCCATGGCAATCTTAGGAGTTAATACCATCTACTTTGCCTAACTGGTGTCTACTAACTCAGTTCCTATTTTTCACCATTAGAAATATCCCAGATTATTAATTCCTGTATCTACATCTTGGTAGTCATTGCTAAGAACTTCATGTTTTGGGACAATATGGCTTCATCAAGACAAAAATATCTTCTTCCATTTTTTCTCACAAGCTTAAACTATAGTTAATTAAAATTAGAAGGGATTTTCAACTTAAATGCAGCAGAGAATGGGGCATATCATATAGAGGTCAGCCTTTTAACAGCAAAACTTGAGGCTTTTTTAAATCCTGTACATGATAATGCAGTAAACATATTAGCTTGCCAAGAATGCAGATGATAACACTTCTGTCATAGCCCAGAAGTACAGAGGAGTTAATGAAGACAACGCCTGCAAATATTTAATTTCCTGAGTTATTTCCCTCCCTCCACTGATACCTGTCCAATTCCTGGACCCCTGATAACGCCGCTGGAACACTTCCAGAGCAGCTGCCTTTAATCACTCCCAGCTGATGGCACTCCTGTTTGTCTTCAACTCTCCCAGCTGATTAATGCAGTGGCAGTATTTATTCTGAGCTGTATCTGGTTATGATTTGTCTTGGCTGATGACAAGTTGTCCTTCATGGACATACAAACAATATTAAGGTCTCCTACTTGTGCTGCAACCTTCTTTTTCTGGATACGTCTAACACACCATTCTCCTTGTCATTTTATTCTCTTCAGAATTGTCTACACTGAAATCTTGGTACTCCTAAATATTTAAAAGGATCAGGGAGGAAAATTCAGTGACAAAATAGTGTTACACCAGGTAGCAAATGAGGTCTATTACCCATGAGGTTTGATCCTCTGGACAGTGAGCTGTGTTGGAGCTGGAATAGAGAATATCATCCTTGACTAAAACAGAGATTGCTCTTAGAATGAAAGAGAGGAACAGGTTCAGATGGATGTAGTTCCGAGTACAATGAAGTTTTCTAAAAAGAGATTTAAAAACAGGCATTTTAGATTATGATGCAGAAACTGTTGAACAGACTTCTATTTCACTGTGGACATACCTTAGCAGCATGAACCTTGAGTACGAGCATACCCTTTCCTATTCTGTCATTTTGTCAGTGCTGCCTTGCTGTTTTCTTTCATCTCTTACTTCTGTTCAGTATCTCAGACTAAAAGATCCCAGTGGTATTTCTCTCACATTTTAACATAAGCTGACAATAAATATAAGTTATTGTATCCTTCTGTGTGTGCACTCATTCCAGTGGTTTTCTTGCAAATTCAACTTTGATTATCCTGGATATATTTCAGATGTGCTCTCACCTATTATTTTCTGGTTTCATTCTTTAATTTAACTCCTGAATTTGTATAGTGACTTTTGATCCTATGATGTTGGTGTATGCCGGAGCAATTAAAAATGCATTCAGAACATTTGATCACCTATCCTTTCTATCCAAGGAATGAAAAACTTCTCTTCTTTAGTCTGGCACCCATGTGAAAGCCTTACAAACAAATGACAGAATAAATATTCCAAGTAAGTGAATGAGTACTCAGGGGAAGCAAGCTTTAAGTTGAGGGCTTTTCCTTTAAAATACAGTCCCTTCAAGATTTTCCTATTTAAAAGGTTTTTTTAATAGAAAATCCCTAGAAACCAAACTGCTAAGAGGTTTTTGTGGTCACAACCAGCACCTTGAGCTGCACCTGGAAACAGACCCGAAGCCAAGGCATTTTAGCAAGCATGAGCAGTGAAATATGCAGTAGGTCTAAGGGCAGTATGCAGTGGCAACTTCCAAGTATTCTTCCAGTTGTGATTTTTACCAAACATGTATGATCCATTCGGAAACTACTGAAGCAAGGATAGTTACAGTGAGTGTAAGGAAATAAAGAACAGACCTGCCTTTCCAGCCCTGAATTTGGGAAAGGACATAATACCAGGCTGAATTTTAAACAGTTGTCAAAAATGCAGTGATTGCTGTGGCCATGCACATCCTTTGCTGAAATACCACTATTATGTTGGACTGCATCAGATGTTCCTGTGAAATTCAGAGATACATGCAAGCTGCAAATATGATGAAACTATTTTTCTTGAATAACTCATAGAGATGATTAGTTATTCATCCCATTCAGTAGCTCAAATAATAAATGTTGCATATATTCAAGGCTGTCAAACCAATATTTCAGAGTTAGTGGTCAAGAAGTCAATTCCTAATTCAACTCACTATATTGGGAGGCCCCAACACTCCCTGCAAATAACAGAAAGATTCTTCTTGAAGGAGGGCTTAGAAGAACATATGTAGCCTCCTGAAAAAAGTCAGTCTTCTCCCTGACTCAACTGGAAGACTAGAAAAAAATTATCTGTAGCTAGATATTTAAATTGAAGGTTTTGAGTACACCTCTTAAATGCTTGACCTGTTACACCTGACTTCTGGTGATGAGCGACATTCAGGTGTCTGTAATTCTCAGTATTAAATGTGGTTTTAGGTTTTAACAGTTTTGAAACTCCATTGGGATCAGCCTGGAGCATTTGCTGGTAGAAGCAATATAACTATGACTGGCTCAATTCAATTTTTTAAAAGGTATTCCAAACATAATTACGGGTTATGAATCTGCTCTGAATGGCCTCTGAATATTTAGATATTGAGAGAAATTTGATGGCAGACTGAAAGGCTTACTGAACTTGCCATAGGAACATTTCAAGACAGGAATGAGGCTGTGACAAACAACATGCATCTACATATTATTTGTACTTCCTTTCTACCCAAACTGTGAGATGCACTTTCTTGGCTGTCTTGGTCCTAAGTGGAGCAGAAAAGTTGTGTGAAGTTCATAATGGAGAATATAAAGGCTATTCTGTTAGATAGGTGGAAGTGATACATAAAGGCATGAAAGTGGAGGGACTGAGAAAAACTGCAATACTGATAAGACCATTTTAAAAGTTATTTTACTAGTTGAAAATTGCCTTCAGTCTTAAGAAAAGTCACAGAAATTAGGCAAAAGCAGCAGGCTGTACTGACTTTCCTAACACTGCCTAACAAAAACATTGCAGACCCAGCACAATTATCCACTACTTTACCACTGTGCTTGGAACTGGTGAGGTTTTTACCTCGAGCACCATGTCCAGTTCTGGGCCCCTCCTTTCATTGTGGTGCTGGAGGGTGTCCAGACAAGGGACATGAAGCTGGTGAAGGGTCTAGAAAACATGTCCTGTGCAGAGAAGCTGAGGCAACTGGGGCTTTTTTGTCTGGAGAAGAGAAAGCTCAGGGGAGACCTCATTGCTCTGTACAACCACCTGGAAGGAGGGTGCAGCAAGATGGGGGTTGGTCCCTTCTGCCATGATTCAAATGTAAGGATGAGAGGAAATGGCCTTCAGTTGCATCAGGGGAGGTTCAGATGACATATTAGACCAAAAATTTTCACTGAAAGAGTGGTCAGGCATTGAAATGAAATGCCCAGGGATACAGTGGAATCAACTGTGTTTGCAAGTGTTCAAGAGGTGTTTGGATGCAGCACTTGGGGATATGGTTTAGGGGTGATTATGGCAGTGCTGGGTTGCTGGTGGGAGTAGATGATCCTGAAGGTCACTTTCAACCTTGGTGATTCCGTGATTTGGTGGTTCTGTGATTTACATCCCCAGCTGCACAAATTAGTGATTGCCTTTGATTACAGTACCCCTGGAAACCACTCAGAAGCTTCTGCAAAATATGGCTGCACTCTTGCCCGGTGGTGAGACCAGCATCCAACTAATTCTCAAGAGCAATTCAAGGTGTCCATTTTAATAACCAAATAGAAAATGCTTTATATAATCATTCCTAAATTACTGTTCTTTCTTACATCGACTGTAATGCCTGTAAATTTGTAAAATGCTTTGAAAATTGTTAATATGATCAGTGCTAGCAAAAATCTAGTCAGCATTACATTACTGTCAGCTATTTAACTGCAAAAAGTGTAAATTCAATGCATTTTCTAAATAGCTGAGCAATCAGACAGCAGTTAAAGATATCTTCTCATCGTTAATATTTACTCATGAAAAACACATACCTGAAAAGGCAGAGAATTATACTTCCTGTTGTAAGAGCAATCAGAGATACGCTGTGTCCAAGGGTATAAATTGCTTTCACCCTCACATAGAAGTTGACCTGCACAGAAAAATATATATGCACAAACTACTTACTGATATGTCAAATTGTCTGTGAAATGATGTAATTGTCCATTAAATAGCTTTGAAAGCTACAGCATGATTTTCATTCTCTGCTCTACAGTACATGATGAGAATGTTATCTCTATTCCAACACATTTAGCAAGGCAACATTTCAAGACAATTGACTTCAGTAGAAAATTCAGCCTCAGGAACTCAAAACTTAGTCTGGTACCATTCCGGTTGATTATACTATGTCAATGAGGTCAAATAAAGTATCTGATTCATCAATTTCTATGAACACAATCAAAATGGTAAGAGCCAGTCAGTTTGAAAGAACGGATTATCTCTAAAAGAGATAATTTCCCTCACTCCTTCTGCTCTAGAGTACTTTGTAACACAGTTATACATGAATTTGATTTTAAAGACATGTTTAAGTCTCATTAATTTCCTATTCTAAATGTTCAAATACTTTATAAATGGTGACCCAAACAACCCTTTCTTTAGTAAAGTTACTTGCTAAAACTTGGAAAGGAAATTTTTCAACAGAGGAAAAGGAGGCTGAAATGCACAGTCTGCTAATTAACTGCATATAAACTTACCCGCTATGCACTACATTAAGCTCTATTCTGAATAACAACATCAAGGAAAATAGGGCTAAATATTTTCAGAATTAAACTACTTCTCCATTTATGCCTACAACAGTCATTAGACTGACATTAGTTTCCACTCAAGCTAGATGAAATATTAAAACAGTAAAGTTTTATTACATTATGAAATTAAAGATTTTAAAAGCAACATACAACATGCTACATGTAAGAGACAGAATTTCAATATTTAGTGCACATGGTTATCATTTGCCTTCCCAAAGGATGCTTGTAAAAAGTAGCAAGGAAGCAACACCTTTAAGTAAACGAACATAGCCAAAAGAATCTCAAATCACTTAGTGTATTTATTTTTATAGCATTCAAAAGGCTAAGTAAGTAGGTTATTTTAGTAATCCCAATTCATGATGAAATTACCTGAACATTCCCTTTGCAAATGTTATACAGTGATGGAAAAGGCAAAATGAAATGAAGACTCTTGCAACTGCACTGTTGTAGATATGGTTAAAGTGGAAAAACATGGGAAGTAATTGCCATGGATCTTAAGTGCATTCATAGCAACCGTTATGTTGTTATGTATTTTGACCATTAGATTGTGGAATAAGAGAGTCTTTTGTACTTTGGTATAAAGAAAGTAGCTGTTCAAACTGCACTGGGATGATTGAGACATGCCCAACAAGAAAGCTGGATTTGTTTAATTTTTCATCATTCCACACCATTTTGAAAATTCTGTCCAGATTTGATTTCAGGAAAACTCCACTGACTGAGACTCTTGAAATTGGACTGACCTGGTTTCAGAATTCCTAAATGAAGGAAAAAAAGGTGGAAACCCTCCATGAACTCACTAACAAAGCATCATATGTCCAGCCACACTGCTGTTACAGTGCGGGGAATTAATCCTCTGGCCATGTACTCTGAGCTTGACAGAAACTGTCAGGCTGCTGCACATGAAATGACTGCCACTTCGCCCCGCTAGGGAGAACACAAGAGGTTGTCTTCTGCCAGAAAAAAACACACTCTCTCATGTAATGTTTCTGGCATTTTGTACACACACATGACCCCTACAACAAAGAGTCTGACTAAAATCAAAAGAAGAACCCCGTGTACTTTTCCAGCTGCCGGTATCAGCAGGACGGAGTCTCTCTGCTGGCCATTCCTTTGCCAAACAGATGGATGTGAAATTAGCTGCATGGAAGTATGTCAGAATTGGAGTTAATCAGCCAAGAGTGCTTGGACATTACCTTAATAATGACCACAGTCATTTTCTTCAAGCTAAGCATGAAAAAATAGGAAATAATTACACAGCTGAAATTATTTTATCATATGATAATAATTAGCCTGTATTTTACACTTGAAATGGTAGAAAAGAACACCTTTCCCACTTTCTCAGACATTTTAGTGGTTTAGTTTTATAATGGACAGAAATCTTAGATGCTACAAAATTTTCTACTGATCAAAAATTAACCCTGCTCCTCAAACTGTTGCAAAGATAAGTAAACACCCATTTTTAATCCATTACATCAAAAATCACAATTATTCAAATTTATGTGTTTTGACTTTCCAAAAAGTATTTAGATGATTAAAATGCTTTAGATTATTAGCATGAAGCACTTTATCAGACTCAGCACCAAAGATGATGCAATCACACTGCTCCTTACATTTCCTGTGTGAACATGAAACAGATGTGTCTTTATTTGCCTGTAAGACCTCTATAACTCCTAGTGACTCAACAACAACAACAACAAAAAAAGTAAATGGTGTTATCAAATAATATGTCAGTTAAATATACACACAAACTCCATAAAGACAAAGAATTAAATTCCACGTTGTGCTGTGGCAATCGAAACCCAGGAATTCATTAGACTAATCTTGACTTAGTCACAGCTATTAGATAATTGTCACTCATCTGGATTTTAGCTAGTACTCTTTAGAAACAAACTCTTTGTATTGTATTAGTGCAAAAGAAACAGGCAAAGCAATGCCAAATCTGATAGCACAAAAAACCCTATGTATTTTATACAAAATGGTGTATTTTATTTATTTCTTACTACTCTGTGTGAACTGTAATTACCCAGGTCTCAAGTAACATTTAGCTTTAACCTCTAAACTTAATATATAAATGTGCAAGGTTGGCAGGAGTAAAATGACTGCAACAAAGGCATGGATTGACCAAAAGAGAATTTCAGAAATTATATTTTCAACATATTTTAACAGAAGAAATATCATAACCCCTTCAGCTTTTACAACTCTTTCCAAAGGAAAAACTAATTCAAGCTGTACACATGAAATTGAAATGCCATTATGAAATTGAAATGACATGAACTTTTCTGCAGGTCTAACAAAATCTGTAGTTTTGCAGTATAGTAAGAACAGCTGGCCTCTGCAAAATATTCACAGGATTATTTAAGCAATGCTGATTCCAAAACTGAAATCCAACTATTTATTTTTAAACTTCTGAGGAAAATATTAAAATTACAACCACTAAACCAAAGTCAATACATGGTTTGGCATAGAAAATATTCAGTGGCTTTTGATTTTCAGAAAAAAATCATGGAAATGGTTGCAGGAAGTATAAATGTTTTCTAGAGAGCTAATCCTAAAATGTTTCCACTTTTTTTGTGGCTACTTCATATGACTAGGTTTTAAAAGGGCACAAACCCCCACAACATTAAATGAAATTGGATTAATACCAGTTTGCCTAATTTGCCTTAACTTCAGTAAATTTTTTGTAAAATCTATTTTTAGGCACACTTTTGTTTTGTTTTCTTAGAAAAGACACCTGTTTTTGTTAATTTTTTCTTTAAATTTAGTTTCATGTTATTTTTACTAAGTTCAGGAGACAGAATTCTTCTGTTTATTGACAAAATAGCACAGAAGAGCAGAGACACTTCCTAGGCAAAGCTGACAGTCACCCCGTAGATCTCTCCACCTCAGCCTTGGTTTGGAAGGACCTCTAGGGGTGAGAAGTGCTGAAGGAGGAAACTGCAGAAAGTTAAGTGCTTGATTCTTTGTCCAAAGGAGTTTTGCTGTTGACCAGAAATCATAATGTAAAAGAAAAGCCCTCAGTTTTTTATTAATTTATTTATAAATATAATTTATCATTGCTAAGGAATATAGGACCATTATCATCCCAACTGACTCTTCATTTTGTTTATTCCATGGGCTCATATAATCCTGTAACACTGCATGTAGGAGTTTCCTCTCTACACATATAATTACTTACAACTGTAAAATTTGTGATCTTAAATTTTCATGATCCATGTGTTAATATTTGAATATTTCATAACAGTTGAATATTCATACTCAAGGAACATATCAGAAAACCTTAATTGTACAATGTAAAATAAGAACTGGGCCTAGCAAATTAGTTCAGTGCCTCAGAAACAGTGGAATGAGCAAATGCAAATAGAAATGGAGTAAGGAACCCTAGTTCTTTCCTTCTGCAAAATTAACTTCAACAAGGCAGTAGCCATTTTTTTAAATCTTGTACTTGTATACTAGAATAAATATAAAGATATCTGAGATAAAGAGATGGATTACGTGTTGTGGAAAATTTCTCATATAGGACACTTCTACACATTTTTAAATTATGTATGTAGGGAAGAATAGAACTTACTAAAAAGACATGTAATAAAATTGGTATTCCTCATGGTATTTAATAATCTTTATACAAGTAATAAATGATATCCTTTTTCTGACATTCTTCCTTCAAGTCACTTTGAGCTGAAACACCACCCCAAAAAAAAAAAAAAGAAAAAAAAAAAAAGAGATCAGCATTGCCATAAGTATCTCTTAGTAATAGTGGCAACATTAATTTTAATCATGCCATTCAGAATGCCTTCTTATTCAAAGTTTCCTAGTCAGAGTGGGAGAGGTGACAACTTTGTAAATGCACAAACTTCCACATTTTCCTGTGTAAACATGTGTCAGCAGATATATCTGTGAATATGAACAGTCATTGTGTACTGGAATTTAGCAGTTTACTGAATATTCTGCAATTAAAGCAAATTCCCTCTGTGCTCTACAAGAGAGAATATCAGCTAATATTCAGTCCTTGTCCTCACTTGAAGTCAGTGGAAGATTTTGCACTTATTTTAACAACTCTGGTCTCTTAATCACACCTTATGGAAAAATATTAATGAAAAGTGCAGCACAACATAAATAAATTCAGCATGACTTTCAGGCACAAGAAAACACATTGGTGGATGTGTGCCTTGTGTCAGATTTTGGTGAGAGGCAAGGATTCAATTTAGACCCACTACAAGCCCTCCATTATTCCAGAGCAATGACCCACTCCGCAGACAGCAGCAATCCATCTGTTTTCTACAGGCAGCTGCAGCCAAGGCACTGCTGGAGTCACTCTGCCCTCACTGCCTCCACTCCACTCGTCTGGGGTGGTGTTCCTGCTGCACATCCAGGGTGATGTGAACTCTGCAGGAATCTGGGCAAATGGGGGATGCTCCTTCCATGGATGATGCTTCTACTAAAGGCACAAGCTGCAACAGGATCACCACACTTAACAGCCCCGAGGATCTTTCTCCCCATGAATTTCTCTTCGTGTGACACTACACATTCAAATCACACAGCCTGTAACTTGTGTATAGTGGGGCTTTTGTGTGAGCTAATATTCACGCTAAGATCGGACAAAGCTGTATTAACCGACTCAGTCATTATTTTAAATAAAGTGGACACATTTCAGTGCTATACGTTCACCAGACATCTTGCTGTATATTAACAATGCTGACACAGAGTTTAATACCTTCTGACAACAGCTAGGAAGTATCTCCAGCTTGTTCAGTCTAGATAGAAGATGTCAAAGTACATCAAGGAAAGACTGCAGTGAGGCTTGAGTTTGGTTAACACACCTTGATGTGTGTTTCTAGCATGGTCAAATCAAGCTTGCTTTTTTTTGCTGTTTGCATGTCATACTGCCATGAGCTCCACAGAAACATAAAAGGGAAAAAAAAGATACTTATCTGAATACCTAAGATGAACCTAAAACTTGATCTTGAAGGTTAGCAGTAACTAGTTTACTTACAGACAAGGCCAGGAAGTGTGTAATAAAGGTTTAGATCTACACTTCAATGTCGTAACAACATACAAAGATTTTGTTCAGATATTATCATTGTCATCCTTTAACCCCAGTGGCAACAAAACACCACACAACCCCTCCCTCCCTCCTCCCCCTGCCATGGGGTGGGGAGGAGAATCGGGAAGAAGGTAAAACCTGGGTTTGGATAAGACAAGTTGATGCTCAACTCAATGGAGCAGCCTTCCCTGACTGATGCCCAGCCCGTCCCTGAGCAGCAGCCGACAGCTCCCAGCCAGCTCCTCCCAGTTCATTTACTGGACATGACATTCTGTGGTGGGGAATATCCCTCTGGCCAGGTGGGGTCAGCTGTCCTGGCCATGCTCTCTCCCAGATCCTTCTGCTCCTGCTCCCTGGCAGAGCACGGGAAGCTGAAAAGTCCTTGACTTTGGGTAAGCACTGCTTAGCAACAGCTAAAACACCAGTCTGTTACCAACATTATTCTCACACTAAAATCAAAACAAAGCCCTGTACCAGCTACTAGGAAGAAAATTAACTCTATCCCAGCTGAAACCAGGACAGTCATATTTATCAAACTGATCTCCCATAAATAATAGCAAGAGCAGTAAAGAACACCAAGGTCTAACATAGAACAAACCAAGAGTTTTGTATCAGGCACTTAAAGTTAATTTCAAAATGTTAAGCAAATTGTTTCTTTTTTATAGAACCTGCTAATATATCATTATCATGGAATAAAAATGAAACATTTAAGTTTGAACATAAAATCAATACAAACTGTGGAAGCATGCAAGATCTTTCAGTAAGGAAATAAGAGATGACATGTTTACGCTATTTTTAAATAAGCTTCCTCATTTCAGTGCATTTTTAAGCATAGAAATTTGATACCTGTTAACAAATCATTCAGTGTTTGCTCAAGGATCTATATCATTTAAACCTTCTCTAGAATACTCAAAGCTTCCCAAAATAAGTGCATATCTGCAGAGAGATATGTGGCTGTGCATATGCATATATATACACAATATGTAGAATATGTATAGAAGTACTCTTTGCATTAAAGATAAAAGTCTCTATCTTAAAAGACAAAAACAAACAAACAAACAAAACCCAACAAAAACCCAAACAAACAAACAAAAACAAAACTCCACAGGAACAAATACTTAGTTGGATCTATAATGGAAATTCATTCAGCAGTGAAGATGCAGGCACCAAACTTGCACCAAAGACAATTTCTACCTACTCCTCTAACATCATCTTCAAAGGAAAACATAAAAAAGAAAACTTAGGACTCACTCTAAGAAAGCTATTTTGCCACCTTCCCTAAAATATTAGTTAATGTAACTTTGAGGACAACCTCATATACTTCATACCCTACATTTCAGAGCATGTTGTGTGACATTTTTATGCCCAGAATACTCAGTATCCAAATATTAGGACTTTATTTTTAGCTCTTATAGTTGAAATATTGGATTAAACAAAACAAAACAAGAACTATACTGATTTATGCTGAGTAAAGGCTTTGGTTTGAGGGGCTACCACTGAGCACTAAGATTTGAATTCAAGAAAACATCTTCTGTGTAAACAAGTATCTGGTGCAGAACCTTAAATGCCTTCTGAAATCTCACCGCTGCATGATAGTTGCATTTTTCTCTTGTCTCTATGATTTATATGTATGATATTATATTGACTGAACATTTGCCAATAATTTTCCAGTACCTGCTTTCCACATCCGTCTCCTGACTTTCATCCTCACACTTTTTTCAAGCTTTTTTCAAGACTTTTTCAATGTTGCTGCTATATCCTATTTCGAGTTGTCTAGGTTAATTACTGCAAGTATATTCAATTTGCATTTCATTCACCTCCTTTAAATTACTAATGAATACGTCAAACAGGAACTGCTTTTCTATTGTACCAGTTCATCTTCTAACTGTTTCGCACTACTTGAAATATTGTATTTTGTTAATTTGAATTTTAATGTTTTGACCAGTTTTCACACCACATGGCAATTTCTGGGTTGAGTGGCAACGTTTAAAGTGGCTGTTTTAGCAGTAATATAGGTGTGTTCCCAAGCTGTCAGATGACACAGATGTTTTAGAATTTGTCTTTAGAAAAGTTGGGAAAACAATATATTCTCTCAGTTTTCTTTATCATCTATTTTCAACTACAGTAATGGTTGGGCTTTTAAATACAGAAAAAATGCCAAAATCTTCCTGCCTTAGCTGGAATACATCTCTGCAAGCCAGACAGAACACATCTGCTACAGCTATTCCACACATACTTAAAATCCAGGAAAAAACCCAACTGGCCAAGTATCTTTGTTCATGAGAGGACTTTATCTGTTTTGGGTAACAGGAGTTTTACTGACACTATGAGCTCATCCTTGTAAACAAACTCTTGCTCTTAGCCTCAGCAGGAAAACAGACAGAAAATACATAAAGCATGATGGTAAAAAACCCTTCCCTCAACAAGGGGAGATAGTATCTGCAAAGTGAACAAATTCAGTTTTCCATGCATAGTGCATTTAGGATACCTCGATAACTTTCTGAATAACTTACAACAGCTAGAACAATTTCAAGTCCAATATAAATCTGCCAATAACTCCAATGACCTGAACCAATTCTATTTTACTTATAACTTTAACACATAGCATCAACCAAGTGGTGCATGGATTATTAACAGATTATTAGTATTAGGTTTTGAGATAACTTTTTAAAAATACTCTTTTGAAATAACAAACTTCTAGAAATAACACAATGCAAAACATATGGTGCACCAGCTGAGTAGCCCTGCAATATTAGATATACAGATGCTTTACTGCAACTACCAACTGTTTATAGCCTTGAGTTTCAAACAGCTACTGAGTTCTATATTCCTGATTTTATCTCATCAGACAACTGCAATCCAAGCATATTGCAACCAATGCTATGAAAAATTACTACAGATTTTCATTAAATCTCATTTTTATTCAGTCTGAGTAAAACGGGATTTATTTAGAAGCAGAATATATCTGATAGCTGTACTGAACATCATCATCTAAATGAATAGAAAGAGTATTTTTCCTACCTTATAATCGTCTTCGTAGTCATTATATCCACAAGTACTTAAGATGTCAGGAAATATATCCGACCATCCATTACTCGTACAATTTTTGCTAATGTTTCCTGTAAAGAAAAATTAGAGAGTTTAAATCAAAAAGATTCAAAACTCTCCTCATCAATGACTCCCTAAACAATCTAAGTGTGTCCTTAGCTGGTCACAACCTAGCTCTTTTTCCTTTATTTCCTAGGACTCAACCCAGACATTTCCTTTCATGTGCTTTTCATTCATGTTACTTTGGCTTTTGCTCTTGCTTGGAGTTGCCTTCGCACTACAGAAAAACAGAAGTAAACCCAAGACTTTTCCTTCAGTATAAGAGCTATTTCTGTAACATATCTACAAAAACCCAAACTATTCTGCTGTTTTATTTAAAATACTCAGAAGGGAGCCATACACTTCACTCTTTAAAGGGGCTATTCGTAGGTAAAGTAATTTGAAGGAAAAGTCATTTCAGTGAGAGTTGTTCTAACCTCCTATTTAAGCCTTCTGAGCAGCCAGTACCAAGGGATCTACTGAAGAGTTACAAAAGCTCTTAGACATTGAGGTGATGACTTACTGCTACAGCAAATGTTGGTAAGTTTGGCAATGAAGTTTAAAGGCCAAATTATGTCATGGGCTGAAGAATGCATGGTGAATTTCACTCTGAACCAATACTGAAACAGTGTAGTACAGGGAATATACAGGACGTGTGGAAGTATGGCAAGGGAAGGAATTTTGAACATTTATTAATTTCAGAAAGTTTCTGTTTGGAACTGACAGAAAAAGTTGTCTCTTTCCAGAGACAAAGTCACGCAGATGAGACAGGGGCAACCCACGATTCCACTTTTTAATCTAATTAAAATGAATTGATTTTCATGCAATAGGGAGCAACTTCAAGAGGGGAAAACAGATAAGCCTGATGTCAGACTAAAGAAAACTCATTACATTTATTATAACTTACTCTTACAATGTTAATTCATAGCCAACTTCCCCTGACATTTCTTAGAACAATTTGTATATCTATGATATTTGAAATCTATAATAATACACTGCTTTGGTTTGGAGTTAACCACTGGCTTACAATTGGTTAAAAGATGCCTATTTTTCACCATAGAAAAATAAATTTATGTGTCATAGATCAGTGTTGATCAAGAGTAACCAAACTTGTTTATATACACTCCAAACTAAAGCTTTTGTGATCTTTACTTTGTTGATTGGTTACTGGAATTTCTCCTTTGTATAAAATGTCCAGTAGAAAGTTGTAAATATCCCATAAATGGTTCACCAGCCAGCAACCAAATCCTTCCAGCTAATAAAAAGGCCTTGACCTAAACCCACAGTCTCAAACAACGGGACCACTTTTGCTGTTTGGCATAGAAATGACATTTTTAAAAGAAAATGTAACCTATTTATACACTATGAAGAGTCTTCACTTTAAAAGTACATTAAGATTCTCTGACTAGGCAGAGCAGGGGAATGTGCTAACAGAACCACAGATTGCGTCAAAGCCGGTTTTGCAAGAAAAAGCTCAACATACTCAAGACGCTGAAGTATTTTCTACTTCAAATACTGCAATACCTTCTAACCTAAGGAGAGTTGGACAATGTTCTATGGAAGGCAATGTTTATTTTACACCATCTTTTCATGCAGTTAAATATTTCAAATGGCAACCTTATTTAAAACCTATAACCTGACACATACATTTGAATAAAAACTTTACAGAATAACTTTCTGAGATTCAAACTTGTATGATACAGGAAAAACATTATGGGATAATATGATTTTTTTTTTCAGTAAAAATTCTTTTAATCAAAAGTTACTAATATTCAATACAGAATTAGTCATGTGGAAAGCTTAAACTGTAACACAGAGCACCACAGAAGAAACTTAGAGCCAGCTCTCCGAAAGTTCTAAAGATGAGAAGACAACTACCTTTTTAAATTCACAATTTAAACTGGGATATCCTTTAAGAAATTGATGGTATTTAAAAGCCTATTTATGGTTTGGAATATTTGCATAAAAACAAGGTAGTCTAGATCATCTTGTTGTAGAATTTTAACTGCTCTTAAACACTAAAAGCTAAAATATACATCTCACAAATTTGTCTAAATAAAAAGAGTTAAATTTCTTGTTTGAAGGTTTTTTCATAATTTTCCGCTATAGGATTGAAGTTAATTTGTAATGTGCTGTGTAAGTATTAAATAAATTACATATTCCTGAGCATAATCAACTTATGAAAGTACCAAGATGCTTAGTTAGCTCTTAATTGAATCAACCATGCAAAATGTTTGTTGTCTTCCTTCTCTGAAATTATAGAAAGACAAGGTTTAAAAACCCCTTGTAATTGAACAGGAACCTCTAAAAATCAACCTTGTTAGTTCCACAAGCAGGAAGTAAACCGGTAGCTAGGAAAAAAAGCTGGATCTGGTAAAATTATAGCAAAGTATAAAATGAAGTAATCTCTCAGTCTTGCTGGCACCATAGTGAAGTGAGATAGGGTTGTACTGTGAAAGTTTCAGACTGAAATATTTACTGCACTTGTTTTATAGTAAAATTAAAATGTTGTTTTAATATAACCAAAATTTGTAAAATAAACTCCAGAGAGAGTGTGCATGCTCTAGCTTTTGGCAAATAGACAGAAGCAGCGTGATTTAATTCAGATTTTGAATTTTTGATATTTATTAGTTTGTCTTGTCTCATGACAATACTTTATTATCTTTGTTTGAGTAATTTGAAAACTTTTATAGATTTCACAACATTTAGCGATGATTACACATACTTTCCCCTTTACAAATTGTTTAGACTATCCATGATAAACTAATCAAGATTCACCAGTTCCAGGAATGAAAAATCTTTGCTCATCTGTAGATTGTTTTACTTATCTGTTTTTTACTGGAACATGACTTATTCAACAGTTTTGAGTCTAAAGGTATTTAGTCATACCTCAAATTAGCCTCTAGTTAAAAGCAATATTGTTGAAGCTCTCCACAGAGACACCAGCCCCTCCCTCCCCTCCCAAAAGAGGAACTACATAACTGTGGCAAGCTTTTCATCTTCCACCAGCTCCTCTTGACAATGGTTTCCCACCTGAGCAATGAGGATAAGATTTTTCCTGCAGCACTTTGAGATACATGTGAAATACACTGTGTGCATCACCTATTTTCAAAACCCCACTTAAATGCCACAGGGCAAAATATGATATATTGACAAGATGGTGCAGAAGATGGTAGACTTAAACCAGTTAATTGTTTCAGCAGTCTAAGACACTGATGAGCTCTTTTCAACTTCCATTAAAAAACAGAATAAAAGGTTTCATAATAACTACCTTAAATTGCAATAGCAGTAATTTTTAGGTATTATCTCTTAATGTGGGCTCTTTATTCTCATGATGGCAAGGCAGAGCTCCCCTCCTGAGGCACAGAAGGAACAACCTACATGTGACCTGCTGGCAACTGTTAGAGATGTCAGTCAGGCTCAGCTGCCTTAATAATTAACAAAATAGGTCAAAAAAGAGCAAGCAATGTTGGCAGCTTTGGTGAGTGTCACTGTGTCAGAAAATATATTTAGTATCTAACAGAACACAAATAATTTGGTCTTTTCATGGCGTGTCCTGAACAGCTCTGACAAGAATTTTTAATCTATAAAGAAAATTAAACCCCCAAATAAACCATTTGTAGCACATTATGTTACACAATGCCAGAGAGAAGCCAGTAAAAATACACCTTAAAATAAAATACCTGGTTTGCCAGAAAAAAGGCTAAATACTTTTGGACAAGGGACAGTGACAGTCTCTCCAATCTTCGCAGGACGCCAGCAGGTGATGTTATCCCAAACTCCAACACATCCTGAAACAAAACCAGCATTAACAGACTTGAAAGCTGGGTTTACCTAATAAAGACCTGGTGAAAGCTTTGGACAAGTGGCTCAAAAAATGTTAGATTCCTTCGAAAAGCTGCAAAGACAATATTTTTCTATGAAAACCTGCTCATGGCTGCAAACCAGCCAATTTTTAGGTCAGTTAATACATTGTTTCCAAAATGTCTCATTAAAACAATGTGATGTGAGGAGGATAACAAAAAAGTAAGAAATATTTAAAAATATTAAAAAATAACTCTTGTGCATTGATATAATATTTCAATGATTAAGAATTGCAAAATTTCGAGATTTTTCTAATCACAGTTAAAATGGAGTTTTCTGCCAAGCAGATTGAACATCACAAAGAAATATCTAAGTAGGTCATTGGACTCAGCACCACATATGATAGGAATGCATTATGATTGGAGTTTGGAACAATAGGCATGGACTTACAGAATAGTCTCTCAAACTAAGTAACAGACAATTGAACAAAATTGCTTCTATATATTGGTTTCAGGAAGGGTAGGAGGCCTACAAATTATTTCATAGATATATTTTATAGTGGCAGTAAATGCTTGTTACAAGTAAGGAGTAACTTGCTGCAGCTTTGCCCATGTTGATATCCATATTAAGGTGACTCAAAGGCTGTATCTTGTGAATGAGTGTAAATATTCCTGCAGCTGCTATAGGCACTTGGCTCAATCATGGCCTGTTTAAAGTTGTCTGTTTATAATGCATACCTTCTAAGCTAAGCAAAGAGCTATGAAAGTTTGTCAACACAAGCCTTGTGAGGACAAATAAGTAAAAAAATGTTACTCATATTATCTCAGTTCAACTTACTTAAAAAAAAAAGAAATTGTGCAAAAATTCTGGGCATTTATGTCTTCAGATAAGGCAATTAAAATTTTAAATCTGTAGTTAATGGTAAAGACAGAAATCAAACTACTACCCCAGTGGTGTTATCTCCAGAAGATTATTATCATAAAAGGGACAGTTTGTTCCTTTCAGTAAAGAACATAAAACTTGGATTGGGAACTGCTCACAGCCATATTATTCTTCAGAATATTTATAGTATTAGCAATTCATTATTAACTTATTCTGTACTAGTGAGGTCATGCCCAAAATCAAGCCACATGAGTTAAAGGAAACTCGAAAAGGAATATTTAGAAGTTCTATATTTGTATAAAAACTTTTTAGTGCAATTAAACTTGGACAGCTTGTGTTGACATAAAATATGCAGCATCCTGCTTTCAAAGTTTAAGTTACTTTCAAAGCACAATTAAACTAGGGAATCAAGGAATGTGTTACAGGACCAGCAGCTGGATTTGTCCCAGGGCTATGTCCTAGCTGCAGCACGAAGAAAAGCCAGTGGTACAGTGTTCCCATGGGCCTTGCTTTCCTTTGGAAACATCCATCCAAGTGTGATAGCTGTGAGGGAGCCTCTGTGTGGTACCAAGAACAGGTCTGGAGATGATAAAATGAAGATGAGAGGAGGATTATGGGGGAAATTCTGCATTTGATCACCAATTCCACAGAGTCCTCTTTATAGAGTTTCCCAAGGAAGTGCAACTCTCCAGAGGATTCACTTGCTTATGGGGATTGGGTCTTTCTTCACTCTTCTTAGGATTGTACAGTTCTAAATGCAGCATCTGTTCTATATTCAGAAAGATGATGCCAAAAATAAGGGATTACTAAAGGGAACACTTCACAGAGTTTATCTCTGTGTGTAGATAATGTAATGCCTTATCTTCCACTGCCCTGTATGCTGCACCAGCCTCTTCTGGCATTACCAACAGTATCCCTGAGAGATCTCTGATGGTGGCTTGGCCATCTGTACACAATTTCACAGGTTTACACTGAGCAGGTCACCTTCATAGGCTTTGAAATGGAATTTCAACATGCTTAGGTGCTTCCTGAGCTGCAGTTCTGAGTCAAAATCAAGTCCAAATCTCTATGGCGCAGGACCAGGGCTTACAGAAAGTAAAAGAATGTTTACCTGAACCAGTTCAGGTCATGCTTCCTCCCCAGTTGATTTTAAGCCAAAAACAACATCAACAACACAACATACAAGTAATCAGAAAGACAAAGAAACTATTGCCGTCATCCGTCAGCACTCAGAACTACAGTAACAAAATGGAACTCTTTTGGCTTTGATTGATGGACTGCCTGAGCCAGCATAAACAAGCCCTGGAGTACACAAGAATAATTATCATCTTGTAAGACCTCAGACAGTTTTATTTCAACACCATTTCCACTAACAGTGAGAGCTGAGATGAGTCATGAAACTGTTCATGAACACCCATGGAAGCTGATGACTTTTTCAAATTTTCCTTTTTGTTTAATCCACTCTGTAAAATGGTGGGTTTGTTACAGTAATCTGCAAACAGCTCAGAGGCCTTTATAAATTTTTCCTATGCTGCTGTATATTGACTGGGCTAAGGTTTTGCCAAGCAAGCACCTGCACAGCATGGTTTTCAGAGCTCCATTGCTATGTCTTTCACAGAAAACACTTAAAAAATCTTATTCAAGCCTTAATTGCATGGAATACTATATAGAAAAATTGAGGTTCAGGTCCTATTCCTACCAAAATTAAGCAATACAATTTGTATCAAACCTCAAAGTTTGCTGGAAGGAACTTGATATACAAGTTTTTGATGTTCAAAATATCACACGTCACTAATGTTTCTGGGGAAAAAGCTTTTTCCTTTGTTTTTCCCCAGTATTTTAGGACTTGACAGGCATATATGGCCCAGGAAAGAATGATATTGTTTCAGATTCCTTAAATCAAATGGATGAAGTAACACCAAAAACATGTTCTACATGTAGACTACATTCAAATGCATCACAAATCATGTGAGTGAAGCTGAAGTGGCTGTCACCAGAACTCCAAGAATATTAGGTCTCAATTTATGTATATCTACAGGCTTATTGATAATGGTACAGGACGTGTGAGAAAACTGCCAAAATATCCTGGAGGCATTTATAGTCACTCAATGACTACAGTGGGCATCTGAAAACTGGTCTAGTCTGAATGCTGAAATGGCATTACTGGTGTAATTACTGCTAGAATTACAACTGTTAAACAACAATGTGCCTTCTGGGCTTTCAAACCACACCTTTCCTCACTGCCTCCTTCTTCCATTTATTACTTTTAACAATATTGCATTCATATTTCTTCTTTTTCTCTTAGGAAAACATACCCTTATGCAGAGGTGGGACACAATTAACCTGACTTCATCCTAAAACACATGAAATTAATTGCTCCCAATGATTGCCCGTTTCTTTCCAGTGACTATAAAGCAGTCTATGGTTCTTTAAATACCACACTGTTGGAAAGTGAAGGTGTGGTAAATGCTACGTTAAATGTTTCTGTTTCTCTGCACAGAATATCTAACTTGATCAAATTTAGTCTTCTCCTCTTCTCACTCTCTACACCTCTCTGTCCAGCCATTAATTCATTCAGTGTTAGGATTTCTGGACTGTCATCCATCAGTGCAGCACTCATAAGATCATTATCTGAAGTCTCATTTTCTGGAAATTTTACCCATCTCCTACATATATAGGCCTGCTTCCTACTGCTCTGAAAGATATTAATCAAGTAAGATAAAATATATTCATATTTTTAGGTTTAAATAAGGTTTTATAATTTAGTTCTGGTAACAATTTTACCAGTAAAATTATACTTCCCAATGCTAGCTTTCTATTTCTTTCTATAGCTCACATTTAAGGCAAAACTTTGCCTTAAACAATTGCTGCAATGTTAATCTTTATTTAGAATGTAATTTTTATTTAGAATATTTTTAAAATATTGGAAGTACCCAGATGTATTTTAGGGTACATATATTTATTTTTTTTAATGTGCATTATTGAATTTAGTCTCTATGTTTGCACTGTACTTCAATAACTTCTCAAGCATTGAGTGTATTTGTCCTTTCACTTTGATATGTACACATAAAAAGTCGGTCCATCTAAGATCTGTGTTAGCTATATTCTACTGCTATATTCTTTACCTTTTCTCTAACTATTGGGCTGGCTCTGGCAGGGTACCAGGATAGAGTTAATTTTCTTCAGAGTTGCTGATACGGGGCTCTGTTTTGTATTTGTGCTGAACAGTGGGTTTTTGCTTTCCCTATTAAAATGTCCTTATCTCCACGCAGGAGTTTTCCAGCTTTTACCTTCCCAATTCTCCCCCTGATCCTGCTGGTGGGGCAGTAAGCAACTGTGCCTGGCTGGGTTGATCTCTGGGGTTAAGCCATTAACAACTGTTAATAAAACTAGCAAAGGCAGAAAGAAAAAAGGTTCTTCATCCCTGATTCTGTAGCGTCTAGAACGATCCCTTTTCAATCTCTGCATTTGCCCCATTTATTTCTCTGATGTGTCATTCACAGCATATCCAAGGAAACAATCAAACTTCCCCGAAAACCTTTGCTCAGTCTGGCCAAAAGTCTCTTCTACTGATCCCCTCTCCTGTTCCTCCAGAGGATACTGCAGATGCTACTGTTAGGTTGTTTCAATGAGATCACTTACTTTATTTGAATGTTTGGTCTTTAATGCTTGTCATGCATTTGCAGATAGTTCATAATAAAAGGAAACATAACAGACTGTAAACTACATTTTGTTTCCCATTTTCTTCAGCTTACATAAGTCCTGCCACCCCATTCATCATCCTGCTTTTTGAGATCCAGTCTTTGAGCAACACTTCACTTACCTACGTGTGCTTCTTCATTTATAAAAATGTGAAACACTGAGCCTTGTGCTGGAAAATTTTATTTATAGACATATTTTATAAATATATAACCACTAGGTGGCACTTTGTATTTGGATTTAAAAACTGTCACTTCCAAGAGAGGTTTAGCATTTTTTAAAACTGTCTAGGAGTGCATAAAACATGAAAAAACAACAGAGTGCTTTGAAAATGAGTCAGAAAGTCGACAGCTAGCCTAGGGTTTATTTTTCAATGTTTTGATTTTTGTATTTAACTTGGCAGAGCAGGAGCCATCTCACCTCTTATGGGCAATGATTTCTAGAGCGCAGGTCTGTGTGCCACAGCAGGGAACTCAGGTCGCATGGGAATTATGAACATATATGGCCTGGCATTCCTTCTGCATTTTCACACAAATGATAGAAAGAAATGGAAAGCGGGTGCTGCACAAGTAGCAAGCTAGCAAACTGGGAGCAAAGCAGAACTGCTTAGAGAGGGAGCAGGAATGAGACAGTCCCAAAAAAGGCTGCTGCTCCATGCTGCCTCACTGAGGGTATTCCCCACCTGCTTTTGTCAGGGTCCTGAGAGCGCAAACAGGCTGTGGGGCTGCACCTGCCCTCATCCTCCTCAGAGCCTGTGCCTGCCTCTCCCCTGCCCTGCCCTGTGGCCCTGCCCAGCATCATCCCAGGGCTCTGCCCAACCCTGGCGCCCCGCAGGCTGATGTCCCTGTCCCGGGGAGGTGACACCTGCCCTGCCCTGGAGCTGCCTTGACTTGGGGGGAAGGACCCTGCCAGACCCTGCCCACCCCAAGCCCCTCTGTGTGGAGCTGCCCACCCGCAGTGTGGGACAAGAAAAATGTGGTCAAGAAGCAGCCCCAATTACTCAGAAACACCGAAGAAATGCCAATGTAAAAACTTTTCATTTCCGGTCAACAAACATTGCTCACAGACGGCAAAGAGAAATTTGAAATTCTACAGAATACATCAGATTTAACTAGTTTAAACAGAATGATGAAACCAATAGAGTTTATCTCATATTAGCCTAAAATATTTGCAGTTCATAGGTTCCTAGTTCTATTACCAGGAATGGCAAAAAATACTGTTTCCGAGATTTCTAAGGGATTTCTGTATTTTCACAAATTTAAACACTTCAGAAGAAATGTCTTCTTTCCCTTTTGAAGAACAGTTTCCCTTTAGAGAATCAAAAAATCTAAGTTTTACACTTAACGTAATTTACATATTTTTAGGGTTCTGTGGGGAAATATGGAAGTTGCCAGCTAAGACTTTGGAAAAAAAACCCTCCCAAAAGAGAAAACAGATTTTCACCCAAATTTTCCAGATAAAACCTGCTTTCCAATTACTCAAAATGTCCTATGGAGACAAGAGCATTTATTTTTGTATGAGAGCTCAAAAAACCCCAGCATGCTAATCTTACCTTAAGAACACTATTTTCTATTCTTTATGCAAATATATTCATGTACATATACACAAAGCTGTAAGAGGTAACTTCATCTTTATGTTGCCCCAATTCTGACAGGCTGTACATTCTCGAAAATGACCATTAAAAAATCAATCTCCTGTTCATGTAAACCCCACCACAAAACATTAGAAGTCTCTATTAAGAAGTAGGACCATATATTTCTGCTAGTATTTATTACATCTAACCCATGTGCTATTTTTTGTATTAGCTGAAGCTTTTTCAATGTGTTGATACTCAAAAATCTTCCTTGTGGTATTTCAGCTTTGGATGTCATGGAGAATAGACTGCCATGGCCACAGTTCTCTTTATCAGGACAGAAGTGCAAAACTATGCTGGGCAGAATTTCCTTCAGAATCTTCTGGAAAACACAATAAATACACTTACGGCTGTGAATTTTTCTTCTTCGGGGCTACAAATGCCATATATTAATGTCTACTGCTAACGTTTTATTTGTATTTTGGGTGGAGAAGAAATTTCATGTCTCCCAAATCATTGTGGACACCTGGTGCTCCTCTTGTTTCCAGAAGGGTTTGTTATTGTCACTCTTGGTAAACTTTATTATGTGAGATTTTTGAATGAGGATGATCAGGATGTTTTCTTGGTCTTCACCATTTTATTTACAGTTAGCTACTTTTCAGTAGGCAACTCCTTTCAGTCAAATCTCTTTCTCACCTTTCCCACCCAGCCTCCTTAAAAGACAAAACTCTCTTCTGCCCTCAAATATTTAAGTACAGCTTCCACAAAGCACAGACATTGCCAATACCATAAGGGTCAGTTTTATGTGGTGTCATTAATGATTACACTTCAATCAGTGAAAGCCAAAACATAAAAACATAAAAATATCCAAAGCAGCCCCTTTGGCTTCCCTCAAAAAAAAAAAAGTGTGAACTAAAAAGTAGCAACGTATCTGTACTACAGCTGGAAAAGCAGCACCACAGAGATTCAAGAAAGCTAAAGTGCTAAAGTTGTTCTTCCAAGAGTTACTGGTGGTGCATGAAGTGAGTTCCATGACCCCACCACCTCATTTAATTCTACTTTGAATGCTACCTCAGAGGACTGTCAGCAGGACTGCAGTCTGGGCTACTGACTCATTTTACAGAGAAAATAACTTCAAAACTAAACAAAACCTGATGCAAGACCTCAACGAGACAGGGAGCATTAATAAAGGGGGAACTTCGAGGAGATTCCTTTTCATGCAGCAAAAGAAAGGCCTCATCTGGCTTTGTGTCAGTCTTCTATTTACTAATGTGGGGGATAGAGTGATCACGTTGGCATAGTTATAGAGAGAGCTGTGTGTATTGTACACAAAGGCACGATGAGGGTGTGGGTAAATGCAAAATATGCACCTTTCTTCCTGGAAAAACAGCTTTAACAGGTAAGCTAGTCAGATAAATTTACCTTCTGGACAACTTGCCACAAGTCCAACATTTGAATGTTCATCCCACTGCTCTGAACAGCTCTGTTCCATCCACAAGATCACGAGCTCAGTGCTGGAATCACTGAAGAAAATTCTACTGACGGTGCAATTAAGAGATTGGATTGCACAGCAATATTGGTCCCTCTTGCTTTAAACTTACCAATAACTAAGAGCATCATTTTGGTGTCTTGTCTCTTTTAATTTCCTATTACAAGCTGCATGATGAAGCTTCTCTTTGAGAGGCTTATGAAATTCTTTCCAAAGCCATTTTTCTTTTCATCTACATCTCTTCCTCAAAGTTAAAATGCTGTATCTAAAATTGAAAATGTTGTCTGACATATGGGTCTCACAAAAATGTATTTTGGAAATCAAAATCCGAAAAGACACATTTAACTGTGCAGCCACTCAGTCCAAGATGAATCAAAAATCCTTAAACTTCATTACTGTCATAATGAAATCTTTTTTAGAACGTTTAGTTGTAGAAACCTGTTAAAAAATCTCCTGAGTTTTAACATTGTTGACAATAAGATTTCATTTTTCACTTGAAGGTGAAGAGAAATGAGCCAGTTACTTTATAAGGAAAAAATCTAAATACTGAATAAAGGCAGAAATTTGCAGAAGGACAATTTTTATGTATTTTCAATCACTTTTCTTGGGAGCGTTCTATTACAGGCTGAGAAGACAAGCCATGCATGGGTAGCTGATAAAAACAACTTTTTTTTTCCATATAGACCTCAAAATCTGTAGCTATTATGAGCTAGTTAGAATGCAATTCATCTGCCCTTCAAAAATGAAGAAATGTGCACAAAGATAGAAGAACCTCTCCTAGGCTTCCAGCTAAGGTGCGTCCATACCCCAGGGCCCAAATTATAGGAGGAAAGAAGACAACAAATGTGGATGGAAGCTAATACAGTCTTCATAAAATAAACAACCACATGTTCTAAACAGCACTACAGAGAGGAAAGCACTGCCACAGGTCTTTGGAGAGTGACTTCTTCCCTAAATGGAGTGTAATGTTGTCCACTAATGGAAAAGTATTTGCTAATTCCTGAAAATCCCCCAAAGGGTGCAAAGCAAGAGGTTCGGGTGTCTCACAGTTTGACAGTGGCAAATGAGCAGAATTTAGACCAACCGGGTCCTTTGGTTTTAGCATATCCTTAGCATTGTTCAAAGGATGCTTACAGCGTCTTTATGCAGTGTTTTGTTTGCAAAACATGCTACTGCTTTATTAAACCATGAAGTAAACAAGTGCTTCATAGACTTCATAGTCAGTGATTTTAGGTGCGATGCAAAAATTACTCGGCAAAATTCTTCAGCCTATGTCTTGAGGCAGCTCAGGTGTAAGATGATTTTATCATGTCCAAGAAACCCCAATAGCCTGTAAATGTTTGCTTTTTATCTCCTTAACTAGGAGTTGAGAAGATTAGATAAGATATTCAATACATAATTGCCATCTAGTTCAAAGACGAAACTACTTGTCCCATATAATTTTGATCCTTCAAAATTCAGAAGCTGTGCATGCTAGCCAAATGCTGAAGCACATGACATAGAGGTGCAAAAGTTGTCCAGATGGCCAATAAATTTATGAAAATGTTCCCACTGATTTTGATAATGGAGGTCCAAGCCTTCTGCGGAAAATCTTGGGGAACCTTTGTTTCCAAATTCAAGACAGGACCTTCACAAGATTTCATTAACAGCTTTTTAAGTCAGGTAGCACATACTAAAGCTAGAGAAGAATGACAAAGGCTGTATGACCATCTTTCCCATTCAGGATAAAGTGGAATAGCATTTGGGAATTTATTGTAAAGAGTTATGTTTCAAATGAACTACAAGTTACACGTGAAGCTACGAAGCTACAACTTGGACTAACTAGTTCCAGCTTGCCAATTTCATTAGTAATTCTTCTTTGTCAGCAGTCAAGAGTATTACTGTTCAAAATAGTCCTTACTTCTTTGTATGATTACAGAGAGCTTACTAGGAAAATAAGGACACACAGAGAATGTCTATTTAATGTTTTGTAAATGTAAATGCACATATTTAACATAGGCTACTCTCTCTGGAGGTTGTTGGTGTATCCTATCTGTAACAGGAAGCATAGGACAAATTCTCCTGTAATATTAAACATCCAGTTTTCATCGCCACAGGGGATTTATTCCAGTCTCCAACAAAATGGAATGTTTCTTTAGTTTCAGATGGACATTCAGTAAAATGTCTAAATCCTTTCACTGCTGTTTTGCCACTGCAGGGTGGAATCAACACCATCAGACATCCCGTGTCCTTCCATGACATGAGTTTTCTTTAACAGCTGTTTGCCTTCAGGAGGCACCACTCTTCCAGTGAAAAGAGGCTGGGGATAAAATACTGACAGCAAACTTCTTTCTTCCCCTAGGGAGCCCAGAATAAAACTGGTGTGCAACATAAAGATACCCTTGGTGCAGTCCAGCATCTGGATCACAAAAGTGTATCTTGAGGAAAGCTTAACTTTCAAAGCCATGTAACAGCTAACAGTGAATTTATTGGTTCATGATTTAATTCATTAAGCTGGGCTACTAATTATTTCTCCATCTGGCTTTGCACTAGTATTATTTATGTAACAGCCTTCTCTCTTCACCACTCATATATAAATAAAAGCCATAACTCTAGATTAATCATTCCAGTAAGATTTTGCATTTTTAAAATGACTGATCTTGATTAATAAAATGGAGAAATTATAATAAAATACAAACTGTTGATGAACCTTTGAATTTTTCTATTTTATACAAATTAATATTAGAATATGCACTGATAGAGATACATTTAAATTGAGGAGAGGTGGAAAAAGCATCCTAAGTTGAGACTCATGTTTATGTTCAAAAAGCACTGCAGATGGCAGGTCTCTGAGGTCCCATAATCATCTTCAGAGTGCAGTTAAAACAAAATGAACACAAAAAGCCCAAATAAACCACGCATTGACAATCTGAATTTATCTGCCACCTTTTTATTCTGCTTGCTGAACAAATGGCTTTTACCAGAAGCTTCAATTTACAAGAAAAATGTCGTTTTTTCATAAACTTCTTTTTTCCTCACATGAAAATGTAGGAAGGAAATCTCATAAACTCTAAAAAACTAAAACCAACCCACCAAACAAACAAAAAAACAAACCCAAAAAACAAAACAAAACCAAAAAATGCCCAAACCAAACAAACCTCAAACCCAAAAACCTAACAAAAATCCCTACATCTACTATTCTTCTTACTTCCATTAAATTACACTTTGCAGTATCACTAGCTATATATTTATCTGTCTATGCAGAAAGAAAATGAAAACAATATAGTGACAGAGAGAGTTTGGGCTTTGGGTGTAACACAACTGTCCACTTTTCCCTTGGCACAACTTCATGGTCCTCTGGGTGTGAATCTGATCCTCAGTCTGAAACTTTGTCCGCTTGGGAAACCCAGAGATCCTTCCTGCCACTGGTACTTTACTCTCAACCGTAGCTAGGGAGAGATCCAAGGCTTTCAGCTTTCCCTCAGACTTGCTCTTTCTGCTGGTCCTGTCATCACCAGCCTGCAGCTGCTCTGCCAGTCAGAAAATACTACAACAACATCTCAGCACATGAGAATGTGTTTGCTCCCAGCTGGTGTTCCAGCCAGGGCATTCTTAGCACCTGCACACCTCTCACCACATGCTTGCTGCAGCAGTACATTTAATGCAAAACTGCATAAATTCTGAAAACCATAAAATCCCAAGCACGGTTCAGACAACTATGGAAACTGCAATCACAACAGTAAAGAAGGTAAAGAGAGAAAATCTTCAACACTCCAGTTATCTCTATATTACAGTTTCCTTACCTTTGTAGTCCACTGGCTTTGCATTCTTTAGAAGTTCCATGCACCTGGTTTCCTCCTTGTGAATCTCCAGCTGAAATCTGCATTCTGGATGGACACCATTCACCTGTGCCAAATTAACAAACAGGTTATGTCTTGAAACTAGAATTAAAATGCTTCACAAAGAATGCAACTACCAATAACGAAAGCCAAAATTTTAACTGGCACAGGTTTCACCCAAGAGTGTGCTCGGCATTTTTCACACTCCATGCCCATTTTAGCTTCTCACACATGGACTTTTCGGAACAAAATGTTGAAATTATCTACGGGCTTCTTCCTGTGGCATTCATTTAGCTTTCTAGTGCATTCCTCAATATTGTGCCATCAGATCTGTTTCTCCAGAAAAACTCTGAGCTGTAACTGAAAAAGGAGAATGATACATTTGCTTTTTTTCCCTTTTGTAGTAAGTTAGGGAGCTGAAAGTTTAATACAAATCACAGAACATGAAAACTGATCAAACTTCATTCTCTTTGACTTGGTAAATTCTGCTTTTCTTCCCTTTTCCACCATGTATATTTTATCTTCTGAAGGCCCCAGTGCATGATTATTTGATTCAAGCAAATGCTACACAGGAAGAAAACCCCACTTCTTAAAAATTACAGCACTAATACCTCTACTGGTTCAAAGCCCTGCCCTCAGTTCTTTGGTTTTCAGAAAAGTTTATGCATGTCCATGGGAAGAGACAGGAATGCAGCAGTACTAGGGAGAGAAACGAGATCCTGGAAAGTTGTACTGGGGTCAGCTGAATTCAGAGAGGCAGTCAGAGCCTCACAGAGAAACACATGGAGTCCATAAGAGACTGACAGGAGAAATTACTGCAGGAGGTGGCAAATGGAAAAGCTGGAAACGTCAGTGGAGCTGATGGGACAGTTTGATCAGCTCAAATGAAATCACATCTTAAATAATAAAACGGGAATACGCAGTACTTCAGTTACCCTCACACCTCACACTTGTAATCACCAAGAAAAAAGTGTTCTCTCTCCAAGTTTTTGTCTTTTCTTTCCCATCTTTTAGGAGACATTTAATAACACAATCTGGTAATGATCTCTGATGCATGACATAGCAATTTTTTAAAAATTATAATAATTAATTAAGTTGTGATTCTGGGTGCAGAACCTCAGATCCAGAGTTAGGACTGAGAACCTGGTGATGCTGCAGTCTATTTGTGAACAAACCACTTGCACAGCTTTTAAAAATACAGAGCAAGAGCCGTAACAGCAGGGGCTATTATGAAAACTCACAAAAACCTGTCTCTTCTCCAAATGTCTCATTTCACTGTCTGCAACATCAAAACCTGACTTCCTTTTTCATGCCTTTTCTCTATGTAGAGTATTGAAATTAGACGTTTTGAGTGCAGAATTCTTTTCCTTTCAAAGACACATGTTTAACACAAATTAGGATTTCTAGAGCTTATAATTTAAAGTTCAGCATTATACTGAAAATATCTACATTTTGATATGTATAATCTTTTCTGCAGATAGTGGCCATGTAAAATAAAAGTCCCATGTATACATAATGTTTTTAATAGCACTTTCCTTTCACAAAACCTATTTTTAGCTATTTTTCATTTCCAAGTGGAAACATTCAGTAACTCACAGTGGATTTCCTACTCATCAAGAAGAATTACAATTACTGGGTCTTGGAAAGGAAGGTTCAGTAAATAAAAATGTTAACTAAATGAAGGATAAGTCAAATTAGCTACTGCAATTAAGAAACCTGCTGAATAAACAACTTATCTTTCTGGTACCTCTGAAATACCAGTGATTAATAGTAAAGGTTAATTTAAAACCATACACTTGTTACTAACCAAAGGCAGCATATTACTTTTCACACCTGGGCTACATGCTAAACTGTACTATACTTTGTTCTAATACTCCAGTTCATTCAGATGTACTTCACAAAGCTAAAGAGATTTAGGGTTCCAGACTATGTGGCACTGACCACCTTCCGAAACACATCAAGATTTTCAGGGCACTCACCACTTTTTAGGACTTATGCTCATCCATCTTTCCCATCTTAACCAACGATAGGTTATCCTTTGTCACCAATGAATACAGAGCCGCATGTAAAGGTGCACACTGAGCTGGAAATCCAGCTCAGGAGCCTCTCTGCATATATAAGCAGCTTAACAATTTCTAAAGCATCTAGACCAGCAGTTTGATGGATGAACACTTCCTCTGACAAGCAGCTTACACTCACCTTCAGTATGGTTTCCTGACTTTTGGTGTTATACAGTAATAAAAAATTTAAAAGACTTTAAAAAAATTATTTTTGTGTACCATATTTCCATCAATGTAACTGACTTTTACAAACTACTTAAGAAACGCTTAAAAATATAAAGATGCTAAAAGCAGGCGCCCTGAAGAAGACTTCAATATTCTGAATACTCTGTACATCGCAATCCCATTGCACATATTACAGAGCAGCTGTGGATGTGGGGCTTTTCCCTCCACGATGACAGCCAGTGGTCTCTGGACCGCGCCGGGCAGCGCTCCGTGAAAACTCAAACCAGCGGTGTCCACCGGCTACGGGGAAACATGCGGGATCAAGCTCCGCGGGGATGGGACCGTGCCCGGCGGAGCGCAGCAGGAGCGGAGCCGTCCCGGCGCTGCGGAGCGCCCGGGGATGCGGCAGGGAGCGCAGGGGGAGCGCCCGGGGGTCCCGGCGAGGGCTGCCAGCCCGCTCCCCTCGCCTTCCCCTCCCGGGGACAGCCGGGGAGCGGCGGCGGGATGCAGCGCTGTCCCGGAGCGTGTGCGGCGGGGCCCG